>JANAVB010028197.1:11266115-11680689 GCA_029216955.1 Iris pallida | reverse complement strand
TGGATCAACGGATGAAGTTACTTTACTTTGAGATTACTACTCTTTTCTTTCTTCACTTTTGTGTCCCCTTCAACTTCCCTCGCACGATGATGGATTGGATGATTCGTGCTAGGCCTAAACCAAAATCTTTGGTTTATTCTATGTATCTTCCTTTGATTTTTTGTGCCTTTCATGTTCCATTGGATCAGTGTCAGTCCTTGCCCCCTCTTGCCTTTCTGACTAAGGCAGGGAACTATTGCTGCTATCGTCTCTTCTGAGTCCGATGATGCAAAGGAGCCTGCCTCTCCTGCAACCTTTGCTGCTCCTGATTCACCTGCTCCCGAGTCCACTGCTATACTGGAATCTCTTCAGACTATGCTTCGCGATCGCTTCCGTTTGAAGGACGAGCGCTGGGCCAAGATGGATGATCGCTGGACGCAGATGGACTATCGTACTACTCTGCAGATGAGTGCGCTCAGCAACTCCATCCATGACATTCAGTACTCCATGGCCTCCCATCCGACGATGCCGATTCCGATGCTGCGTGATCCGTCTCGCGACGGTTATCACATTGACGATTCGTGGGTTCGTCGCTATCTTGATCCGACTTCAGCATTTGTGGATCCCCGTCGTACCGGTTCTGATGGTGCGGGGCCTTCTCATCTCCTTGATGGATATGGCCATTTGTACTGCTACTGATGATTAGGACTGTTTTTATTTTGGCACTTTGTTTCTTTTTACTCAGTTTGCTTATGTTTTATGTCTTTAGAACTCTATGGCTCAGTTTACTTTTATTTAGTTCTACTACTTGTATGTTCTCTTTCATTATGTGGTTGGTAGTTTTATTTTTCTTTTTTGTCTCCATTTTTGCTGATTGTCAAAAGGGGGAGAACCATTGCTATTTGTCTTCATACTATGACCATTGCTATATGTATTAGCACTATAAATTGTGTATCCTTGTATGTATATTTGGATGAGTATTTACAGGAAATATCAATTTACGGGGGAGTACGATTGTTTAAGTACGGGGGAGCCATAATGTGTCCAGGTATGAATATTGGACATACAAATATCATGTTTTATCAATTATCAAAATGGGGGAGATTGTTGACCCAAACCGGATCACAGTCAACCTAATCTTGACAATTAATAAAACAATATTTTTCATAATCCAATTTGACACATCAAGCTCCAAAATCAATCTACTCAGCTCATTGGTTCAAGATCACAGCTGCTTGGAGTTTTACTATTTTGTGTATACTGGAGTCTGTATTTTTTATTGTTCTTGAGTATAGGATGATGTATGTTGGGTCATACTGAGCAACTTTGGGCTAGCCATAGCTTTATAGGTTTACTTAGCCCAAATCCAAATCAACCCATGCATCAAAAGCCCATAAAGAACATTTGTCCACAGAAGACAAAGTTCGAGCCGAACTCTGCCTCACAGAGAGTTCGGGCCGAACTCGGTCCCATAAAATTCAGGATGCTGATTTTTAGGTCTTGATCACTGCTAATTGTCCAACGGCCAAAAAATTGAATTATTTATACCGAATTCTGGCCGAATTCTGCCTACCCCGAACCCTATAAATAGGCCTTAGTTTCTCTCATTTTAAACTATCCACTCTTTCTTTTCTTCTCTCTTATATAGCCTATATATTCAAGAGCCTTACCTTCCCATCCACTTAGCATTCAAACTTCCCAACCGTCCAAGTTGCTCGGTACGATCCAGCTAGAAGTTTGAAGTGCAAGAAGTTGTAAGCCACTTGGAAAAGTCCAAGTTTCGCCAAAGCGATCATTGAAAGAAGTTTGGCGTGCTCTTCTGTGAAAAGGCACGTGGTTGTAATCCTATTTTACAAATTGTGGATTTCAATCATGAGCTAGAGTTTCAGGCCTGGACTAGTCCTCCACGAGGGAAATCAGGTTAAAAATCTTGTTGAATTTGTGCTTGCTCTCTACTCTTTATTTCCGCATTTATTTACTCTGATTATTTAGTTGGTGAAGAGAGTTTAATTTTTAATTGAGCATTATTGATATAAACTTTATTCACCCCCCTCTAGAGTTGCCAACTTGTACTTCAGAAAGTAGGGTTCACGAATTATACTTGCGGCGGTAAGAAGACAAGTAGTTCCTGGCAATCTCGAGCGAACGACCCCAAGATCTTCTGCCCGTATTCCTACCTCGAGTTGGACGTCGTGTGGGCGCCAATCTCCCAACCTTTTTTTCCCTTGGTAGCCCTCTCTTTCTCTCCTTACGTGAGTCACGAATTTACAGAAAGCTTCCGATTTCTGATCAGTAATTTGGCGGCCAGAGAATAGATGATATATATATGCTATGGTAGGGACCATGAGGAGAAATTAGGGTTAGTCATCCTAACGGATCTGGATATCCCGTGTTCAGCTCGAACACACAATCCAGGCCCATTAACAATAGCTCGGTCCACTAATGAGCTATTGTTGCACTACCTCCCTAATCTCAAATTATTTTTGTGGGCTCCTTTTATTAATGCTCGTTTGGCTCCCTATGTTAAGATATCGAATGTCCGTTGATCAAATTAAGTTACTGACAACTATATTGATTCGACACCTTTTATCCTTAAGTAGTACCGCTCACTACTAAAATACAGCAAATTAGCGACGGCCATATCCGTCGTTAATCCGTCGGCAAATCGACTTAGCGACGGATTACCGACAAAATTTGGCTAAAAAAATCCGTCGGCAAATAGCCCGTCGCTAAGCTGTCACCATTCGATGACGTAGCGACGGATTGCCGTCATCAAGAATCGTACATTTAGCAACGGCTAGCCGACGGATTTTCGTCAAATCAAGTATTAGAAAGTTTCTGATACTACTTTTTTAGCGACGGACAAGTCCGTCGGTAATATGTCGGTAACCGCGTATCAGAAAGTTTCTGATACGCAAAATCCGTCGCCAATCAGCATATAGTTCACTTGCGATGACCACAGGCCGTAATCACGTACGAAACCCTTACGGGTCAAATGATCTCTCACAGTCACCACTTCTTGGTAACGTCTATTGCGACAATTACCACATGGACACTTGATTTTGTTACCGTCCATGTACTGAGCTTTGCTCATGACATACTTAAGAAACACTTCCACGCCTGCCTGAAAATCCTCACTCAAACCTATTCTGCTCTCGTGTTGCCGTTTGTACAACCATGTACGATCAACGAAGTAACGATCCATCGCAGATTGGATATGAAAATCTGTATTGTAAGACAAAGTAAACAGAATTGCAATTAAAAATATATAGTCCGATACCGACCCTCCTCTACTTCGTCGCTCTACTTCCCCTGCTTATCAAGAAGGCCCCCTCTCTGACCCCTCCTCTACTTCCCTGCTTCTCATTCGACTCTCTCAGCCTCCTATTCTGCATCATATGATATCCACCTCAATCAAAGCGTAGAGAAGTGTAAAAATATTAATATTAACCAAGGTTTACAGTATCGGTATCGGAATCGGTATCACTATGAATCTCATGGCTTCCTCTACCAGAGCATAATATACAAACGTGAAGCAGAGCTTCGCATTCGAAATATTAGAAGGAAAAAGTTTTCGATTGCCTATCACAAATCGAAAACTATTTACTTCTAATATTTGAATATGAAGCTCTGCTTCACGTTTGTATATTATGCTCTAGTAGAAGAAGCCATGAGATTCATGGTGATACCGATTTCGATTCCGATACCGATACTGTGAACCTTGCTTAATATTAATATTTTTACACTTGTCTATGCTTTGGTTGAGGCGGATATCTCATATGATGCGGAATAGGAGGCCTCATGACCCGAATGAGAAGAAGGAGAGTAGGGAGGCTCACTCTATACACTCTTGGTACTACGATACACTCTATACACTCTTACTTATGCAAGCCTTTTGAGCAATCAGCGTTATACTAGATTTTCGAAAAAATCTATAACTCTGATAGGCCCAAAAGACTTGGCATAAGTAAATTTAAATTTCAACACTTACCTAGCTACTACTAAGATATCTTATATATATCCTTCTAGGATACTCACTCTATACCAAGGTCGCAGTATCGGCAAGATGCTAAACGGCGGTAGGCGGGTGCATGGCGGAGAGAGTCCGCCTACCGCCTAGACACCGCCTAGATGCCGTCTAGGCGATCAATACCGATACTCATAGAAATAGTCCGATACCGATACCGATACCGATTCTTAAACTCATATATTTAATAACCCGATACCGATATCGGTTCTAGGGTTTTAGGGTTAGGGTTAGGGTTTTAGGATTAGGGTTTTAGGATTAGGGTTTAGATACCGATACTCATATAAATAGTTCGATACCGATACTCATATAAATAGTTCAAACCGATACTCATATAATAGTCCGATACCGATATCGATACGTGAACTAGTTCGATACCGATACCGATTCTGATACTCAACAAAATAGTCCGATACTGATACCAAAGTAAACACATCAAGTTGTTAGATCGACAAAAAACAATAAGTAATCTTAGTAGTAAACACATCAAGTAGTAAACACAAAAATATCTTAGTAGTAAACACATCAAGTAGTAAACACATAAGTATATCTTAGTAGTAAACACATCAAGTATACCGATACCGGCACCCCTCTGCTTGCCAACCCCCCCTGCGACCTCCGCACCCGCCGACCCCCCCCTAAACATCCCCACCCTACCCGGTCGGGCACCCACCTCCCCTCTCCTCTCCCCTCCGACCGCTAAGACCCCCCGGCCCCGCGACCTCCCCACCCGTCGCCCCACCCTAAACCCCCCGACCACCAAGAGAGAAGAGAGGGAAAGAGACATACCTGAGTGAGAGAGAGAGAGCGCGCGAGAGAGAGAGAGGTGAGAGAAAATTTTGGGGGAATGAAAAATCCTTCCCCCCGTCGGTTCTTTTTATGTTAGGGCACAGTATTTAGCGACGAATATATTCATCGCTATACCCCCTAGTTTGCCGACGGATAATCCGTCGCTACGTGGTCGCCAAATTTTGTGCCAATATTTTCTAACATTTTCCCGCAAAATATTTACAACTGGGAGACGACATAGCGACGGGTTATTTGTCCGTCCCTATATGTCCGATGATATAGCGACGGATTTTCGACCGATGGTTACCCTTAAAATTAAAAAAATAATTTGATGCAATTCGAGGGAAGACCATCGCTCTTTCGTCGGTAGTCCATTGCTATTAGCGACGGAATACATCCGTCGCTAAAGCTGTATTTTGGTAGTGGCTCAACTTTATTTGTCATGTCGGATATAATCCACCTGCAGGGTTTACATGACAATCCTATGAGCTTCTTAGGGGGACATCATCAACCCGATGTATCGGACATGGATTCTATTTATAATCAACAGCCCATCATACATACAATGTTATTACCCAATTCATAGAGGTTGTTGACCCATAATGAATCTCACTCTTTCATGAGTCAAAGTAATGCACTCTGCATATACATGTCTGTTATTATATCAGGATTAAGAGCACAAGCATCCATAATAACATAGGTGTTTGTTCTCTTATGTAGTCATTACAAAGAGAATAACCTCAAGTGGTCCTGTTCAATACACACAATGTGTACTAGTGTAAACCTATAGTCAAGATAGACTAATACCAGATTACACTACAACCTTTCCAATAGATTGTCCAAGTCCATCTAGGTTGTGAACTATTTATATATTCCATAGGGAACTGATAATATGATCTTCTGTGTGACACCACACATATTATCTACAATATAGAATATCAGACATTTGCATTAACACTTACAACAAATACAATATGCAAACATTTGCCCATATGATTCTCATTCAAAATTTAAGGAAATAAGGTTACTACAAAAGTGATGATTTTAGTATATAACCCTAACAATCTCCCACTTATACTCAAAGTATTGCTTTTTAGTATACTGTTATAAATCTTCCACTTATACTTAAAGCCATGCTGCTACACATCTGACTCTCATTCCCTCAACATGACTATCAAAAGCCTTAGCTGGTAAGCTCTTTGTAAAGGGATCAGCTAGGTTGTTGGCCGATGCTATCTTGATCACAGCAACTTTTTCGTTCTTTACAAAATCTCGTATCAGGTGGTACTTGCGCTCAAGGTGTTTACATGTCTTATGGCTCGTGGTTCCTTCGAGTTTACAACTGCACCACTATTATCACAATAATGTGTAGTAATAGACTTAGGCAAAGTAGGTACCACATCCAAGTCCAACAGAAAGTTTTTGAGCCAAACCGCTTCTTTGGCTACCTCAGAGGCTGCCACATACTCGGCTTCTATGGTAGAATTAGAAATACATTTTTGCTTGATACTCCTCCACACAATGGCTCCACCTCCAAAGTAAACACATAACCTGAGGTAGATTTCCTGGAATCCCTATCTTACTGAAAATCTGAGTTTGAATACCCCAAGGGAACTAAACTATCTGCCTGGTAAACTAGCATATACTCTTTACTCCTTTTTAGGTACTTCAAATATGCTTTACGGCAGTCCAGTGCTCTTTCCTAGGTTAGACTGATATCTACTGACCATGCCTACGGCAAAGCAGATGTCTGGTCTCGTACATAGCATTGCATACATTAAGCTTCCTACTGCTGAAGCATAAGGAACTGCTTTCATGTTCTCTATCTCTTTAGGTGTCCTCGGACACTGCTCCTTTGATAGAGTAATTCCATGTCTAAAAGGTAAGAAACCTTTCCTAGAATTTTGTATACTAAAACGAGTTAGTAAATATCGATATAGAAAGCTTGGGATAAGCCCAAAATCCTTTTCTTGCGATCTCGTAGAACTTTGATCCCAAGGATGTGACCTACTTCTTCCAAGTCCTTCATATCAAACAGTTTGGATAACCATACCCTTACATCAGATAACACCTTCATATTGTTTCCAATGAGCAAGATGTCATCCACATAAAGTATTAGGAACACCACCACGTTTCCGTCACACTTTCTGTATACACATGATTCATCCTAACATTGATCAAATCCATAGGATTTTATCACCTGATCAAAACATATGTTCCAAGATCTGGAAGCTTGCTTAAGTCCATAAATGGACTTCTTGAGCTTACAAACAAGATGTTATTCGCCCTTTTCAATGAACCCGTCTGGTTGCTTCATATAGATGTCTTCCTCATGACTTCCATTAAGGAACGCTGTCTTGACATCCATTTGCCAAATCTCATAATCGAGATGAGCTGTAATAGATAAAAGAATCCGGATAGACTTAAGCATATAGGCTAAAAATCAAGCTGCGCTGCTCCTAAAGTCATATAATCAGGTTGTGCCAACATCAAGTTGCGCAAACATCAGGTTGCACCAACATCAGGTTGTGCAGAAGACAGGTTGCACGAGCGCCACATGGCAATCTCCTCGAAAACCTATAACGCATCATCATTGCCTGACAGCTGACAACACACATATCAAGGAGAATATATTTGAATCCCGTGCATCACGGATCTCGAGAAGATTTGGTCAGATTTAATGACAGCTAGCAGTTTGCGCAATGTGTCAGGGTGCACGAAGATGTACTTAGGCACAAAGTTGAAGATGACAGATAGAAGTTCGCACAATGTATCAGGGTGCAACCGCTCGCGCAAGTTGCTACATTGTGCTCCGCATAACATGATAAAGCTCGCACAAAGTGATCAAATAGTATCCAGAGCAGGGTGACGTGGCACGCATCCCACTAACTTCGCAGAACGTGCCCACTATACTGCCCACGACCACGCGTATCTTAATTAAACGATGCCACGCGTCCACAGCAGTTGGTGTAACCGCTCGCCAAGTGAACAGGAGGCGCGCAACCTAAAGCTCGCACAACCCAGAATAACTGCTAAATTTTTTCAGAACTCTATAAATGGAGTTTCAAATTAGTCTCAAAGGATCACGAATGATCACAATCTCCTGCTAAAGTGCTGTTGCATTCTCTAGAGGCTCGTACCTTCGATATCACATCGTCCAAGGGATAAAGTGATCGCCTTCTGATCAGATTCCAATAGTTGTACTTCCCCAGAAATTAATTACTTTTTGTACTTTTTTTCAGTTTGTAGAAATGAATTTTGTTTTGTTTTTGCAAACAAAATGGCGACTCTGCTGTGGACGAATTTCTTCTCTGACGAGAAAGTGACAACTCAATGTGATACCGCGTCGATCGGCAAGACGCAGAAGACTTTGGTCGTTCAAGTCGACCAAACCGCTTACGAGGTAATGATCAGTACTGGGGGTACCAAGCGCACCGCCGTTGCTGCTAAGAGCAAAGGATGCACTATGTGGACTCCCAAGTCTTCTCGGCCAACCATGGCTCCTACGCAACTTGTGCAGTCTGTCTCTCGGCCAACCATGGCTCATGTGCAACTTGCGCAATCTGTCTCTCAGCCAACCATCGCACCTGTACAACTTGCGCAGTCTATCTCTCGGCCAACCATGGCTCGTGTGTAACTTGTGCAGTCCGTCTCTCGGCTAACCATGGCTCCTGCGCAACTTGCGCAATCTGTCTTCCAGTCAACCATAGCTCCTGCGCAACTTGTGCAATCTGTCTTCCGGTCAACCAGAACTCCTGTACAACCTGTGCAGAAGGCTTCTCTATCAACCAGAACTTATGCGCAACCCGCGCCTACTGATTCTTCGACTCTAAACAAAGGGAAACGTCTTTTGGCTACTTTCTCATCTTCTCCAGTCCTTGACTCGGTAGAAAGTGTCTCTGGTGGCGCCTATGCGCCACTCAATACGAAAACTCTTTTGGGCAGGAAATCTACTCCTCTGAATATAGATAATCAAATCTCTACTAAGAAAGTGAGTTCTGTTCAAACCGAGATTTCTGTCACTCAGTTGTGCCAGGGCAAACACATGAGAACAGGTTGCACAACACAAAAAAGAATTCTACCGAATCCTAAAAATCAACTACGGATCTTGCATCCATGCTCATCTTAAGATCCAAACCGGGTAAACTACTAGTATCTCAGACAGATACACAAGTAGTAGATCTATCTGACCTGTGCACCTATCTCAACAAGCGCCAGTCAACACCTACTTTAGCAAAATGCAAACAGACTGCACCAATGGCTAACTTACGCCAGAAGCAGACTTCTGAAGTCAAGAACCCCTTTACCAATGCTAACCAACTCAAGACTTTTTGTACACTCAAGAAAAGGGAATCTCAAGAATAGGAACCATGTTTAACATCATTAAAGAATATGTTCCTTCAACTTCTTCTCATCCTGATGTCATAACCGATCTCCAAGAAGTTCTTAAACAGAAGCGTAAGATCACGAATCCATCTCATCCATCTACAATGCAACCCCAAGAACATCACTGTAACCATCACCATGAGGTAGTCATCAAATGTCGTTGTCAGCTAAGCGGTCTGTCTTCGACCGTTTGAATTATTCTCAAACTCCTCAACCGATAATAGTGGATGAAGATGAATTGTTGTATGCATCTGTCAACATGACGTGTCAAAATACTGAGGGTAGAAAACGCCCAAGACGTAATGTATCCCGCAATCCCAGTCAACAGTACTTAGATCGGATTTATGAATCAGGCGAAAAGGTATACCAGTATACTAGATCAAGAAGCCGAGAAATAATCGGTCAAAGGAATCTTCCTTCGACCAAGACACAATCGGTCAAAGGAATCTTCTTGATTCTAACCAAGATTCCTTCAGTCAAAAAGACATCCCTATCACTTATTCTGGGGGTGGTTCCTTATATGACTTTGATTCTGACAGTGAAAGTTCTGAAAGGACCATCCTTTCCACTAGCTCGTCTTCGAGGGCTAGAGAAGTGACTGCTTATGTCATCACAGAAGATCAAGATACTTTCAGTTCTTCCAGTCAATAGCAGAGAATTACTGATTTAGAAGCTGGTATGAAAAGCATGGTTGAGATGATGACAGGCATGCATGCGGTAATTATGACATAACATACAGTTCCACCGGTCGCGAATCTAATTCCAACTCAGGAACCTGTAACAACATCAGCTCCCATCAACATTGGTCTGGGAGTACAATCTCCTCACACTACTTCCATACCAGTGCAGGCTGCTCCAAGTCAATCTGGGGCTGGAGGTGGTACTTATCATGTAGTACCTCCTCCTAACATATCAAATCAATCTACTGCTCCACAATCATCTGAAAATACCAATGAGGCCGTAAAATTTTTACGTTCTCAATTCAAAACTTTCAAACAGAAAGACGACATACAGAAGCTTGGGATCAAACAACCCTATCCCATAGAATGTAAAGAAGTCCAATTTTTTCCTAAATATAAACCTCCTACTATTATGCTGTTTGATGGCAGCACATCTCCAAGTCAATACCTCAATCACTTTGAAGTAATAATTGATCAACTTTAACCAAATGATGCTTTTCTTACTAGAGTATTTTTGGTTGTTTAGCTGGTACAGCATGACTGGTATCGTAGTTTACCAGATGGTTGTATAACCTCTTTCTCTGGCTTCAAACAAATATTCTTGGAACAATTTTATAAGGGAACCAATGACATGACTATGCCTGCTCTCATCAAAATTAAACAACGACATAATAAAACTACTGGACATTTTATTTAACGATTCTGCCGTGAAGCACTCAAAATGCCTCTCGGAACTCCAGATGCTTTGACTATAGACACTTGCAAATCAAACATGTTGTCTATAATCAGCATGTGGATGGGATCAACACAGTTCCAGGACTGCCTTCCTTCATAGTGAACGCCAAAGCAGCAGAAGAGAGCGTTGACAAGTTCAAATAATTAGGTATTCAAATGCCTAATCTTGACAAAGATGAACACGCTACACCAAATAATAGTAGCCGTCAGAACAATCGCAAGAGCAAGGATACTTTGGCTATTAATCTCAAAGGCAAAGAAGCTCTAGCTATCAATGTAAGTCAGCCAACATCTACCCCAACAATACCACCACAAAGGGAACCACGTCCAAAAGAAGAATATTATTTTGATGAAACTGATATCATGAGTATCTTGATTGTCTGATCAAGAGCAATAAACTTCAACTGCCAGAAGCAAAACGGCAAAAGAAAGTTGGTAAGACTGACCATCCTAAATATTAGGTTTATCGCAGAGTTGTTGGACATCCAACTCGAGCATGCTATGTGCTCAAGGGTAAAATTCAGGAGATGATCAATTTCGGTGCAATCACTCTCCAACAAGACGAGAAAACTGTAACGGCTAACGTCATCTCTCTATAGTTTGGAAATTTTTTAGCTCAACTTGTGCAGGACGGCGTCATCCCCATCCCGAAAACTACTCTGGAGATTGTTAATCTTCTACCTACACGAACTGATGGTCTTGTTCCTCTGTCTACTGATAAAGGGGAAATTAGTGAATCCATCTAGATTTAGTGGCTGACTTCAAAACACCGTCTTCCTCCACCAAGTCTAAGAAGGCCAATATAAATTATGTCATTTGATTTCGTCGGATGAACATTATCTTCCACCTTAACTGCTACCTTCATCTCGGCAGCAGATAATCCTTCTTCTTCTTCCCCTGCTAAGACAACATTGTCAAAGTCAGAAGCCAAATATCAACCAGCTTTCCATCTGTATAGTCCACAGTCTCGTAAACTAATGACAAAATGGGATATGATCTACAAAGGCCTCTGGTTTGAACCATGGAAAGGGATCTCCTGTACCTCTTTTCCTATGTCTTTCTCACAACCAATCTCGGGTTGGTTTGGGTTACTGGACAAACTCTTCATCTTGCCAAAAGAAACCTTCCAGAAACAAGATCCAGGTCTGAAAGAATTTACTAAGAAATTATTTAGAAGGCCAGGAGAACCCTGCTTTAGTTTCAGAAACTCCTCCAACATTATCTTCTCCTGCTGTCAACGTTCCATCGGCTTCATCTCCTCCGTGGAACCAACTCCTTCCAAACCAACAACAGCCGACGAAGGAAAACAACCATGTCCGCTTTAATAAAGTATTGAAGAAGACTCCAACTTTGGGACTCGATAAGCTGTATAACTTTGATATACTAGCTCAGCTGGCTAATACCCCGGCAAGATTGTCAATTTTTGAGCTACTCCGTCTTTCGAAGGAAACTCGAGAAACATTGAGTGAAACTTTGATGCAAGCTGATACTTGTCTAACATTCCTCAAGAAGCCAGAGGAAGAGCTTATAACATGCCTTCATTGCATAGTGTGATGGAACTGATACCCAACATCACCTTTACACAAGATGATATGTTGTTCGAAGATAATCGTCATGACCGACCCGTCTACTTCACGGATATGTCGATACCATGAAGGTTGATCGCATTTTGATCGATCATGGGTCTGCACTTAGCATCATGCCAAAGACTCTACTAGATGCATTAAAGATTCCTGTACACAATCTTTCAACAACCATCACGACAATATTAGAATTCAATTCTGGAAGAAGTAAACCTCTAGAAAAGATCCGTCTGAAGGTTCAAATAGACAATCTTCATATAAACATTACTTTCTACGTGATCGATAACCATGGCTCTTATAATACTTTGCTGGAAAGATCCTTTTGCATGAGCATAACATTGTACCATCCACTCTACATCAATGCTTCAAATATATAGATATCAATGGAGAGGTTCAGAAGAAAGTAGCCGACCTAAATCTTTTCAGGGGCATTGAAGCGTATTATACTGACTCTCGGATGCACAAGAAAGAGTTCGTGAAGGTTGTATTGGCGATGGATAGAGAGGAAGATCAGAAAGATACTTCAAAAGATGTTCTTATGATCCCCGTCAAAAGACGTACAACTCGTCCCTCTTCTTCTCAGACGTTGACTATATATCTTTTCTCTCATAACAAACAGTCTCCTGCTGTAGAAAAGGAACAAAAGGAGATCACCCCTTCCGAGCCTCTGGTTATCGACCTTCGTCGTAACAAACCTTCACCTTGTCATTCTCCTTCTCCTTCTCCTCCTCTGGTTATCAACCTTACTAAACCTTCTGTTAAGGATAAGAATCCTCCTTCTCCTCCTCTAGTTATTAACCTTACTAAGCTTTCTGTTAAGGCTAAGAATTATGTTGTAAATGATGATGTACAAATCAATAAAATAGCATCTCTTTATAGTATATTGATTTTTTTTATTATACTCGATGTTATTTAAAAATGTTAGATAACTTCGAACCACTTACCATAGGAGCAGTTCAAGCTTCCCAAAATGAAGTATTGCTCGAGCTAATGCAGGACTCCTTCTTCTTAGTTCCTTCCAGGAAGAAAGATGAACTTCCTATACTTTTTAGTAAAGGAACAGAACAGAAGATCACGTCCAATGGTGAAGAAGAAAATTATGATAACGGAAGACTTCAACTACGTCGTTATAGTCAGCAATCAAAAGATATCATTCAAAAGATGGGCTATAATTTTAAAGCTGGTCTCAATGGTGGTAAGGGAAGACGAACTCCTATTCGTATCCCGCTCCAAAAGAAAAATCACAATAATATTACAGCAAAACGAAGCAGGGATTAGGTTATACTTCACCAATTCTGACTCCAGAAGTCTCTGAATCCGATGAAGAAGAACGATCTAACTCTTCTGATTCTGTCTTATGGGATTCAGACACCAGTGTTGGGCACATCCATCGAGTGACTCTATCTTCCAATATGGTAACTGCCGAGTTCTCGGAAGAAGATGAAGACTTTGCCGAAGCCTCTGAATCTGATCCTCGGGCACAAAGGATGGATACTCAATGGGAGCTTTGCTTCAAGCAACGTGAGCCACCTATCGAAGATCAGTTGGTTCAAGTCAATGTTGGAGATGAAACTTCCCCAAAACTAATATTTGTCAACAGAAGCCTCCCTGAAGCAGATAAACAAGACTGATCCAACTTATTAAGGAATATTGATGTATTCGCTTGGAGCTATGAAGACATGCCGATATTGAATCCTCATATCGCTACCTATAAGCTCAACATCCTGTCGAATGCGAAGCCAGTCAAGCAACCAGCATCGATTTTGACCTGACATGATAGATGTCGTCGAAGCTGAAATCAAAAAACTTATCGCCTGTAGTTTAGTCAGAAAAGAACAACATCCAAACTGGATGGCTAATGTTGTCTCAGTTTTGAAGAAACAGGGAAAGTCCGAGTCTGCATTGACTTTAGAGACCTTAATGAAGCTTGTCCCAAGGACGAATTTTCTCTTCTGATCACTGATGCCATGATTGAAAATACTTGCAGATTTGAACGAATGTCTTTTATGGATGGATTCTTCGGATATAATTAAATTAAAATGCATCCAGAAGATGAGAAACATACATCTTTTCGCACTCCTCTTGGAGTTTATTGCTACACTGTCATGTCATTTGGTCTTAAGAATGCTGGTGCAACTTATCAGCGGGCCATGAGTACTATCTTCCGTGATCATTTACGAAAGACTGTTGAATGCTATGTTGACGATATTGCTGTCAGAAGTCATCTAAAGGAAAACCATATTCAAGACTTGAGAACTATATTCGATCTAATGTGCTAGCATCAACTTAAGATGAATTCCACCAAGTCATTCATAGGAGTCTCTAGTGGCAAATTTCTTGAATTTGTTATTACCTCTAAAGGTATACACATTGATCCTGAGAAAATCAAATCCATTCAAGAGATGCGTCCTCCACT
The DNA here is from genome assembly GCA_029216955.1 of Iris pallida. Lineage (NCBI taxonomy): Eukaryota > Viridiplantae > Streptophyta > Magnoliopsida > Asparagales > Iridaceae > Iris > Iris pallida. The sequence continues at coordinate 11,666,094 of JANAVB010028197.1, read as the reverse complement.
CAACCTGAAAGAGCTACGAGGATTCCAAGGACGGCTTTCCTATATCAGGAGATTCATCTCGAATCTTTCTAGACGATGTAGACCATTCACTCAACTCATGAAGAAAGGTGTGTCTTTTATTTGGACTGAAGAATGTCAACAAGCATTTGAAGACATAAAGCGGTACTTGATGAACCATCCAGTTCTAGTGCCTCCAATCTCAGAAATACCCTTCCTGATGTATGTTCGAGCAATGGACCATTCATTAGGTGCTTTATTAGCTCAGAAGAATAAAGAAGGTCATGAACAGACCATATATTATTTTAGCCATATAATGATTGGAGCTGAGCATCGATACACCCTAGTGGAAAAAGAATGTCTAGTTTTGTAACACCCCAGTCCCAAAATACGTAGGACTAGGAACGTAGACATGCCAGCTGTATACATACGAAGTACATGGGCCTTGTATGTATACATAAGCTGTAAAATGCAGTAATCCAAGACAAACTAAATCTCATCCACAATGAAAAGAATAATAATATAAAAATCAACTTGAATGTTATTGATACAATCGTTGGACGGAGACAAAGTCCACTAGCAACTATCTTAATGAAAGAAATGTACAAGAATCGATCCATAAAATGGTAAGACGAACCAAGCACATTATCTTCGAAGGAATGGAGAAGACCACTGCCTTGGCTAGGATACCTGCGGAAGACATGAACACACACCTGGGAAAAACTAGGTCCTCAGACGGACGTAGCAAGATACAGGAAGAAATGCTAATATGAACTGTTAGAATAAAATAATATATGTCACGACCCGCACCCACTGTGAGGGTACGAATACGTAACGACGCCCAGCCTACACCGCAGTGTCGGCGATAGAGCGCTGTCCTAGGTTACTATCTAACCAGCAACTCACGCAATTATAATGTACTCATCATGATCAACTCCGAACGGAGGACAAGTATAAGATATTGAACTCAATCACAGTCTAAGCACGATAAGATAAACACAGAAGAATTAAACTAAGAATAGAAGAACAACTACTAAAATAATAACAACTCTCAACAAATCTCAAATACTGTACAAGTCTCAAAACTTCTATAACAAGTTCAACATGGAAACAAATGCTAGTCTAAACTAAATCCCGATCACTCCTGAGTGTCGGGGCCAAAGGTAGTCATCCCGTCTCCGGGTCCATAATATGTAGGGCATGTATCCTCAGGGCAATCATCTGTTAAATTTTAACAGGTCCAGTCAGGACAGGAACGAGTACAACTCATCAAGAATCCCAATTAAATGACAGAGAACTATAAAGCAGTTATAAACAATTTTATTGATGAATATGGTAGTTTGTATAGAGGTGATGGTATAGAGAAACAGTTAAGATGCAAGGAAAGTAAGGTAAGTAAAAACAAGAGAAGAATCATAGCAATAAAGACTGTAATTAGAAACTAGCTGAACTAGAGCAACATGATATAAGTCCATAATGTAAATGTAACAAGTGCAAAACCCAAGTAAATCCAGACAACATGAATCTGATACCAGGTGTTTCCAGTACAAGATGAGTCCATATAAGGTGAGTCCAGTTGGTGATCAAAGGTTCCAGGGTGAGTCCAGTCTATACTCTAACAGTGTGTTTTAGAATATCGGGATCGACATGTGAACGGCTGTAGGTAATACGGCACATCATACACCTGGCCGGGTGTGAGATGGCTATCATTCCAGTATAATTCCAAGGGAGTGGTTCCAGTATTTGGGTATGTTCACATGCCTATTCTAATATTTCTCCGTCCAGCAAGTACAAGTGAATCCAAAAAATGACACGAGAAATCGGGATAAGTCCAGCCAAACATAATGATACCAGCAAAAGATTCTAGGGTGATTCCTAGGTGGTTCCAGTAGTGATTCCAGAAGGTGATGCCAGTAATGGTTCCAGAAAATAGAGGCCAGACAGATGGTAGGTGTGTCGCATACATAAATCCAGAAATATCCATATGTGTTGTAAGAATCACATAAAACTATCTAGAACTGAAGTACAGTAATTGACAAGTAAATGGAAAAACTATCAGAGAATGTACTCGCCTCCTAACTGAATGTCCGAGATGAAAGTACTGTCCGAGGAGTGGTGTCTGGCTCCTATTTAGAACAGTACAAGTCACAACAAGTCCAGAAAAGTAATAAATGCACTACAATGCCTTCTACATGAATCTAGGTCAATTTAGACCAAAGTCAACTCTTGGTCAACTCTGGTCAACCCTAGAAGTCAAACTAGGTCAACCAAGTCAAACCTAAGTCAAACTAGTCTAATCTAGGTTTACTAAGGCTAAACAGTCTATCTAGATTCCAACTAGGCATACCATGCCTAACCAACCTATAACACATAACCACATGACATGACTATGTCTAATAGTCTATTAAGAATACCTATCCTATAGTCACTATATAATATTACCCATACTCTATAACATATCATATCACATAGTATCATATATATATATATATACATTTCACACATTCCTATATATGACTAATATGTATAGTACAACACTATAAAGGAAACTTAGATACTCATATATCACAAGGCATACATCTATGTATACATAGGAAGGGAGTGAGGGAAGAAAACACATGAGTATTAGAAGTGTGTGTGTCAAGACTTAGGCATGTGTGTGAGGGGTATAATAGTAGGTACAAAACAGTGTACACATGTGTGAGTCTAGAGTGCATTGTGTGTGTAAGAGGGTGAGACATGTGAGTGACTGTTCAGAAATTGAGAACAGTGGCAGTGTCCCAATCCTGGGAAAAATCAGTGAGGAAACAACCAACTCAAACTAAAACTCAGACTTCAAATTAAAGCCCCAAACATAGTTAACAGTTAACACATCAAAGCCTAAATCCCATTAAGAGAAAACAGGTTTTATAGAAACTGGGAAACAGTGCTAACCATGAACTCCGGTTTTCAGATTCAAATGGAGGGGAAATGACTCAGGTATTTGACAGTTCAGTTTGCAGTAATAAATGGGGAAAAACTGGGAATGAGCTCAGGTTTTTGAACCCTTCTCAGGTTTTTAAACAAAATAAATCTCAGATATTCAAATCTCAGTATTTCAGTGAACAAAGGAATCAGTTTAAACAACAACCTATATCAGTTTAAAAGAAAGAAAACATTGAAATCAATTGTAAAGTAAACTCAGGTCTATTGAACATCCAATTTTAGGTTTTAACAGTTCAAAAGAAGGAGAAACTCAGGTTATTACATTCAGTGAATCACACAGGTATACACAGGAATTAATTCAGTTTAAAGGAAACAGTATTGTAATCAAATACAAAGGAAAACTTAGGTTTACAAATCAATACAGATGGTTTAAATATTCTCAGGTTTTAAGAAGAAATGAACATTCAATAATTCAGTGAAATGACAGTTCATAAGAGAACTGGCATCTCAGGTTCTCTTGCATATATGAAACCATCCATTCTCATGTTCAAGATTTACTATTCAGTCTAGAAGCACAGAACCTATTTCTCATATTCAAACCCACATTCGAAATACCCAGATTTACAAGGAAATCAATTCGTTTCAGTTTAAAGTTGGAGGAGGAAATCTCAGATTTTGACATAACAGTTCAACCATTCGAATGAATCCACACACTAACCAAAATCCCATAATTGAATGTAAAAGCTTAGCTAATATGAAATGTAATATGTGGGGATCAAAAACATTAAGAAACATAACAAAATAGGGAATTAAAATGGTTTTTGGGAAACAGGAATAATCAGTATCAGAGATGTATCAGTGAAACCACAAACCTATGTTCAAAATCCACACACCTCATTAAAACCCAAATTAAACATGTAACTAATATAACAGAGACTTAATCATCATGTTTAGGATCTATTTGATAAATAAAAACATAATTAAAAACTATTTAAATCGACTTAATCACAGAACACAACACTGCACACTGATATACACAGTGTACCACACGTGCAGGCACGAATCCGTGTTCGACACGACACGAGAGTTCCTGAAACTCTAGAGATCTTGTGTCAGTCATGGACACGACACACGTGTCAAGTTTCGAGGGTTGAAACGTCGTGTGCACTGAGAAAACGCACACGTAGCAGGGGAAAATCCTGCCAGTGTGCACGCGCGCGCGACCGCGTGTCCACGCGCTCGTATCGACCCAACCTGATACGAAAACGTGCTCAGTGTCCAAGAAATACGTAAGCGAGGTGAAAATGGATTTTCCTATTCAAACACAAATCACAAAATCGAACGAAATGCCCTTTGAGGCATTTCGTCGAACACTTACCTATACACGTGGATACGTGTCCGATACGGACACGAAATGGGTCCAAATCCTAGGGTTAGCCTATCCTACTGTTAGGTTAGGGTTAGGACATCCTAGAAATAAATTTTAACAGAATTTAAATGCAATAGAAAGGATTATACCTATAGGTGAACAATGGGTCAAAATCCCCAAATGGAAAGAGTTTTACAATCCACCAAACTCCCTCAAATTGTGTCCTTCCTGAAAATACTCATCAACAACAGCAAGGAGACTAATATTAGGTCCTATTACAATTGATTTGAAGGAAAATGGAGTTGAAATGGATTTCTTATGATTTTAGAAAGATGGAGACTCACCTCTTCCAAAACTTGCACAAATCCCAATGGAGGCTGGCCCTAAATTCTAGGAGGGGATTAAATAGGAGGAAAGGATCAATAGTGGCTGCCATGGGCTGATTAGGGTTAGGTTTGGTTCATGGTGTGGGCATATGGGCTATAAGTCAAGTCATTAATCATGACTTATGAAGTCATAAGCCATATTAGTCAAATCAACTCCAAATCTCTCCAAACAAGTTCCAATGACTTAAACTTCACTAAATTAGGTCAAACCAAGTTTACTTAACCTAACCAAGGGGTCTTAACCTAGGTTAGTCTTCTAGTCAACACTAGTCAAAGTCAACTATAGGCCCAAAATTAATTCTACTAAAATCACTAAAAATCATATTAATTCTAATAAATATAATTAATACTAATAATCACTAACCATGGTTAGCTGAGACTATCTATGACTAATCTAGGTTGGGTCCAAACCAAGTTAGGCTAATCACAATACATGACAATCAATTAAATAATATTAAAATCATACCATTCTTAATATATATTAAATTCCAATAATATATATTAAATTTAATTAAATTCAAAATGACAAAAATACCCTCGAACTGGAAATGATAAATGAAACACCCAAATCACATAGTCAGGCTCTAGGTTAAGCTGTCTCTAGTGTTACACTATCAAATCACCAAAATCATAAGTCATGAATTTAAATAGTTTAAAAATCACTAAAAATCATAATATGAAATAAATATCCTTAAATAATTATAATTACAAAATTTCAAAATTACCCCTTTTCTGGAAAACTGGGTGTTACAATATAAAAGACTATTCTAGACACAAATATGCAAAGGAGATTCTAACCGCCTAATGTACAATTTAGAGACAACTTTCATCGCATGGATGGGATTTTAGGCTATGTGTACGTAACTGGCATCCAGTCATCTGTATACGTCCGTAACGTCCAAAACGTCAGAGGACATCTGCAAATATATCGCCATAGTTCCATCCGGAGACTGTGGTTTACCTGTTTGGATTCCCATAAGCACTAGCGATTGTCCTCCCCCAATATTCCTACACTGTTCAAGTTATGTCCATGGCTCGTCCAGTTTTGTAACTGTTTGAGTCTCTAAAACCCTAGTCATAGCAGTTACGATCATCTATCCGTCACACGACTTTAGAGAGGCCAGTCCATAAGTCGTGCCCCTAGCAACATGTCTCCAACCGTTAGTGTGAGTGTCACAGCCAAAGGAGATATAAGGATATTCCCCAACAAGAAGGTAGTCCGCTAACTCTAAGTCAAGATGCATAAAATAAAGTAACGACTAATAAAGTCGCTTGCACCCAAGTGTGGCTTGGATGCGCAGTTTATAACAAAAGAAACTAACAATATGAAATAAAATAAATAATACAGAAAATAAATAATTTGACAGTAAATTAGCAAGGTATACTTGCCTGTTGACGCCTGAGGTGGTGCTGCAATCAATATGGCACAAATTTTGACTTCGGTGTTACAACTACACAAGGGAGCCTCTGTTGACGACACGGAGTATTCCATCGGGTCCAGAATGGTCAGATTAGTTAGGGTTGACATAAGGTTGTATAGGATTGACGAGAGAATAGGTATAATGGGATTGGTATGGTCAAAAATCGATAGTCGAAGGGTTTGTGAAAGTAATATATATACTATTATTAACTATTTGAAGATCGAGAAATATTATAAAATATTTAAATCTATATTTTTACTTATTAAGATATATATACAGAAAATAATTTAAGTCAAAAACTCATTCCCAATAACCTAGGAATATATAATCATACTAATAATAATAATAATTATATATTTTACTTATCAATAAGAGATACTTGGTAAAATATATAAACACTAAAAACTTATAATCAATACTAATATTAAAACTATACAGTTATATATGTATATAGTATACTCAAATATTATAAATAATACTAGAACTATTGGGCTGTTGTATACAAACATTAATAATAATAATAACAATAATAATAATAATAATAATAATAACTCAATTCCTATAAAATTTTGGAAAAATAAAAAGAAGGAAGAAAGAAGAGAGAAAAGAAATAAATAAATAATAAACCAAAGAATTGAAACTGACTACTGTTGATGTTCCTTAGAAAGGGGAAGGGAGGAAAACGAGAGCGGCGGAGGGAGAGAGGAGTCGGAGAGGGCCGGAGTGAGAGGAGAGGGAGGCGGCGGTGAGCGGAGCGGCGACGGATGCGGGGTCCGGTGGAGGGAAAGGAAGAGGGACGGCGGTCTCTGGTCGTGGGTGCGCAGTCCGCTGCTGGCATGGTTGCGAGCAAGGCACGGCGGTGCGGGGGTAGGCGGCGGTTAGGGCAGGTCCGGCGGTTGCGTACGGAGGAGCGGTCGCGGTCGGTCGGGATCCAGCGGGTCGAGACGGGAAGAGAGGGAAGCGCCGGCGGGGGTTTTGGCCACGGCACGATAGAAGGTCGGACGAGTGAGGGTTTGGCGGAGGTGTGGTCGGCCGGTCGGAGAGACTGGTCGCGGCGGAAGCGGAGGTAAGTTCGGTTCAAATTTTTGTCCTTCGTTTGTGCTGGTTTTTGATGGGCTGGCGGTGGTCGTCCAAACCGGTCGGGGTGGCTGGGACGATGGCGATTTGTTTTCCTTCCTTTATTTTTGTGATAGGGTTTGTTGGTCGAGGGTTTCGGGGTCGCCGGGATGGCGTGGGTGGTGATGGAGACCGGCTGTGTCCGAGAAGGCGGAGAGTTCTGGAGGTGGCACCGGGCGCAGTGGCGCCGGTGATGGTGGCGGCAGGCTGGTGTTGGGATATGGTCTCGGTGGTTGAACGGGGATGATGGTGGTGTGGGTGCTGTCGTGGGATCGGATGGGTGGTGACTGATGGGTTGGAGACGTGGAGGAGGACACGAGCGGGGACGGGGTCGGAGTCGGAGTAGGACAGTTGTACAGTCCGTGTCGGGTGATGGAGATGGGCGACAGTGATGGTGGTTGTTTGATCGGAGTGTCAAGGTTAGGACTTGGAATTTGATGTATCGTGCCGGAGTTGTCGACACGGAGTAGGAGCAATGTATCTGTATAATAATAGAATAAGAATTTAGATGAGGAACGGACACGATGCACGCACGTTTGGCTATGGTAGAATTTGGAGAAATAATCAATGATAGAAATTGGAGGAGTACCTGCCTATTTATAGGATGTGGGAATTCCCATTAAGATAAGGATTAGGATATTTAAACCCAATTTAATTTAAATCAATAACCAAATCGAAATTCAAATTAAATTCCAATTTAAAACTGATAATCTAAACTAAATTTAAGTATAAATCCTATCTTTTAACTTTTTAAATTAAATCCATAAAATCAAATCGAGATTAAAAATGGCCACAATAATTCAAATATATATTTTCTAAAATTACTAATAATAATTTCAAAAATATTATTATTTAAAAATAAATTAATAAATAATTACAAAATATGTATGTATGCACAAATAATTTACAATATATATTTTTCTAATATACCATTTTATAGAAAATTTTATTTATTATAACTGTCTAAAAAAGCTTTTCATAAATAACTCATATATTTAGAAATTTTGATAGCTAAATTAATTATTATATATATTATCTTGAAACTGTAAAAATAGGAAAAAAAATTTCTAAAAATATGCACGCTCGCACATATTCGCACTCGTCGAGCAATTACGAAAAATAAAATTTCGTACGCGACGTACATTACAAAATAAAAAATTAATCAGTACCAAATTTATTATAAAAAAAGTAGATTTAGGGGTTTTACAAGCTTTGATGTTTGCTGTTCAAAAGACGAGACATTATATCACTGGCCAAACCATCCATGTTATTTCTAGAGTTAACCCTCTCCGGGTCCTGATGAAGAAGCCCAGTTCACTCAATTCTAGGCTTGCAATATGGGCCATATTGTTAGCACAATATGATATGGTTTATGTTCCTCAAAAGTTTGTTAAAGGTCAAGCCTTGCTGACTTTCTAGCAGCTCATCCAATTCATGAAACGTCTAAACTCTATGACGTGATTCCAGATGAAACTTTGGAGTCAAACATGATTTTAGAAGAAATTCTTACCTGGCAATTATTCTTTGATGGTGCATCCAGAATCGAACCAAAAGGTGCTATTGTCGCTGGAGTTGGAATCGTCATAGTCTCACCAGAATGGTTAGCTATTCAAAGAGCTTATTCTTTAGATGAGTCATGTTCCAATAATGTGGTTGAATACAACACTCTGCTTATTGGCCCCAATTGGCTAAACAATTAGATATTGAGTATCTTGAAGTTTACGGAGACTCCAAACTGATTGTCAACCAAGTTAGAGGCACGTACGAAGTTCGACATCAAGATCTGGTCCCATATCATGATGCAGCGATCAGGCTACTTCATTCAAAGGCTGCTTCATCGAGCATGTACGTCGAGCGTGTAATACAGAGGCTGATGCATTCGCTAATCTTGCAGCAGTATTAGCAATTCTAGTAAGAAGGCAAAAAATATCGTCATCACTAATAGAGAGTTATTTTGTGTCGAGAATAACTTAAATATTGAAGTCAACAACTCAAACATAGAATTCAACAATTCGGTTGAAATTTCTACTATCAGTGAATATTGGAGGATTCCTTTCATAGACTTCGTGGTCCATGACATCTTACCCGAAGATCCTAAGGAGGCTACAACAATTCGTCGGCGATCACTCAGATTCTATTATAATCATGCTAAAAAGGCACTCTACCGATGAACGTTTGACGGCTTACTCCTACGCTGTCTCGCAGGAGAGGAAGCAAAACAAATACTTCGTGAAGCTCATGACGGTGTTTGTGGCGCACATCAACCTGGTCCTAAACTACAGGATCGTATTCGCCGTATGGGCTACTATTATCCCTCGATGGTATCTGATGCAATCGAGTATGCAAGGAAGTGCCGAGCATGTCAAATCCATGCTGACTTCATCCATCAACCATCAGAATTTCTTCACCCGATGCAGCATCATGGTCCTTTGAAGCTTGGGGCATGGATGTTATTGGTCCTATTAACCCTCCCTCGTCTCGAGGACATCGGTTCATATTGGCCATAACTGATTATTTCTCAAAGTTGGCTGAAGCTATACCTCTAGCTGAGGTCAAGACAAGCAGTATTATCAATTTTATTAAGCATCATGTGATCTACAGATTCGGTGTTCCTCAGCGAATCATTCATGATAATGGGCCATAATTCATCAGTCAGAAGTTCACTCGATTCTACGATGACAACAGGATCAATAATATTACTTCTATAGCTTACAATCCTGCAGCTAATGGGTTGGCAGAAGCATTTAGCAAGACCATCATCAAACTCCTCAAGAAGTTTGTTTCTACCAATAAAAGGAACTAGAGTAAAAAGCTTGGAGAATGTCTGTGGGCTTACCGTACTACTATACGTACTCCAACAGGCTGCACCCCTTCCTCTTTGGTATATGGATGCGAGGCCGTCTTACCATTAGAAATCCAGATTCCTTCCTTAAGGATTGCCATTGCCAATGAACTCACAACTAAAATAATGATCGTCTGAGACTTCATGAGCTTGAAGCGCTTGACGAGAAACGGCTCCTAGCTCAACAACATATTGAGTTATACCAAGCTCGTTTATCAAAAGCCTTCAACCGTAAAGTCAAAGTCCGAACATTTCAGAAAGGAGAACTAGTTCTAACTGTCAGACGTCCTATGACTATGACGCACATGAGCAAAGGAAATTTGAAGTGAAGTGGGAAGGACCCTACATTGTAAGCAAAGTTTTCTCCAACGGAGCTTATCAATTGACTGGTATGGATGGTCAAGTCGCCATGATGCTCATTAATGGCAAATTTCTCAAGAAATATCATGTTTGAAGACAAAGAGTTATCAACACAGAGAATCAGAATGTAAATAAAATTTCTTTTATTGCATAACTCAGACAAAAGAAAATACATAAAATTAACGAGGACTAGAGCCCTCTTGATTGAAAATATATTTCGCAAGAGCTCGAAGACATTATTGTCCGATGACACCAGTAGTTCACGAGCAGCCTTTCTTAGAGCTTCTTCCTCGGCAGTACTTCCAGCCTCTACCAGTTTGGCAAGAATGTCCTGTTTTGATTCAGTAACAGCCGAGCTTTCTTCCACTTCTGGCCGAATGGGTGGCGGAGGCTCGTCAGAAGAAGTATTGATAGCAGCTTCGATCGTCGGGATGATCTCAGCCTTCTTACATACATCTTCGGAAGACATTTACAATGAAGGATTAGGTGTGGATAACATTCTCCAAAAAGTTCTGCACTATTTATAGACTGAAAGGCCAAAACATTCTGTCGCGGGAACCGAAGCGACCTTTCCTCGAAAAGGCATGTTCGTTCATTCATCTTCTTTCATCTCGTGAAGATGTCTTCATTTATTGTCTGTCTCGAGAATCGAAGCGACCTTTCCTCGAAAAGGCATGCTTATTCATTCATCAAATCTTTTCGTCTCTATTCATTTCGTGAATAGGCCTACATTTATTATCATTTATTTACTTTTTCGTAAATAAAGCCACAGATAATAAATACTCAAAATCTCTAGTGGAGTCTATCCAAATCATTAATTCTGTCTTTTGAAATCCAATTGTTTTAAAAGGTATCTTATCTTTATGATAAATCTATATCACAGATATCATCTTTTTGTTTATGATATCATGTCTTTCAGTCCCAGCTGACTTGAAGATCATCAATAGAAAAATGAGTTCACGTCCACATTACCTTTGAATTTTATTTTCTATATCAAATGACTTATCACGTCCAAATTACCTATGATAAATCATCTTTTGAAATAATATATCTTAAGAATTATATTCTGCCACGTCCACATTACCTCTGAGCAAATATAATGAATATTGTTGTTTTTCACAAAGAAATATGTCACGTCCAGTACCTCTGAATATTTTTCTATTCTATTACTTATATCTTTTACAAGGTATGCAACAAGTAATGGAACCACAAAAATCATTTCATTAATGATGTTTCAAAATGTTCAAAATACATCTTGCAAAAAAAATCCAAAGGGGGTCTTATAGAGGCTAAAAAGTAACGACTTTTTATAGCTTTGCAAGTGAGACTGAACCGCGCAACTTGCGCTGAAGAACCGAGCTCGAGTTTACTAGCGCAACCTAGACACAGTCATTTCTAATTCAAAGTATTTCAAAATTTTAAGTATTTTCAAGTTTAGAAAACTTTGAAGGGGGTCTTATAGAGGCTAAAAATCAAGCTGCGCCGCTCCTGAAGTCATATCATCAGGTTGCGCCAACATCAAGTTGCACAAACATTAGGTTACGCCAACATCAGGTTGCACAGAAGACAGGTTGCACGAGCGCCACATGGCAGTCTCCTCGAAAACCTATAACGGCATCATCATTTCCTGACAGCTGACAACACATATATCAAGAAGAATTCGTTCGAATCCTGCGCAATACGGAGCTCGAGAAGATTTGGTCAGATTTAATGACAGCTAGCAGTTTAAATAACATGTCTGGGTGTGTGAAGATGTACTTAGGCATAAAGTTGAAGATGACAGCTAGTAGTTCGTGCAATGTATCAGGGTGCAACCGCTCGTGCAAGTTGCTACATTGCGCTCCGCACAACCTGATGAAGCTCGAGCAAAGTGATCAAACAATATCCAGAGCAGGTGACGTGGCGTGCATGCCACTAACTTCACAGAACGTGCCTACTACACTGCCCAGACCACACGCATCTCAATCAAACGATGCCACGCGTCCACAATAGTTGGTGTAACCGCTCGTGCAAGTTAACAGGAGGCGCACAACCTAAAGCTCGCGCAACCCAGAATAACTGCTAAACAGTTATTTCCAGAACTCTATAAATAGAGTTTCAAATCAGTCTCAAAGGATCACGAATGATCATAATCTCCTGCTAAAGTGTTGTTACATTCTCCAGAGGTTCGTGTCTTCGATATCACATCGTCCAAGGGTAAAGTGATCGTCTTCTGATCAGATTCCTATAGTTGTACTTTTTCAGAAATTAATTGTACTCTTTGTACTTTTTCTCAGTTTGTAGAAATATAATTTTCTTTTTGTTTTTACAAACAAAGCATGGCTACTGAAGAAAAGGTTTCCTCATAATCGATATCCTCTCTTTGAGTAAAACCTTTTGCAACAAGTATTGCTTTAAATGTTTCAACCTTACCGTCTGATCCTCTTTTTCTCTTATAGACCCACTTGCATCCAATGGCTTTTACACCAACGGGTGGTTCACAAGCTCCCAGACCTGATTGGAATCCATAGATTCTATTTCAGATATCATTATTTTTTGCCAAGACTCTACATCTTTATCTTGGAGTGCTTCGTTGTAGGTACAGGGATCAAAATTTTGTTCTCAGGGACGAAGTCTGACACTATCCCAAGAACATATATCTATCAGGTTGTATCACAACCCTCCCACTACGACGAGGCACTATCGGTCGTGGTATAACATTTGTGACATGTTGTGCAGTTAATTATGGTTCATCCTCTTGTACTGTTGGTACTGAAGTACTGGCTGCTCATCTCTCAGTTCTTCTAGAACAACTCTACTTGTGGGTTTATGGTTCATCACATAGTCATCCTCTAAGAATCGGGCATTGGTGCTAACAATGACCTTCTGATCCTTAGGACTATAAAATAAATCTTCTTTCGTTCCTCTTGGATAGCCTACAAACAAGCATACTTTGTACGAGATTCCAACTTATCTGCTTTCCCATTTAGCACATGTGCTGGACTACCCCAAATTCGAACATGTTTTAGACTAGGCTTACGCCCAATCCACAGCTCTGTGGGAGTAAGAGGTACTGACTTAGAAGGAACCAAGTTCAAAATATAAGCTGTAGTCTCTAAGGCATATCCCCAAAACGAATCTGGTAAATTCGAATAACGCATCATTGATCTAACCATCTCCATAAGAGTTCTATTCCTTCTTTCGGCTACACCATTCTGCTGGAGGCATTCCAGGTGTAGTCAATTGGGATGTAATCTCAGCCTCTGATAAATAATCCCTAAACTCTTTTAAAGAGGTACTCGCCACCACGATCTGATCGTAATGACTTAATATATTTTCTATGTCGTTTCTCGGTTTCAGTCTTGTACTCTTTGAATTTCTCAAAGCACTCAGACTTACGGCGCATCAAAAAAATATATTTATACCTGAATAATCGTCAATAAATGTGACAAAATATTCAAAGCCACCTCTAGCTTGGATAGTCATGGGTCCACACAAATCAGAATGAACCAATTCCAACACATCTTTGGCCCTATACCCCTTTGCCGTAAAAGGCCTTTTGGTCATTTTACCTTCCAAGCAGGATTCACAGACTGGTAGTGCCTCCACTTCCAATGAACTCAAAGGTCCATCTTCAACCAGTCTTTGAATCCTTCTTAGGTTAATATGCCCCAATCGTAAGTGCCAAAGATATGTTTGGTTCATACAAGAAGGTTCTTTTCTCTTATTTAAGTTAGATGACATATTATTCATTTCCATAAGTTGCATTGTGGACGAAACAGGATTAATGACATACAGATTATCAACTAATGCACCAGAACAGATAAAATATTTATTCTTTCTAATAACAATATTATCATTAAAATAAACTGAATATCCATTCTTAACTAACATAGAAATAGAAATTAAATTTCTTCTAAGTGAAGGTGCATAAAGACAATCTCTCAATGTCAAAGACTTATTTCTACCAAAAGATAAAGTAACATCTCCTAATGCAACGACCGCTACTTTTGTAGCGTCACCCATGAACAAGCATATCTCTCCATCACAGAGCCGCCTGGTTTCCTGGAACCCCTACAATGAATTACAGACATGATTAGTGGCTCCTATATCTACACACCAGGTGCCGGTAGATAACATCGCTAAACATGTTTCAACTACTAGTAAATAAGATATACCTTCTTTGTTCCCTTGTGTGAGAAGTGGACAGTCAGTCTTCCAATGTCCTGACCCTTTGCACTTGAAACATTTGCCTTTCAGTTTTTCACAGCGCCTTGAGGTCCCATGTCCTTCTTTGCTGAGTTTGCATGTTTCTGAATATTATTCTTCTTCTTATCGTCTTTTGGCTTAGAAGTAGAATCTTTTTCAGAAACAAAAATATGACCACTCTGCCTAAAGAGAGATTCAACATCCTGTAGCTCTTTTTAAGTTCTGCCAAACTATACAACCTTTTATTCATGTTGTAATTAAGGTAAAAATTGTCAAAACTTTTAGGCAGAGTCTCGAGAATGATATCAACCTGGGATTCTCCATCGATTTCAGCTCCAAGGATCTCCATCTCATTCAGATGACCTATCATCTTGAGAACATGATCCCTTACTGGTATACCCTCAGCCATTTTTGTATTCATCAAACACTTCATAGCAAACTGCCTAGCTGCTCTACTCTGATGTCCGAAGAGTTCCTTGAGGTTATACATCATGTCATATGCCATGGCCATGGCCTGATGCTGATGTTGCAGTATATTTGACATAGATGCCAGAATGTAACACCGTGCCATCTCATCTGCCTTTTTCACTTCTTATAAGCCTCTTTGACCTCTTTATCAGAGTTAGCATCAGGCTTAGGTGGGCATTCCTCAATAAGTACATATTTGTACTCCTCAGTAATCAAGACAATGTCCAGATTACGTTTCCAGTCAATATAATTAGGTCCAGTAAGTTTATTTTCTTTAAGAATCACCATAAGTGGATTGAAAGAACCCATTTTTGAAATCCTGAGAATCACATAAATAAAAATTATGTAGAAAAAAAACTTTTTGAATTAATTAAATATTGATTCCCTCAAAACA
This sequence comes from Iris pallida, assembly GCA_029216955.1. Lineage (NCBI taxonomy): Eukaryota > Viridiplantae > Streptophyta > Magnoliopsida > Asparagales > Iridaceae > Iris > Iris pallida. The sequence continues at coordinate 11,650,628 of JANAVB010028197.1, read as the reverse complement.
ATAATAAGAAATTTACCAACACATTGAACATCATTAATTTAGCATGCCACGATAGTGTGGACGTATACAAATTCAACTTTGTTCAAGTAGGTACTACCTATTAATTTTTCTATCATGTTAACATAACTTTATGACAAATAAAATTAATATGTTGGTCTTGCTCTGGTCATACAAATAATAGCAGTAACTCCGATGGGGAGGATACCATTATTTGTATCTAAGTGTACACCATTACTTAATACTAAATCCATTACCTTGTAATGAGTTCCTTCAGATGGAGAAGTGAACAAATACTAGGTAACTTTCTACAATTATCCATAAAAAAGTTTGCACTGGTGATCCATAATTATACTCATCCAATATGGAGGATGGCACTAAAGCCAACGCGCAAGTATAATTATATCACTACAACCAGTAATGGGGACCATAGAATTTATACTAAATAAATATTCTCTTCCACCTACGTTTTTAACAATAAGGGTTTTTCTACTAGTTGATATTATGTCCATGTTGTCCATTATTAATGTAGGCTTAGTTATTCAAAAAAAAACATCCACACAATAATAAACATGCATAATCAGAAAAAGTAAAATGACAACAAATAAGAGAAAAATATCTAACTATTATGGTCATCTTTTATGTTCCGTCCTCAACTATCTGAATCCAAAATAAGGCGCTGCGCAGATCTATTTGGGGTTCGACCTGCCCAGTCAGGTCGCGGGGTTCGAAGCAGCGCCCCGATTTTTTTAAGGTTTTGGCTATCGATTCCTTCATCAAAAATCATCTGTCTGCCTCTGGATTGCTTAAAACCAGCATTTCGTGCGTCCGACGTCAGAAACAACCACCACCGCCATCATGATTGATCAAAAATAATAAGATTACATCAATCCTATACCTTCCAAAGGAGTTCACACATAATCTAGATTGAAAAATAAAATTATAAGTACGATCAACTCTCATGATTTTAATTACATCCACAGCAACAACAACATCCACGACATGTTCGTGGTTTAAAACAATCACAAAACAAAACATGCATTGGACCATAATAGTTGGATCTAAGATGCCTGCAAAATCGAGTTAGAACAGATCTACATCTACCGACTATTATACAAGACAAGTTTTATTGGACAACATATACGTATCAATCAATACGCAGATCCAAAGTGGATCTAATACCAATTGATAGAACTGAGAATTCCCAGGACCCTTACTTTGGTGTGCGTATTGATCAATAGAAAGTTAAACAGATTTAATACGTGTTCTAACCCTTCATAGGCGGAAACTGGGGTTCACGAATTATACCTGCGGCGGGAAGAAGACAAGTAGTTCCTGGCAATCTCGAGCGAACGACCCCAAGATCTTCTGTACGTATTCCTTCCTCAGTTGGACGTCGTGTGGGCGATGATCTTCCAACATTTTTTCTCCTTGGCGGCCCTCTCTTTCTCTACTTACGTGAATCACGAATTTAGAGAAAGCTTAAGATTTTATATCAATAATTTGGCGGCTAAAAAATAGAGGATATATGCTACGGCAGGGACCATGAGAAGAAATTAGGGTTAGGCATCCTAACGGATCTGGTATTCAGCCCGAACACACAATCCAGGCCCATTAACAATAGCTCGGTCCACTAATGAGCTATTGTTGCACTATCTTCCTAATCCCAAATTATGTTTGTGGACTCCTTTTATTATATGCTCGTTTGGCTCCCCATGTTAAGATATAGAATGTCCGTCGATCAAATTAAGTTACTGACAACTATATTGATTCGACATCTTTATCCTTAAGTAGTACCGCTCAACTTTATTTGTCATGTCGGATAAATTCACCTGTAGGGTTTACATGACAATCCTTATGAGCTCTTAAGGGGACATCATCAACCCGATGTATCGGGACATGGATTCTATTTATAATCAACAGCCCATCATACATACAATGTTATTACCCAATTCATAGAGGTTGTTGACCCATAATGAATCTCACTCTTTCATGAGTCAAAGTAATGGACAATGCATATACATGTCTGTTATTATATCCGGATTAAGAGCACAAGCATCCATAATAACAGAGGTGTTTGTTCTTTTATGTAGTCATTACAAAGAGAACAACCTCAAGTGGTCATGTTCAATACACACAAAGTGTAGTAGTATAAACCTATAGTCAAGATAGACTAATACCAGATTACACTACAACCTTTCCAATAGATTGTCCAAGTCCATCTAGGTTGTGAACTATTTATATATTTCATAGTGAACTGATAATATGATCTTCTATGTGACACTACATACCATATCATCTACAATATAGAATATCAGACATTTGCATTAACACTTACAACAAATACAATATGCAAACATTTGCTCAGATGATTCTCATTCAAAATTTAAGAAAATAAGGTTACTACAAAAGTGATGCTTTTAATATATAACCCTAACAAAAAAGGGGAATTACCTAGTGTAACTAAAAACCGAGGAATAGGTATTGTATTAGGGAATAGGGTAGTGATTTGGTCATAAGTTTTACCTAGGTATAGGTAGGTATGAGTAATTACCTAGTACAAGAATTCATCTAACATAGGTAATAGGATAATACCAATAACTAAGGTAATATAACTCATAGGGCTTACCTACAAGTTAAATAGGATAATGTTAGGGTAAGGGATACCATACAAAGGTAATATATAATATATAGGTAATATATAGATAGATAGGTAGGTAATGGGAATTAGGCATTGCCTATATATTTAAATAGGTTAGCTTAACCTAGGTTGGACTCGATTCGACCAAGGTTGACCAATTTGACCAAAAGTCAACCCTTTAAGACAAATTGACCTAGTTTGACCACATAAGCCTCGTTTAACCTAGTATTGACTTAGACTGCATATCACACAATAGATATCCATGTTTAACACTACTTAAACACCAATTAACTTATATATCTCATATATAGGTCTTTATGACTCCACTTTGGGCCTCTATTCATATTTACGGCTCATGACTACAATTGAGTACATTCTCTTATAGTTTTTATTATTTACTAATTATTGATTCCCTAACATAATGGAAACACGATTGGTATTTCTGGATTCATTCACTTGCGACACATGCATCTTACTTGTCTGGTCTCTATTTCTAGAAATATCTAATGGCATCACCTACTTTATCTGGTTGGCCTCGTACTTGATTGTATATCGGGACTTGGATTCATTGTACTAGTCGGGCAGGGAAATACTTGAGTAGACATGTAAATATTCCTAAATATGTCAGAATCATCCCTTACTGGTCTAATCTGGAACTATAGCAGTCGCACACCTCACATACGATGAGCCATATTACCCCTAGCCGTTTATATGTCGAAAAAGGTATTTCAAAACACTAGAATAGTTATAGTCTTGCTGGTCTTATCTTATATCTCTTGACTGGACTCATTATATATATATTCCTGCTGGACTCTCTTATATTTTCTTGTTGGATATACTATGTATCTCAGTTAGTTCTCTTCCACATTATAATTTCTATTACCATATGTCATGATTCAATATGCTCATCTTGTTACTATTTGTCACTACCACATTTTAGATTGAGGGTATTTTGGTCATTTGTGAATTTTTGAAATTTATTAATTTATTTAATTAGTGATTGTGATTTTGACTTTGACTACTTGAGACTTTGTAGACTAACCTAGATTTTAATCCTAACCATGGTGACTAGGTTAGCCTGGTGAGACCCTAGTCTAACTTAAGTCAATCTAGGTTAGTCATTTAGAAATCAAGGTTTGAATAGGAGGACTAGTGATTTGGTGCATGACCTATGACTTAGAATTAATTTCATGACTTGTAATTAAGCCATAGGCCCATGACTTAAGCCCAAACCCTAGATAACCCCCATGGCCGGCCACTTAGGGCTCCTCCCATGCCTATAAGTATTCTCTTAAGTTGTTCTTGCCTCTTTTGTGCTTGACCTAGTTTTTAGAAAGAAAGGTAAATCTCCACTTTCCTAAAATCCTAATAAATTCATTTCAAATCCTTTTTGACTCTAGTCTTTTGCGTTAGGATCTAATTATTGTTTATTTACTATTTTTGGAGATTCAACTCAGTTTTTGTGCAATTTGAGGTTGGGAGTTGCTAATTGGATTTCTTCCATTTGGGACTTTCTTTGAGTTTGACACTCATTAGGTAAACCACTCAACACATTCTTTTTCTTGATTTATTTACATTTAGGGCTAGATCTAGGAGTCCCCTACTTGTCCCTGAAATTTGGATTAATTTTGTGTCCATTTGGTGTCCGTATCGGATACGTATCATTGTGTATAGATAGGTGTTTGTTAAAATGCCTCTTAGGAATTTATTTTCGTGTTTTAAAAAACTAATTACATAGATCCCTAGATCTATATGTGTATGTGAATTTTTGTGAAGACTGATTTGTTGTCGTATCAGCTTTCGTGTCCTAATTGGTGCTGGACACGCAGCACGGGGCTCGTTTACGTGCCCTGCTGCCCGTGTCCCAGTTCTCCATGGACACGAGACTTCTGGACACCAAAATTGGTATGGACACTCCCTGCATGACTGACATAAAGCCTATAAAGTCTCGTGGGATCTCATTTAGTAGATGGTAAGATTTTTGACCCGTACGTATTTTGTACTGTCGTGCACTGTCAGCAGACACACGCACAGACACGTGCAAACCCGCGCTCGGGTCCGCAGTGGATACATCGTGGACACTCCACAGGGTGTCGAATGTGTAGCCTGACACGTGGGCTACACATGGACATGACCACGTGGCCACACGTGTCATATGTCGTGTCCATGACCTCAGTGAACACGTGCACGATAATTGTGTGCACAGTTTTGTATCTGTGTTTGTGTGGTGTTTGGACACGATTCGTGTCCAGTTCTTGGACACGAAGATGCCCTCTGACACTGTCCCATATGTGGAATTAATTACCAACCCTAATTTGTGTGATAATTGGTTGTTTTAGTTTTCGAATTTGGGTTTTCCCATTTTTCTAATACTTAACTGTCAGTTGGATTTTGAGGGTTAATATGTATTAACTGTTGCTTTAATTTGAATGTAGTCATCTAAAATATCTGGGAATGAACCAACATGTTAGGGTTTATGCTAGGCATAAGATTTTAGCTTTCAATTTTGCTTTTGGCTTTCAAAATTACAATGAGATGTTAGGACTGATACACAGTCTTGGTACACTGTCTTGAACTTGGGAATCCTGAGATTATTCACTCATTTCAATCTATAAACACACACTGTTTTCTAGCATTGGGCTCATATGTTACACTCACACACAAAAATCTGAATCTGAGAACACTAGTACTAACACATTGTTTTGTGACTCACCCTAAAATCTGAGAGCCTATGTATCTACCCACTGATTCTTTTCATTTGATTTTTCACACAGGAAATCTTAGTTTGGACACACCATTACACCTGGCTGATTCCTGAGATCACATGCACAACACTGAGACACACTTATGTCATGGACACTCATGTACACACCTTCATGTATACACACTAATCTACACATTGACACCCTATCTAAACTATTGTTTCAGTCATACAAATGGCTCATACACACAGGACACATTGTGTTGAACACATATTCACTGTCACAAACTGAAAACATGATGGTTTCCCCCATGCCACACACTCACATATTCCCTATCCCACTCTATGGTGTACATGTATATATATATTATTATATATTAGATATAATATATAAAATATTATATATATATATATATATATTATATATATATATATATATATATATATATATATATTATATATATATATATATATATATAGATATATATATATATATATATATATATATATATATATATATATAATATAAATATATATATATATATATATATATAATAAATATATATATATATATTATAAAAAATATATATATATATATTTTATATATATATATATATATATATATATATATATATAATATATATATATTTTATATATATATATTATAACCTAATGTGATATATGTAATATATATAAATATTGCATTTGCCTATATAAATAGTATGTATATAGACATATGGGAATTGGTATGTATACATGGAAATTGTTATGTGTGTGGCCTAAATGTGAATGTGATATATATATTGATTTGTATAATATATACATATATGGTTTATTATATGTGAAGTATGGTGTAGGCTATGGTACTAAACTTGTGTGGCTTGTATGGTAGTTGGTTAGAGACCTAGATTGACTTGTTAAGCCTAGGTTAGACCAATCTAGACTAGTTTAACCTTGTTGACCTTGTTTGACCTAACTAGACTAGAGTTGACCTAATTTGACTGTTAGAGTTGACTGGAGTTGACCAAAGGTTGACTTTAGCCTAGATTGACCCCAAACATCATGTAGATGCATTGTAGCAGTCTATTTTATTATTTTAGGCATGTAATGACTTGTACTGTTCTATAGGAGACAGACACCACTCTTCGGACAGTATATTCTCTTCAGATATTCAGGATACCAGGCGAGTACATTCTCTGATCATTTCATATCTTGTTTAGGATTATATTTCCTGCTTTAGATTACTTTACTTGATGCTGACACGTTGGTAACACGGATTAGTACTATATGGATCCCTTCATGAGATGTTATCCCCCTCGGGAGCATCAGATACTCTTGTCTCGTGTGTTTCACTTACATCATGTATCTCATGCTTCTATTATTATGAATCTTCATGTATCAGCTTGTGATTCCTGTACTCTTATGAATCACAGAGCCTTCACGAATCTATTCATGAATCACTCTTGAATCACCCTTTATGGACAAAATAGTATAGTCATGAATCTTAACATAACTTGACTGGATCCTTGTGTATTGATTGGGGATGGGGGAGTAGACACTGAGCATGTGAATAATTCTAAAGTAGAATAGTCATGAATCACCTCTTTAGCATAGTCAAGAATCACCCTCTAGCTGTTCACATGTTCATCTTGTACTTTAAATCACAAGCACTGTTCAGCTCTCTTATATATTTTAGATATTTGCTTACAGTCTCTCTTTTATATTATGCTATTCTTCAGTTTCATGTATCTTACTCTCTAGCATGATTATATTTCCAATCCTGTTATGATTTGTTGAGATGTATTGTGCTCGTTCCTGTCCTGACGTGACCTGTTGAAAATATTACAGAGGATGAGGACGAGGCATGCTGTCCCACCTATTATGGGACTACCCTAGAGGACTGTTATGACCTGGACCAACAGCAGGACCCCTTAGCAGTGGACGACACTCCTCTAGACTAGGATGTCTTTTCATTATATTACATTCAGGATTACTGTATTTGATATTTGAGATATTCTGGATTATGATATCAGAGACACTTAGACTTCTATCTGGTTGTATCTCTGTGGATTTTATTTCAGTTTATATCTATCTATCTATCTATCTATCTATCTTATCATTCTACCATAGATGTGATTGAGACTGTATTATGCTATGTCACCTCTATTCGGAGTATATATACTGTACAGGTACCTTATATATTGTTAGATGTTTGACCTAGGACAGCGTTCTACCGTCGACACTGTGGCGTAGGCTGGACGTAACCACTTCTCGTGCCCTTACTCTAGGGTGCGGGTCGTGACACATTTTTAGTGGTGGCCCATGCAGGTCAAGTTTAGAAATAAAGTGGTATTCGAACTAGAGTATCACTGCAGCATGCAGTAGGATTAGGATATTTTTGAAGGTACTCAATCACACTAGGAAAAACTCCTTATCAGATTTCGTATCTCTACATTTTGCTGTTATTGTCTTCTTTTGAATATAACTGTCCTCCTTTGCTATTTTGACTCATTCTTAGCAATTGTTTCTTGTTTGATCTGTGTCTCTAGGATGGTTGAGACGAGATCGTATCTTCCCGGACCGGGGGACGCTGCAGAGGGGTCCGCCACCTCTCGTCCTCAGCAGCAGCAGCAGCCAGCTCCCGGTACCGCAGCCCCAGTCATGCCAGCTGGGGTGGGCATTTCAGCTGCGTTCGGAGGAGCCCCTCCACCAGCAATGTACAGGCAGGGCCCGGTGATTTCGGGGGTGCTCCAGTAGCAGCAGCCACCTTCGGGGACAGTTGACGCAGTTCAGCTGTTCGTATTCTTTCAACAGTTCATGGAGGCCCAGCAGCAGAGGCAGACTGCAGAGTTTAGTCGGAGCATTGATCTAGCCCTGACTACAGTTGAGAGGGAAGCAGCAGCTCAGCCTACGGTAGTTCAGCAGCCACAGCCACCGAGGAAGACGGGCATCCAAGACTTCAAAAAGATGCACCCGAGGGATTTTTGGGGTACAGAGGACATTCTTCACGCCGATGAGTGGATAGAGCATATGGAGAAGATATTCAGACTGGCTGAGATTTCGGCGAGGCTTCAGATCGATACGACAGCCAGCATGATGTAGGATCTGGCCCGCACTTGCTACTATACCGACCCGAGCGTTGGTACTCCAGGACAGACTTGGGCAGCATTCAAGAAGCTGTTCAAGGAGAAGTTTTTTCCAGATGTAGTGCTAGGTGCCCTCGAGACTCAGTTTGAGGCATTAGTCCAGGGCAGTCAGTCCGTGGAGGAGTATGCAGGATAGTTCTGCCGTCTGGGCAGATTTGTCGAGGGGTTGTCCGAGGCGACGAAGGCCCGAAGGTTTAGAAAGGGATTGGTAAAGGAGGTTAAGTCCTATACCAAGAGTGCCCGCAGCGCTACTTTCGAGGAGATCTTGGTGGATGCTTTAGCCGCAGAGGATGATCTTGAGCTGAGGCTCAAGAGGGGACGAGACTTCTAGGGAGCTAGCAGCAGCAGGGACCAGGCCAAGAGGCCTAATTTTTAGCACCAGCAGCCACAGAGGCCAGTACATCAGCAGCAGTTTCAGCAGTAGGGTCGGGCCCCTTTCCAGCAGGTACAGCATCAGCAGCCGAGGGTGCAGCAGTAGGCCCTGAGACAACAGACCACCAGCTGTGCTTATTGCAAGAAGCTAGGGCACGGGTGGAATGAGTGTTGGAAGAGGTTGGGCAGGTGCCTTCTTTGTGGAGCAGCTGATCACCAGCTGAAGGAGTGCGCTCAGTTCATAGGCAGAGTAGCGTAGGAAGCAGGAGCCAAGGCTCCGGCAAGGCAGCACAGAGGGGACAACTGCAGACTCAGCAGCATAGGTTCGTCTAGCATCAGCAGCAGACTCGGAGAGGACAGCAGGGGCGAGCTTTCGCCATGGCAACCGAGGATGCAGAGGCCATTGGAGAGTTGATTGCAGGTTCGGTTCTTTCGACTCCATTCCAGCTTTCGTTCTATTTTATTCTGGGGCTTCCCTCAGTTTTGTGTTAGTATTATTTGCTATTAGATACTGCCTAGTATCTGAATCATTGCCTAGGACCTGCAAGATCACGATCGGGGGTGGTGTTATCCTCGTGAATGATGTTTGCAGACGGCGGAGCGTTATTTTGGGAGGCCGAGAGTTGGAGGTGAGCCTGCTCGTCATGCCACTACAGAACTACGATACCGTATTAGGTATAGATTGGTTGAGCAGGCATCACGCCAGCATAGATTGTCGAGGGAGTAGAGCTCTGTTTGGGGTGCCAGGAGAGCCAGAGTTCGAGTATACCCGACGGCAGGCGGAGCAGGACGGCAAACTTTTTTGCGGAGCTTCAGTTGAGGAGCAGGTGGCTCCACATCCTTTGATTGTAGAGTTCATGGACGTCTTCCCGGAGGAGTTGCCAGGGCTTCCACCAGATAGGGATGTTGAGTTCTCGATAGACTTGGTTCCCAGTGCAGAACCGATTTCTCAGCATGTCTATCAAGTGAACAACAATGAGTTGGTAGAACTGAAGAAGCAGGTGGATGAGCTGCAGGACAAGGGCTTCATCCGATCGAGTTCTTTACCTTGGTGTGCACCGGTACTTTTATACCCAAGAAGGATGGATCGGTACGAATGTGTATCGACTACAGAGCACTCAATAACCTGACGATCAAGAACAGATACCTACTACCGTGAATCGATGATCTCTTTGATCAGTTGAGCGGTGCTTGGGTTTTCTCTAAGATTGATTTAAGGTCAAGTTATCACCAGGTGAAGGTGAAGAAGAAGGATATTCCGAAGACCACTTTCAGGACGCGGTATGGACAGTTTGAGTTCTTGGTTATACCGTTTGGACTGACCAACGCACCAGCAGTATTTATGAACTTGATGAACAAAGTGTTCCACCAGTACTTGGACAAGTTCGTGGTGGTGTTCATTAATGATATCCTGGTGTATTCGAAGACCGAGGAGGAGCACGAGGAGCACTTGAGAGTGGTTCTAGAGACACTCAAGAGGGAGAGGCTGTATGGCAAGCTCTCGAAGTATGAGTTCTTCCTGGACAGAGTTGACTTCTTGGGTCATGTGGTGACTGGAGATGGGATCTCTGTGGACCCGAAGAAGATCATAGCAGTTGAGGCTTGGTCGGCACCGACTTTAGTAGCAGAGATCAGGAGCTTCTTGGGACTGGCAGGATATTACAGGAGGTTCGTACAGGATTTCTCCCGGATTGCAGAGCCCTTGACTCGGCTGACCCAGAAGAATGCTGAGTATGTTTGGTCAGAGGAGTGTCAGGCTACTTTTGATGAGTTGAAGAAGCGGCTTATGACAGCTCCGATTCTGACATTGCCATCAGGTTCAGGAGGGTTCACTATCTATAGTGACACTTCAGGGAAGGGGTTGGGTTGTGTCTTGTAGCAGCATAGGAAGGTGATTACCTATGCTTCCAGGCAGTTACGTCCCCATGAGAAGAACTACCCTACCCATGACCTGGAGTTGGCATCATTGATTTTTGCTTTGAAGTTGTGGAAGCACTACTTGTATGGAGAGAGGGCGAAGATCTTCACAGATCATAAGAGCTTAAAGTATGTGTTTACACAGAAAGAGCTCAACATGAGGTAGTGCAGGTGGCTTGAGCTGATAAAGGACTTCGACATCTCACTACAGTATCACCCAGGAAAGGACAACGTGGTTGCCGATGCCTTGAGTAGGTATCCGACAGCCATGTGTTTGACTATGGACCGTCACTTGCTTGCTGACTTGGAGAGCCTGGGATTGAGGTGATTGTGCCCAGAGTGCAGATACAGATATGGGGCCTTCAGATACAGTCGGACTTGATGGAAAGGATCAAGTCAATACAGTTTGAGGATATTGGTCTGCGGTGTATCCGAGAGCAGGTTCGAGCAGGGCTAGTGGATGGCGAGTTTTCTCTTGCAGAGGATGGTGCCTTGAGGTACGGTTCTAGGTTATGTGTGCCCAGTAGGGAGCTCAGGGAGCAGGTCATACAGGAGGCTCACAGATTTCAGTACTCTATACATCCTGGTGCCAACAAGATGTACCGAGATCTGAGAGAGCATGTCTGGTGGTATGGGATGAAGCGGAAGGTAGCTCGCTTCGTAGCTAGATGCTTGGTCTGTCAGCAGGTCAAGGCAGAGAGGTAGAGGCCCGGAGGATTATTACAGCCATTGCCCATTCCAGAGTGGAAGTGAGAGCATATCACTATAGACTATGTATCTGGATTGCCGCGTACACCAGGAGGGAAAGACGCATTTTGGGTCATCGTTGACAGGTTGACCAAATCGGCCCACTTTTTGCCATTTAAGGTAGATACGTATACAGAGAGGCTTATGAAGATGTACATGGGCAGATTGTCAGGATTCACAGAGTTTCGGTCAGCATTGTCTCAGATCAGGATAGTCGCTTTACTTTCCATTTTTGGAGGAGTCTACAGACTAGTTTGGGCACTCAGCTCAAGTTTAGTACTGTATACCATCCCCAGACGGACGGACAGTCAGAAAGGACTATTCAGATGCTCGAGGACATGCTGCGAACGTGCGTCTTAGATTTTAGAGGTTCCTGGGAGGATTACCTACATTTGGTAGAGTTTGCTTACAACAACAGTTATCAGGCCAACATTTAGATGTCACCTTTCGAGGCTCTGTACGGGCGTAGGTGTCGTACACCCTTATCTTGGGATGATGTTGGTGAGCGAGCTTTATTGGGACCTGAGATGGTTGTTGACGCGACCGAGAAGGTGAAGCTCATCAGGGACAGACTTCGCGTGGCGCAGGACAGACATCGGCACTGGGCCGATAGCCACCGAAGGCCGTTGGAGTTTGAGGTACAGATTAGAGATAGGATTAGAAGTAGGTTGTTTGTTTTATTTGTTTGATCATGTTTGATTATTTAGTAACTTGAGACCTTGCTTGTGTTTAGGTCGGAGACATAATTTTTCTGTGGATATCTCTGACTCGTGGTACCATACGTTTTGGTGAAGGTGGGAAGCTTAGTCCGTGCTTTATCGGACCTTTCGTGATCAGCGGGAGAGTCGGTAACGTGGCATACAGGCTAGACTTGCCACCTGCCCTAGTGGGTGTCCATAACGTATTCCACGTATCATAGTTGAGACGGTACGTGGCTGACCCTAGCCATGTACTTGACCATTCGGAGATTGAGGAGGGTCTACTCTCAGTTATCCAGAGCAGCCAGTAGAGATTCTGGATCGTCAAAAGAAGGTGCTGAGAAACCAGGTGATATCCTTGGTTCGCATCGCATGGAGACATCATTCTCCATGAGAGTCTACCTGGGAGCGGGAGGATGAGATGCGCGAGCAATACCCTTATCTTTTTGGACCTTGAGGTATGATTATCTATCCGTCTCATCAGTTTAGTTTCGCCTTTTAATTTTGAGGACGAAATTCTTTTAAGGAGGGTAGATTTGTCACTACCACATTTTAAATTGAGGGTATTTTGGTCATTTGTGAATTTTTAAAATTTATTTAATTTATTTAATTGGTGATTGTGATTTTAACTTTGACTAGTTGAGACTTTGTAGACTAACCTAGATTTTGACCCTAACCATGGTGACTATGTTAGCATGGTGAGACCCTAGTCTAACTTAAGTCAATCTAGGTTAGTCATTTAGAAATCAAGGTTTGAATAGGAGGACTAGTGATTTGGTGCATGACCTATGACTTAGAATTAATTTCATGACTTGTAATTAAGCCATAGGCCCATGACTTAAGCCCAAACCCTAGATAAACCCCCCATGGCCGATCGCTTAGGGCTCCCCCCTGCCTATAAGTATTCTCTTAAGTTGTTCTTGCCTCTTTTATGCTTGACCTAGTTTTCAGAATGAAAGGTAAATCCCCACTTTTCTAAAATCCTAATAAATTTATTTCAAATACTTTTTGTCTCTAGTCTTTTGTATTAGGATCTAATTACTGTTTATTTACTGTTTTTGGAGATTCATCTCAGTTTTTGTGTAATTTGGAGCTTAGGAGTTGCTAATTGGATTCCTTCCATTTGGGACTTTCTTTGATTTTGACACTCATTAGGTAAACCAAACCCATTCTTTTTCCTAATTTCTTTTCATTTATGGCTAGATCTAGGAGTCCCCAAGATGCCCCTGAAATTTGGGTTAATTTTGTATCAATTTGGTGTCCGTATCGGACACGTATCATTGTGTATAGATAGGTGTTTGTTAAAATGCCTCTTAGGAATTTATTTTCGTGTTTTGAAAAACTAATTACATAGATCCCTAGATCTATATGTGTATGTGAATTTTTGTGAAGACTATTTTATTGTCATGTCAGTTTTCATGTCCTAATTGATGCTGGACACGCAGCACGGGGCTCGTTTGGGTGCCCTGCTGCCCGTATCCCAGTTCTCCACGGACACGAGACTTCTGGATACCAAAATTGGTATGGACGCTCCCTGCGTGACTGACACGAAGCCTATAAAGTCTCGTAGGATCTCATTTAGTAGATGGTGAGATTTTTGACCCGTACGTATTTTGCACTGTCGTGCACTGCCAGCAGACACACGTACAGACACACGCAAACTCGTGCTCGTGTCCGCAGTGGACACATCGTGGACACTCCACAGGGTGTCGAATGTGTAGCCTGACATGTAGGCTACACGTGGACATGACCACGTGGCCACACGTGTCATGTATCGTGTCCACGACCTCAGTGAACATGTGCACGATGATTGTGTGCACAGTTTTGGGTCTGTGTTTGTGTGGTGTTTGGACACGATTCGTGTCCAGTTCTTGGACACGAGTATTTGCTATTGATTGTCGTAGAATAGAATAATTTTATAGGAGAACTGAACTTTAACTCACAATTACAAACTCGCTTGTACAAAAGAGAGCCTAGAAACAAAAATCTAGGAAAAGCAATCTAAGTACAATTGTTTAGTTTTGATTCAGGGGGTGACGGTAGAGGGTCGAGAAAGTGCTATCAACTCTGTCTTACTCCTTGGACGATCGAACGCAACCTCGGCTCCGACGAAGAAATGCTCTGTCTCTCTGTATGTCTCTGTGTCTCTCTGTGTGTGTACAAGGGAATAGCACCTTGCTATTTATAGGAATTTATGAGTAATGGGGGTGTACAGCCACGTGGCTAATTTTGGGCCACATTATTGTAACTGTGCCTCGAGAAGTGGGTAGTTAGGGATTGGTTAAGATTGATCATGATCTGTTTGTTGCACTAAATCTGAACTGTCAAGACTTGGTCAATTTCTGCCACGTGTCTAAATTGCTACTCTGTGGCGAGCCGCATGAATGATACATCCTGGCTGAGCCACATGAAGGACTATCCCATAGTCGAGCCGCATAAAGAGTGTCTCATGACCAGGCTGCATGAAAGTTGTCTCATGACCGAGCCGCATGAGAGTGGTCTCATGACTGAGCCGCATGAGGGAGGTCTCACGACCGAGCCGCATGAGAGTGATCTCATGACCGAGCCGCATGAGGGAGGTCTCATGACCGAGCCGCATGAGAGAGGTCTCATGACCGAGCCGCATGAGGAAGGTCTCATGACCGAGCCGCATGAAGGAGGTCTCATGACCGAGCCGCATGAGAGAGGTCTCATGACCGAGCCGTATGAGAGTCGCATAGGCGATCCGCATAAACAATTGTCTTTGGAATTTGTGAACTGTGCCAGATATCATGATAATTTTCTCGTCCTTTTAGGAGCATGTCATGTCATGTCTTTATGTCAGAGCCATCATCTCTGTCAGAGCTGTCGCCTTTATGTCAGAGTAATTATGGCCAGCTGTACAGGCGGATTTTGAACCGCATAAGGCCGTATGAAGCTTCCTGAGCCGCATGAAGCTTTCTGAGCCGCATGAAGCTCCCAGGGATCTTGGGCCGCATACTGGGTCGAGCTCTTCATGTCGCATAGGCTTCTCTGGCCGCATAATAGCTTTCTTGCCACATGGGCGTCCCGTATCTTCGGCATTAATTGCTTTTTTAATTTGCTTTAATGATTTAAAGCCGTCTTTTGGATAGAATCCCAAGAGTCAGCATTTAAAACTTTTGATTTGCTTGGGTGATTCTGAGTTGTCTTTTGCATAAAAGGGGATAGAATCCCATGAGTCGGCTTTATCTTTTTAGGCAGCACGAAATCCGAAGCGGTGTTTATCGGTTCAAACGCCTCTGACAGCCTATAAATACGAGCAGTTTTGAAGAGAGTGGTTCTTTACTTGTTTCCTTCTTCAATCTTTCTATTGCCCTAGTCGTCGTCTTCTCCTTTCTTGATCATCAATGGCTCCCAAGGCTTCCTCCAGTACTGCAGCGAAGGGAAAAGGACTTGCCTCCTCGTCGAACACGGCGAGTTTGATTCACCCTAATGTTTATCCCTCTATTGATGGTAAGAGCGTTGGGAAGAGACTGCATGACTTCAAACCCTAACCACAATGGCTATGTCGCATGTTTTATGCGTGGGCATTTCCCTATTATGCTTCGGCATAGTTAATGCGGTTTTCGTCTTCATTGGACTGCTCAAGTTCAGTGTGATGAATCTGCATAAGCTGTGCCGTATGGGCCATATGAATGCCTCATGACAGAGTCGCATGGGGTATGCTTCATGTCTGGGCCACATGAGAAATGTTTCATGACTGAGCCGCATGAGGGATGCTTCATGGCTGAGTCGCATGAGAGTTGTCTCATGACCGAGCCGCATGAAAGATACTTCATGGCCGAGCCGCATGAAAGTTGTCTCATGACCGAGCCTGTCACGCCCCGATTCCGTCGAATCGATAGTCGTCCCCCGGGCGTGATGCCGTGCGAACCTAATTTGCGATCGCACAAGGCCAAGTCATAAGGTAATCCGAGACACGAGATCTAAGAGAGTACGCAGACAAATTGATACACACCATAAGTAAAGGAAACTTGATCTTTATTGATAATGAACATCTCTTTTTACAGACTTCGACACAAGACTCATTGCCGCGCGGGCTACAACATGACTCGATTACAAAAGAGTGCCGATGAGATAGCCGTTCCATACATTGCACACATCCCTCAATATACACAAGTACTCCATTGACCTGGATGGGAGGGACGCTGAGTCATTATCCTTGGACTGTCGAGAGCCTTCAAAATGTGGAGTCGCTGAGAGATAGTCTTCGACGCACGGCCGAAGCTTCAAAAGTCACGAACGTCGCCTTGCTAGTTGGCGCGTCCTTCCTGGTTCGCGGGACCTGCAAAGAGCGAGGATCAGCACGAAACACATGTACTGGCGAATGGCTAATTAAATCCAAGCTCTGCATTTGATTCAAGAAGTTTCATAAACATGTTTGCCAGCTATTTCCATGATCTTTCTAACCATCCTGTATGATTTGCATGTTAACATGTTTTGAGGCAAGCAACTATCATGTTCATCCCGTGTCCCGTGCACCTGTTAAGTAGTGACAGGGGTTTAAAGGCCACTGGCAATGTCAAGCCATCGCGGACTATAGCATTCGGTTAGACGACGCCCCTTTCGCGTCGGGTAGCGAGCCCTGTGCGAAAGTGCCCGCATAACTCGCGCCGATGAAGGGTTGGCGCTGCTACACTCGTTCCTCCCGGGCCGAACCGGTCTCTTGGCCGAGGCAACCGTTCGAGGAACTTCACCTTGTCGACAAGTTGTCCAATGACCGTTTTCTTTGGAACTTAGTTGATTTACTCATTTTTCTGTATCGTTGCGATAAGCGTTAATAGATTCATTCGTTGGATTGGCATAGACCAAGTGTAATTGCATAGGGAAACACGTTTTTCATTTCCAAAACCGACAGTTCGATAACAAGTGTTTCGTAAAGTATCGTGCCACGATTTCATTGATTCTATACTATTATGACAAGCATTTATTTTACTTCACATGTTGAGTTTTTGAAGTAGAGGGACGGGACGAAGGAGGTCAGCCACTCGCCTTAGCTTGCTTCAAGCGAGCGACCGGTTGGCTGCGCTGTCGTCGCCTACGCGATCACCTGCAATCGCATAAGCAACTGATTAGAACACTGTGTGTTTCAAGAAATTTCGATATGAATGCGAGCTCGAAAACGCGTCACGAAAACCCATCGAAAGCATTCACGAAAACGAAAGCCAAAGCCAATTCAAGTGCGGCATGAAAACCAGAGCAACGGAAGGTCTCTCCCGACTCAGCCGCAGAGCCAATCCTCGAGGCGCAACCCGCTGAATATGGGACTTGGTTCCGAAGAAGCCATTCCATAACGTGGAATGGATCTTAATTCAACCGTTCCCGTTCGATCGACTCGGCCGATTCCGACCTATCGGTCTCGACCAAATCGATAGCGACAGTGTTCCTTTCTCGCGCACCCCGTGGACGGAGACGGGGCACGATGTAGGGACGGGGCACTACACCATAACCAACTAATAAAAAGTTTCGTCCTCGAAACTTAAAGATGAAACCTACCTCTACGAGAACAATGAAGGGAATTTATCCTTCATCTCCGATTCAAGCTCCCACGTCGACTCTTCGACCGAGTGGTTCTTCCAGAGGACGCGGACGAGAGGGATCGCTCGATTGCGCAGCAGCTTATCCTTGCGTTCTATGATTCGAACTGGTTCTTCAACGTAGGATAAGTCAGACTTTAGCTCCAGCTGGCCAAAATCTACCACGTGGCTCGGATCGTGCACGTACTTCCGCAATTGAGAGACATGGAAGACATTGTGAACACCTTCAAGCGCCGGTGGTAGGGCAATTTTATAGGCCACTGGCGCGACCCGTTCAAGTATTTCGAACGGCCCAACGAATCTCGGAGTCAGCTTTCCTTTCGCGCCGAACCGACTAACTCCCCGCATGGGCGACACCTTGAGGAATACGTGATCGCCTACTTGAAACTCGAGTGGTCGACGATGAATGTCCGCGTAGCTTTTCTGGCGACTCTGTGCGGTCTTTAATCTTTCCCGAATGAGCTTGACCTTTTCCACAGTCTGTTCTACCAGCTCCGGGCCGAGTATCTGCCGTTCCCCGACTTCATCCCAGCAAATAGGAGATCTGCACTTCCGGCCGTACAAGGCTTCATACGGCGCCATTTGGATGCTGTATTGGTAGCTATTGTTGTATGTAAATTCCGCCAGCGGTAGGTGGACGTCCCAACTTGATTTGAAGTCGATAGCGCAGAGCCGTAGCATGTCTTCAAGAATCTGGTTGACGCGCTCCGTTTGGCCGTCGGTCTGAGGATGGTAAGCTGAGCTGAACTGCAACTTGGTTCCCAGCGCCGACTGAAGGCTACTCCAGAATCGCGACATGAACCGTGAATCCCGATCAGAGACGATGGATACTGGAACTCCGTGCAGCCGTACTATCTCGTCAAGATAAATCTGCGCCAGGCGATCAACGCTCCAAGTAACTTTGATGGCGATAAAGTGCGCTGACTTGGTTAATCGATCGACGATGACCCAGATGGCGTCGTTCCCCCGTGGTGTCTTCGGCAGGCCAACAATAAAATCCATAGTGACATGATTCCATTTCCACTCGGGAATAGCGAGGTTCTGCATCTCCCCGCCCGGTCGCTGATGCTCAGCTTTCACCTGCTGACAGGCCATGCATTGCGACACGAAGAGCGCCACATCTCTCTTCATCCCGTGCCACCAAAAGGTCGTGCGGAGGTCCTTATACATTTTGGTACTGCCTGGATGCAAAGTGTATTTCGCAGTGCGCCTCCGCCAGGATCTCCTTTCTAAGTTCTGAATCGTCCGGAACGCATAGCCTACCCTTCAATCGAAGCACGCCGGTTTCGTCTTCCGCAAAGTCGGTCGTCCTGCTTGTCGAAATTAGCTCTCGCACTTTCTTCAGGTACGAATCGTCTGTCTGAGCGGTCTTGATCTTATTCAGCAAGCTCGGCTCCAACTGTAACTTTGCCAACTGCACGTTCCGGAATCTGACTCGGAGCTCGATGCCCATCTCTTCAAGGTCGCGTAGCAGTCGAGGGTCGATGGATAACGAGGCAAGGTACTTCCGACTCAAAGCGTCCGCCACAACATTTCCCTTTCCCGGCGTGTAGTCGATAGTCAAGTCGTAATCCTTGATTAGTTCCAGCCAACGCCTTTGCCGCAAGTTCAGCTCCTTCTGCGTGAATAGATACTTGAGGCTCTTGTGATCGGTATAGATCGTGCACGCCACACCATAGAGATAGTGGCGCCACAATTTCAACGCAAACACAATCGCCGCTAACTCCAGGTCGTACGTGGGATAATTTTTCTCGTGCGGCTTTAGCTGTCGGGACGCAAAAGATATCACCTTGTTCTGCTGCATCAGCACGCACCCCAAGCCCTGACCGGACGCGTCGCTAAATATCTGGAAACCCTCAGTCCCTTCTGGAAGTGCGAGTATCGGGGCCGAGACGAGCCTCTGCTTCAACTCTTGGAACGCAGCTTCACAGTCGTCTGACCATTCAAAGGCGACTCCTTTCTGGGTGAGGCGAGTCAGAGGCGATGCGATCTTCGCGAAGTCTTTCACGAAGCGTCGGTAGTATCCAGCTAGGCCAAGGAAACTTCGAATCTCGCCGACGGACGATGGCCGCTTCCAATCGACAACGGCTTCAACTTTCTTTGGGTCGACCGCAATGCCTTCAGCAGAAATGATGTGTTCGAGGAATGCGACGCTGCTAAGCCAGAATTCACATTTGCTTCGCTTCGCGTAGAGTTGATTTTCTCGAAGGGTCTGAAGCACGGTCCGCAGATGCTCAGTATGCTGCTGCTTATTCTTCGAATAGACGAGTATATCATCGATAAAGACCACTACGAACTTGTCGAGGAAGGGTCGGAACACCCGATTCATTAAATCCATGAAGGCAGCAGGGGCGTTCGTTAGGCCGAACGGCATTACCAGGAACTCGTAATAGCCGTATCGAGTGCGGAAGGCAGACTTCGGCACATCGTCCGGCTTGATCTTGAGTTGATGATAACCCGAACGCAGATCAATTTTAGAGAACACCGTGGCTCCTTGGAGCTGATCGAACAGATCATCTATGCGGGGCAGGGGATACTTGTTCCGGACGGTGGCTTTATTCAGCTCGCGGTAGTCGATACAAAGACGCATAGAGCCGTCCTTCTTCTTGACAAATAGTACGGGCGCTCCCCACGACGAGACGCTGGGTTGGATGAATCCCTTGTCGAGTAATTCCTGTAACTGCACCTTGAGTTCTTTAAGCTCTGCAGGGGCCATTCTGTACGGGGTCTTCGAGATCGGTCGAGTGTCGGAGAAGGTATCGATAGTGAACTCAATCTCTCGATCGGGCGGCATGCCGAGCAACTCGTCCGGGAACACATCGGGGAATTCTACCACAACGTCGGTCTGACCCGCGTTTGCACCATCCTGTCGCATGTCTCGAACGGAAGCCAGATAGCCTTCGCACCCGGAATGCAGCATCCGTCGAGCAGATATCGCAGAGATCACCATGCAGGTCGGCGACGCCTCACCACACGAGTAGCAGAATTCAGGTACTCCCGGTATGCGAAAAGTGACTTTCTTCTCAGCGCAGTCTATGGTTGCGTTGCACGGACCGAGCCAATCCATCCCCAGGATGATGTCGTAGTCTTTAATGTCTAAAACTATCGCATCAAGACTGACCTGTTGACCACCTATACAGATGATTCCGTCTCCGTAGACTAAATTCGCAGCTAGTGGTATGCCCGACGGGATATTAACAGTAAGCTCAAGACCGAGCGGTGTCAGGGGAAATTTGTGTTCGGCGACGAAGTCCGCCGATATGAAACTATGCGTGGCACCTGAATCAAACAATACACGAGCAGGTTTATTATTGAATTGCAGTATACCTGTCACAACTGTGTCAGATGCGAACACTTCGTCTCGGGTCATGGCGTAGACACGGCCCTGAGCATTGGGGCGACGGTCTTGGCCATTCTGTGGTGCGGTCGGTGGAGCCCGAGGTGCTTGGCCTCGGTTTTGTTGATGTTGTGGGCGCTGGCTCGACGTAGCTTCCGGACAGTCCCTTACGAGATGATCTCTTTTGCCGCATGCGAAACAGACTCTGTTCTTAAGTCGGCAATCGGTGTCCAGGTGACCGTCCTTGTGGCAGAAATTGCAGACCATCCGTTCCTTCGTCTGGTTGCCGCGATGTTGACGTTTATGTGCGTTGTTGCCTCCCGTATAACTATGGCGTTTGTTATTAGAGTTAACAGCGCCGGTAGTAGTAGGAGGATACTCGGACTCCAGACGGATGGCGTGGTTGAGTGCCTCGCCCACAGTTTTGTATTCCGGCACCGAGATATGTGCACGGATAGTGGAACGCAGGCCCACTACGAATCGCTTTGCTCGGCTTGCAGTAGTAGGTAGATAGTCACCAGCGAACTTGGCCAGTTTGTTGAATTTGGCCGCATATTGTCGTACAGTCATATTCCCTTGCGTCTGCTGCATGAACTCGTTCTCCTTTTCCTGTCGCACGGCTGCAGAAAGATATTCGTTCTCGAACGCATTTCTGAATGTCGCCCATGAGAGTTGTCTCATAACCGAGCCGCATGAAAGATACTTCATGGCCGAGCCGCATGAAAGTTGTCTCATGACCGAGCCTGTCATGCCCCGATTCCGTCGAATCGATAGTCGTCCCCCGGGCGTGATGCCGTGCGAACCTAATTTGCGATCGCACAAGGCCAAGTCATAAGATAATCCGAGACACGAGATCTAAGAGAGTACGCAGACAAATTGATACACACCATAAGTAAAGGAAACTTGATCTTTATTGATAATGAACATCTCTTTTTACAGACTCCGACACAAGACTCATTGCCACGCGGGCTACAACATGACTCGATTACAAAAGAGTGCCGATGAGATAGCCGTTCCATACATTGCACACATCCCTCAATATACACAAGTACTCCATTGACCTGGATGGGAGGGACGCTGAGTCATTATCCTTGGACTGTCGAGAGCCTTCAAAATGTGGAGTCGCTGAGAGATAGTCTTCGACGCACGGCCGAAGCTTCAAAAGTCACGAACGTCGCCTTGCTAGTTGGCGCGTCCTTCCTGGTTCGCGGGACCTGCAAAGAGCGAGGATCAGCACGAAACACATGTACTGGCGAATGGCTAATTAAATCCAAGCTCTGCATTTGATTCAAGAAGTTTCATAAACATGTTTGCCAGCTATTTCCATGATCTTTCTAACCATCCTGTATGATTTGCATGTTAACATGTTTTGAGGCAAGCAACTATCATGTTCATCCCGTGTCCCGTGCACCTGTTAAGTAGTGACAGGGGTTTAAAGGCCACTGGCAATGTCAAGCCATCGCGGACTATAGCATTCGGTTAGACGATGCCCCTTTCGCGTCGGGTAGCGAGCCCTGTGCGAAAGTGCCCGCATAACTCGCGCCGATGAAGGGTTGGCGCTGCTACACTCGTTCCTCCCGGGCCGAACCGGTCTCTTGGCCGAGGCAACCGTTCGAGGAACTTCACCTTGTCGACAAGTTGTCCAATGACCGTTTTCTTTGGAACTTAGTTGATTTACTCATTTTTCTGTATCGTTGCGAGAAGCGTTAATAGATTCATTCGTTGGATTGGCATAGACCAAGTGTAATTGCATAGGGAAACACGTTTTTCATTTCCAAAACCGACAGTTCGATAACAAGTGTTTCGTGAAGTATCGTGCCACGATTTCATTAATTCTATACTATTATGACAAGCATTTATTTTACTTCACATGTTGAGTTTTTGAAGTAGAGGGACGGGACGAAGGAGGTCAGCCACTCGCCTTAGCTTGCTTCAAGCGAGCGACCGGTTGGCTGTGCTGTCGTCGCCTACGCGATCACCTGCAATCGCATAAGCAACTGATTAGAACACTGTGTGTTTCAAGGAATTTCGATATGAATGCGAGCTCGAAAACGCGTCACGAAAACCCATCGAAAGCATTCACGAAAACGAAAGCCAAAGCCAATTCAAGTGCGGCATGAAAACCAGAGCAACGGGAGGTCTCTCCCGACTCAGCCGCAGAGCCAATCCTCGAGGCACAACCCGCTGAATATGGGACTTGGTTCCGAAGAAGCCATTCCATAACGTGGAATGGATCTTAATTCAACCGTTCCCGTTCGATCGACTCGGCCGATTCCGACCTATCGGTCCCGACCAAATCGATAGCGACAGTGTTCCTTTCTCGCGCACCCCGTGGACGGAGACGGGGCACGATGTAGGGACAGGGCACTACAGAGCCGCATAAAAGATACTTCATGGCTGAGCCGCATGAGAGTGGCTTCATGACCGAGCCGCATGAGGGTCGTCTCATGACCGAGCCGTATGAGAGCTGCTTCATGACCGAGTCGCATGAGAGCTGCTTCATGACCGAGCTGCATGAGAACTGTCTCGAGCCGCATAAAAGTTGTCACCTGATCGCATAAGCTCCTTATGAACTGGACCGCATAAGAACCCACCTAACAGAGCCGCATAAGCTCAGAAGTCATTAAGTGGTTTTTCTCTGGCTATCTCCTGACTTCTTTCTTTTGTCTTTTTCAGTAAAGTTGCCGGTCAATCCTTCAGGGGAGCTTTTGGTAGGTCAAGCTCAGTCTGCTGTGGGTGTAAGATTCGACCATGTGGTCAATTATGTGTCGGCCTAAATCACCCAAGATCAACATGAGGAGAGGCTGAGGGATATCATGAACCAATCCTTCTTCTTTATCTCGGGTATGATGAACTCGGGAAAATTAGGGGGCACACATCTGAAACTCTCGTTCCTCTTCGGGGATGCCCTGACTATAAAGAACCCCAACGTTCTAGATATCTCTGAAATTTGGAGTTTTTCTTCCAACGGGATGGTGATCCACATTCCTCAGATGGAGCGTCACTTTCCGTTGTCTTGGTTCAATATGCTGCCGATGGACAGGAAAATGGCGGACTCCCTAACTCTGAGCCAGCAGGGGATGTTCGTGGGTGATATCCACTATAATAAAACATCGAGGTCGGTAATTGCAAGCAAGCTACAGATCAGCCGCTCTATGATGGGGTTGGCCCCGGGCAGCTTCATAAATGTGCAGGGTCCCAACTTTCGGTTCTTCCAAGCTGACACTTTCATGAACCAGCTTGCTCAGAAGGGGTCCTATCCCCTTGGTCGGTTGGCACTGATGAACTGGATGAACCCCACCCCTTCATGGATCAACTTGACCTCGTGGGTCTTGCGGACATACAAGGATCTCCTGCTCGAGATTGGCCTGTATCATGCCATTCGGGACACCTGTTATGGTATGCCCATAAACAAGAAGTTGTTCATGGCTCTTCTTGAGATGTACAACCGCCGAACGAGGACCTTCTTTACACCTGGAGGGGAGATGGGGCTCTCTCTCCACGAGATACGTGAAGTCTCTAAGCTGTCCTGGGGAGATGAAGTCTTTGAGGCGTATACCCCTACGAATGAAGAATTCGAGGAGTTGGAGCAACGGTTCCCGGGCTTTGTGGATGTCTACCGGGAACTACTATGTCACCATAGTACGTGCCAACAGATAACAAAGAAGAAGAACGATAGCTCGAAAGGGAACCTTCCTCATACCAGGACCTGGCTCAGCTATCTTTTTGAGCTATGCGCCTCAGGCCGGGTTTTCCCCCGACGTCCTCGAACCCGGGAGGAGGTGCAGAACCAGGTGTCGACCGCCAAGAGGGTAAAAACCACGGGTGACAGATTTGGGAGCCAAACTGACTCCTTTAATTACTTTTATCAGGATACCCAAAAGATGTCTGATAAGGCTCTCCTGGCGGGATTTCTGATGGTATGGCTGCAGAACTGCGTAGTTTTGGGAGGGGCTGGTGCTATCGAGAGAATCAGCCATAACCTGATCCTTCCTACAGTGAAGCTAGTCTTTGGGGCCAGACTAGCTCTTGTCCCCGCCATGGTATGCAGCGTATATCGTGGCCTCCGTGCCTTCTCGTCCAAAGTCATCGCTTGCGATACGGCGAAAGACTTTGAACGAATTGAGCTGCCCTACCATTATCTGATGGTGTGGCTGTTGATGCATTACCAGTCTCTGATGAGGCCTGGCCCCGAGGATGACGTGACTGCTGATGATGCCTTCATCTATCAGTACCGCCGTATGCCTTGGAAGTACACCACCATGCCCGCCTGTCGGATGGCGCTGACGCGAGTGGACAGATACTCCTTTTTCGTGTCTGTTCCTCATTTTACCAATGAAGAAGTAAGCGCCGTGCATCTTGATGGTGCTGTGTCTCCCAAATTCTTACCCAAAAAGATGCTCCTCTGGTTGCAGAACATTCGTCCTGCATATCTGGTGTACCGCAACCGTCACTCCGTCTTTTTAGAGCCTTACATGCCCAGCCGATTCTTTCGACAATTTGGGTACAGTCAGATGTTCTTGGACAATCCCAGCTCCTGCCTGGGTTTTGAGGGTAGCGTCCTTGACGACATCTGGGCTTGGCACTACTGTAGCACGGTTCACACCCGTGCCACCTTCTCTGTTCCTGATGCTAGAGAATCGGGACACATTTTGTACATGACGGCCTTGTACCATATTATGGTGAATAAGCCCCCAAGAGATTTTGACCCAAGTAGCAGCTTTATTGTTGGTACTGTCTTGGAGGAGAAGCCAAGGATCAAGAAGGGGAGGACAGTTGATGTATCTGACTCGGAGTCTACCAATGTGGACGAAGAGGATGACCCTGATAACTTGCCTCCGCCTCCTACAGATGATTTGGTGGCAGGTCAGCCCCCTGTTGCGCCTAGTCTTTCCCAAAAACGTAGCAGGCGTGCACCCTCTGCCGGCGGCACGACTTAATCCCAAAAATGGGCTGCGGTCAAGCCTCGCGGGCCGATCATTAGGGAGAGATGTGAGGATGTCGACGCCATTTCGGAGGTGAATCGAGTTACGATCCTCTTTTTCTGATCATTTTCCTTTTCTTTGTAGGCGTCAGAAGAAGTGAACTCCTCAGTGCCAGCTACCGCCTCTGAGGTTGACCCGACTCTAGCCGCCTTAATTAGTGCTATGACAGCCGAGCTTACTTCCACCAGGGTCGTCTCGGCGACGGCTGAGATTCCTTCCGCTGGTGACATCTCAACCCAGGGCTATGTGGGCTCTATTGAACCGATCCCCGAGGTTGCTGAACCTCAGCCAGTTGATGCTGACCCAATTGTATCCACCTCCGAGGCGGCTGGGGCAGAGGAAGCGGCTACAATCGGCTTAAGTTTCACCGTTGAAGAGGAAACGGTGGCTGTGAGTGAGCCTCAGCTTCAGCAACCCTCCCCCGGTAAGCTAAGTCATGTCTTGACTAGTGAGGAGGTTCATTTGCTCTATCTTCATATCCTTCGGGTTAGGTTGATCGATGGTTGCTCCGGACATACAGGACATGCTCCTTCGCTGCCGACGGCGGATACCATCGGAGAGAAAGTCACCAGGGGGATCTGGTGGAAGAAAGTATGCCTCCTCCTCCTCCAACTCATACCGAGGGACCTCCTGCCGGATCAAGTTCAGGAGGAGACGTAGTAGAACTGCCAGAATGGGGAGAAATGGTCCCTGCACCCTCCTTGGTTTATGTGGCTCCAACACCGGAGGTTAACCTTTCTGCCCTGCCGAGTCTCCGGATCCTTCGGGCCGCGGAGGAGGATATGGATGCTATTCAGGCGTCCTATCGCTCGAAACTTGTTTCCCTAGTGATAGGGGCATCAAGCTCTGGCGCATCTTCTTCACGACCGTCTTCAACCCTGCCAGCTACTCTTCCTTTGACACCGTCTTTTTTGGAAGTTCTGGATGAATCGTCAAAGGACGTGGTTGACAGTTTTTACCGCCATCTGAAACGAGGTGTAGAAGCTGCCTTGGAGAGGGGGACATCTTTCGCATTGGCTCGTCAATGTGCCCGTAGTCAAATTGAACTCCTCAGAATACTCCCCGGTGGGACAGGGATGGTCGAGCTCCTGGAGCCCAAATTAGTAGAAGCTGATCAGCTGGTGGCTCAGTTTCAAGGACTACGGCAAGTCGATCTGTCTTTAGCAATAGATCAGGAGCGTGCCTTCCTTATAACAGCCATAGAAAAGGTAAAGACGGTACAAGATACATCCAAACCTGCTCTAGTGAAGGACCTTCGGGATCTGTCTCTGAAGTACGATGAACTAAGCCGCAGAAGAGAGGATTGTATCGCTCGGAAAGAGTCCGCCTCTCGTGGGATAGCCGACACGAACGATCAGATCCTCCAGCTTCAGAGGAAATTGGCTTCTTAAGAGTCTGAGCTCCAGGCTTCCCGTAAATATAAGGAGCTAATTCTCCGGAAGATCGACCAGGTCACCCGAACCTCTGATGCCTTGGAGCGTGCCCTGAAGAAACTTGAAGACGGTTGGCAGGCACATGCGCATCTGGAGGATACGGAGAGTTTGACTCATGAGGCTGAGCGCCGGGCCAAGCTGAGGATTGAGCGGTCAACGACCAAGCTGAGGGACCGGCTCAGAGAATTGTGTGTCGCCGAACCATGAGCGACTTTTTCTTTCTTTCATTATTATGTTCCTCCACTTTTTTAACAGGGACGTGGTCCCAGAAAATGTAGTACTCTTGATTTTAAATGAATGACTATGTTTACATCATCCTTTATCTGTTGTGCTTGTACCGTTTCTTTGGTATTATGGTATTTGCCCCACTGGAGGACTTTCTGTGGACCTATTACCCTTGGTATACCTTGGTTTTAGGTATGGATAATAAGTTTGATAGAGATACCTAGAACAACTACGTGGTAAGGCGGGCATAGAAGTTCTTGGTATTGGGCGAAAGAATGCCATAGAACAGCTGGGTTCCAGAAGCATATGATGGTGAGAAAAGAGGCACATGTACTAGAGGATCGAGTACAGCATTTGTGGTCAGCTACGGACATTTGTGGTCAACTGTAGACATTTGTGGACCTATTATCCTTGGCATACCCTGGTTTTGGGTACGGATAATAAGTCGAGAGAAAACTAACATACTTACTCAGAGGTAATGAGGATGTGGTAAATATGAGGTTTTACTGCGGAGTCTTCCTACTCAGAGGTAATGAGGACGTGGCAGGAGTGGACTCAACAAAGGGTACATAGGACAACTCAGAGGTAATATGGACGTGAAAGTTCTATGTAAGGGTGATTTGTTTGTGATGGAAGAGAAACAACTCAGAGGTGACATCGACGTGGTTGTTTCTGGAATTTTGTGGACCTGTTACCCTTTTTTATGCGCTGAAAGCGCGGGTAATAGATTATGAGGAAGATGCTCTTTTAGGGAGGAAGTTCAGAGGTATGATTATACATGACTCACTACCCAAAAGATGCGATATGGATTCATTTGGAATGACCAGAGTGTAAGTTCAGCGGTACTTAAGGGTACATAACTCAACAATCCGGTTGATTCGGCGGATGTCGTTCAGACATAATATTTCTTCAGAAACTTGCCGTTGATGGACATCATGAGCAAGTCTCCATTTTGCTTCGTGAGACAGTATGCACCATTAGAGAATACAGGCTCGATGATAAATGTACCTTCCCACTTTGGCTGGAACTTGCCGGCAGTTTTGTGAGTCATAACCATCGGCCTCCGAACTGCCAAGACGAGATCGCCTAACTGGAATATTCTTAGCTTGACCTTCTTGTTGAAGGCTCCAGAGATGCAGGCTTGATAAAGCTCGATTCGTTGTTGAGCTAGCAGGCGCTTTTCATCTAAGGCCTCCAACTCTTGTAGTCGACGACGGTAATTATCAACCGTCGTCAATCGGTAAGTGAGGGCGACACGGAGCGAGGGGATTTGAGTCTCCAATGGAAGAACTGTCTCACTTTCGTATACCAGAGAGAATGGTGTGTTCCCAGTGGCTGTCCGGACTGTAGTATGGTCCGCCCATAAGCATTTGCCAAGCTTTTCATTCCAGTCGTGTTTATTTGAGGACACAAACTTCTTGAGAAGCTTGATTATAGTTTTGTTGAATGCTTCAGCCAGACCGTTAGCCGTCGGGTTATACGGTGTTGAAGCAACATTCTGGATTTGATGTTTGTCGCAAAACCGATAGAAGGCATGGCTTTCGAACTGTAGACCATTGTCATGGATGATCCTTCGAGGCAGTCCAAAGCGATAGATGACGTGGTGCTTGACGAAGCTGACCACGTTTGATGTCTTTACTTCTGCAAGCAGAACAGATTCCGCCTATTTGGACAAGTAGTTCGTAATTGCCAGTATAAAATGGTGTCCTCTAGACGAAGGCGGGGTGATTGGACCGATGATATCCATTTTCCATGCCTCAAATGGCCAGGATGCCACCGTCGAATATAGGAATTCGGATGGTTGGTGTATGAAATTTGTATGGACCTGACAAGCTTTACATTTTCTTGCATAGTCTATCGCATCTGCTACCATCGTAGGCCAGTAATAGCCCATCCGGCGAAGGCGGTCTTGCAATTTTGTGCCAGGTTGATGAGCCCCACAAACGCCGTCATGAGCTTCGCGTATAGCTTCTTTGGCTTCTGTATTTGACAAACACCGGAGCAACAACCCATCATAGGATCGCCGATACAGCATTTTTGTCTCTGTATCGTAGAAGAATCTGAGAGAACGTCTTTTGATAGAAGTGGCTTCTTTTGGATTCTCTGGCAAGATATCGTAGACTACGAAGTCAATAAACGGGAGTCTCCAGTCCTATATTTCGTCGACCGCCAGGACAGAATAACTCACAGCAAATTGCACGTAGTTCTTAGGATAAACCAATTCATGGTCTGTTATGTCCACTAAATGATGAGTATGATTTGGAACCGCCAGAGAAGCGGCAAGTCCTGCTAGGGCATCGGCTTCAATATTCCGGAGTCTTGGAACATGTTCTATGAAGAACCCTTTCAAGGACGTGATGATGGCGATTGCTATCTGATGATAGGGGATCATGTCTTCATGGCGAACTTTATATGAGCCCCGGATCTGATTGACGATTAACTATAAATTGCCATATGCTTTCAGGTACTCTACCCCCAGTTCCTTCGTAAGTCGGAGGCCGATGAGCAAGGCGTTGTACTCTACCACGTTGTTTGAACAAGGTTCCGTGAGTGAGTATGCCCGATTGATCACCAAGCCAGAAGGAGAAATCAGTACCACTCCGACCCCAACGACGATGTTGTCCTTTGGCCCGGTTCTTGAGGCACCGTCGAAGAACATTCGCCAAATGGTATCATGGGAAGCCATATTTGAATTGGCGACCTCGTCTGGGATCTCTTCATATATTCTGGTTGACTCCGAACCTGGATGGGCCGCTAAAAAGTCTGCCAGAGCTTGACCTTTAACAGCCTTCTGCGGGACGAAGATCATGTGGTAGGGGGACAATAATATCGCCCAGGTAGCAAGGCGAGAGCTAAGTGCGCCTGGTTTGGTCATGAGGATCCTGAGGGGGTTGACTCATGATATAACATGGATGGTTTGTCCTGTAACATAGTGTCGCATTTTCTGAATAGCGAACACCAAGACGAGACATTTCTTTTCCACGGCGGTGTATCTATGCTCAGGCCCTATCATCATTTGGCTGAGATAATAGATAGCTTTTTCATGCCCCGCATCATTGTTTTGTGCTAGTAGAGCACCGAGGGAATGCTCCATCGCTCGCACATAGAGCAAGAACGGCTTTCCAGTAACCGGGGCCACCAGGATTGGAGGGTTCGACAGATATTCTTTAATGTTGTCAAAGGCACATTGGCACTCTTCGTTCCATACGAAGGAGACGCCTTTCTTCTTGAGGTGCGTGAAGGGTTTACATCGCCCGGAGAGGTTAGAGATAAACCTTCTGATATAAGCGAGCCTCCCTTGAAGGCCTCTGAGTTCTCGGAGATTTCTCGGAGGACCCATCTCCATGAATGCCTTCGTCTTCTCAGGGTCTATATGGATTCCCTGGGCGGTAAATGATGAAACCCAAGAATTTTCTACTGGATACGCCCAAGAAGGATTTGGTGGAATTCATCTTCAAGTTGTGTGCTCGCAACAGGTCGAATACTGTCCTTAGATCGTGCAGATGATCTTCCTAAGAGCGGCTCTTGACGGCGATGTCGTCGTCGTAACACTCCACTGTCTTACGCAGATGATATCTGAAGATGATACTCATAACTCGTTGATATGTGGCACCGGTATTCTTTAAACCAAAGGGCATGACTGTGTAGCAGTACACACCAATTGGCGATCAGAATGATGTATGCTTTTCGTCGTCAGAAAACATCTTGATTTGGTTGTATCCTGAGAAGTCATCCATGAACGACATGCGCTCAAAGCCACATGTGTTGTCAATCATTATGTCCGTAATAGGAAGAGGAAACTCATCTTTAGGACATGCTTCATTCAGATTCTGGAAGTCGATACAAATTCGAATCTTCCCATTTTTCTTGAGGACTGGTACTATGTTGGCGACCCAGTCTGGATGTTGTTCCTCATGGATGAAGCCGCTGGCTATTAGTTTGTTGACCTCAGCTTCGATAGAATTCATGATATCTGGGCAGAACCGTCGTTGCTGTTGCTTGACCGGCTTCGCGTTCGGATGAATGTTGAGCTTATGGAGTACAATCTCGGGGTTTAGCCCTGGCATGTCTTCATAGCTCCAGGCAAATACGTCAATATACTCTCTAACGAGTTGCAATAGCGACTCCCGCTCTTCGTCTATCAGGCTTTTGCTGACAAAGATTGGCTTTGGAGAGGATTTGTCGCCGAGGTCAACTTGCATAACCTCATCTTCGGTAGGGGGATCTCTTCGTTCGAAATACTTCTCCCATTGCGCATCTAGCTGTTGGACCCAAGGTTCTAACTCGAGAAGTTCGAGTACGTCTTCGTCTTCTTCGTAGGCGTCAGCAAATGTCATGTTGACAGACCAAGCTTGCATGAATACGTCCCCGATACTGACATCCGAATCGGAAGTGGGTGATCCAGTCGAGTGTGAATGTCATTCGCATTCCTCATCCGAGCTCTCCGGAGTTGTTGCAAGTGTAACATAGCCTAGACCACGCCTGGTCTTGTTGTAATAATCCCGTGGTTTTCCAGCTGGGACTGGTAATTGCAAGGGTAATCGCCGACCGGTGCCATAGTTCAAGCCTGGCGTAGTTTCTATATCATACCCTTGTTTTTGCATTAGGTACTTGGAGCGGGAGCTATATAGATAATGGGGCAGTCTTCCGGTGTCGTGTTCGAGATCGACTTTCTCTGGCCAGAAGGAATGTTGACCATTCTTTCGGCCGAAGATGATTGGGTGATCTTCTCCCTCGACTATGAAGCAAGCGCCTTCCACGGGAGTAAGTTGGTTCGTGGTATAGACATTCGTCACTTGTGTGTGTAAGTTGGTGCCTATACCGTGTTCCATAGCATACATTATACGGAGCTTGTTAAGCTCGAGGTAGTTCAAAGATAGTCCTTTATTGATAAAATAAGGTATCTTTTCTAGTGGGATTAAATCATCAGCAGAAGGAACATCAGTATGTGCAGCCACATACTTGGCTTGCTCTAACTCCTCTTTAGCCACCCCATGTATTAATGAAGATTAGAAGGATGATCTGGGCAGCTTGATTGTCAAGGGTCCCACTGGTGGTGTTGAACGTGGGGTCGTTGACGCACTAGCGGTCCCAGGCTTAGTGCTTGGTGCTGGACGTGGAGTCGTTGGCTCACTAGCAGTCCCTGGCTTAGCGCTCGGTTGTCGACTTGTCCTGGGAAGACGAATGGTCATCAGCTCTTCTGATTATTGGTGGCCGGCTCTTGGCAGTCTGATTGTCAGTAGCTCCACAGTCGGTCTCGGTCCTTGGCCAGACCTTGGCTGTCGGATAACCATCTGCTCCTTTTGTGCGGTAAGCACCGGGAGACTAGTTGCTTCTTTACGCAGAGTGGCTACAAGAGGTGCAGTTCTGCCTGGTTTACGGGGCTAGAGATGGATCTTCAGAGGTTCTTCTGATCCCATTGTAGCCTCCGTCTGCTCTTGAGCATCCACTTTGATCAAGTGCCATTTCGATTTCTCGTACAGACAGGAATCCGAATAGTAGGATTCAACCCCTTTGAAGGGATCGATGTCGGTGAATTCCGTCTTTACGAAGCTGTGCTTATCGATATATTTAAAGCACTGGTGCAATATGGAAGGCACGATCATACAATCGTGTATCCACGGACGCCCCAGGAGAATATTGTAGGACATATCTGCGTCTATGACATAGCAAGTCACTTCCGACTGAAGGTCGCCAATTTGGCATTTCAGGCAAATCTTTCCAATAGGGTAGCTTCTCCCTGAATTGAAACCGCTGATGGCAGTGCTGGTAGGTGTCAGTCGATGCATAGGGATGCACAGGAGTTGAAGCAAGCTCTTCGGAATGATGCTTATTGAAGAACCGGGATCAATGTACATCCGATCCACCTTGATGTCGCCGACGTATCCAGTGTAATATAATGGGCGATCGTGCAGGTTGGTCTTTATGAGCATATCCTACGGAGTGAACACAATATTGGGCATTGCATCTGTACAAGCGCTATCCTGGAGATCCGCTGGCGAGCTCTCCCCTGTAAGCTTGACCTGAGCCAAATACGCGTTGGCATTCTGGAGTGCTTCGCTCAGTGCGACGCGAACAACCTTGGAGAGCCTCAAGAGCTCATATAATGACAATTTGGCTGGTATGTTGGCCAATTGTGCCAGGATGTCAAAATTGTAAGGCCTCTCCAGCCCCTGAGGCACGTCTTTATGGAGCGACTTGTCAAAGCGGATCTCCTTCAGCTTAGACTTGTCGGCCGACGGAGGCTGAGAGGGTCCTGGGGCATCAGCAGTGGCCGGCTGACGTTCTTCAGCCGAGTTACCCGACATGGGTTGAGATTGTGCACTAGACCGGGTAACGACAGCTGTTGCTTCTTCGATATCGGCTGAGATCGTGTGGCAGGACTTAGTCTTCCTGTCCTTCTTCTTGCTGGTAGGGGATGATGCTGACTGTGTTACTTCAGGCACCAAGTTCGGGTGGACCCATATGACCTCCCCTCTTGACGTAGTGAGGGGCACCAGCCCAGTCATCTGGTCTCGGGAAGGTGGAAGATTGGTGACCTCCATTGTTGCCCGGGGGACGGGTACTACGCCGTCTTGAGTCCTCGTTGGAGAAAAACTGTCGAATTGGACCGACACCATATTGGCAGCCACGGTTACCTCCTCGAAATCAATGGCCAGAGCCTTGGAATCGATGAGGTTCTGGATGTATCGCTTCAATTAGAAGCAGTCTTGAGTAGCGTGGTGAACGTAGCGGTAGAAGTGACAGTACTTCGGGCTCTCCATCTCTGCAGGTCGAGGTTTACGTCTCGGCGGAGGGAGTTGAATTCTATCTCCTTGCAAGAGCATGTCAAAGATGGGCTTGACATGGCCATCCTCGAAGGAGTAAGTCACCTGAGGCCACTGGTTCTCTGCCTACTTTGGCTCAGGCTTTTGGGCTATATCGGCCACCATAGCCTATTTGCCCTTGGTGTCTCGGTTGTTAGAGGAATTATCGTCGTTATTGTTGTTGGTATTAGGGCGTTTGCCCTTATCCTCACCATCCGAGATATGGAATCTCAGTTGACGAGCCTTCTTCAACTTTGTAACTGTGCTAGTAGCGCTGATGATAAAGGTCTTCCAGTCTTTAAATTGACTTTCGCCCATCCAGAGGCTGATTGTGGGAAGCAGCCTCTTTTGGCAAATCTCAATTAAAGAAGAGTCTGGATTACCGGAGGGCAATTTTATCGCGGTTTGGCGAAACCGCTCAATGTAGTTCCTCGTCAGCTCTTTTTTCCCTTGGACAACGTCCATGAGGGTTGATATTGTCACATCTTGTCCCACCTCATAGAACCTCTCCAAGAACATATTTTTGAAGTCGACGAAGGAATGGATGCAGTTATCCGACAAGTTGCGGTACCAATCGAACGCGCCCCCCTCTAATGCCCCAATGAACAATCTTGTGAGGATGGCGTCATCATGTGGCAGATGGTTTGTTGTGACCTCGAAGTAGGTCATGTATCGGCTTGCAGAGGTCTTCTCGTCATATGGATTGATGTTGAATGGTTTGTATCGTGGAGGGAAGGGGATATCTCTCCATGCAGCGGGATACGGCTGTCGTATCCTAAGGTCCTGAGAGGTTTCTCGGGCGTGAAACATTGCTCGGAGCTCCTGGACTTCTCTTCTCGCCTCCCTGGCCTCTTTGGCCTCTTCTGCAGCAGTGGGAGCCGATACTCAGGGTAGATTGTCGCCCGGGATTGGTACAATCGTGTTTGAGTCCGCATTGGCGGCGGGACCCAAGCTTGTTTGACCAAGTGTCCTTGTTTGTAGAGACGGTAGGGCCGCCTTGATCTCGTCCACTGATTTAACTAAGGTATGAAGTATGGCCTCGAGAGTGTCGAGGCGCTGCCGATCACTGGGACCATCTTGATCATTCTCAGTCATGAATACTGTCTTCACGTGAGGAGAAGTGGAAGGCACTGTAGAAGATGTACCCTCCGAATCATACCCTTGTATAGAGAAGTCGTCGGGGTATGTGGGAATGTTCTCCTCTGGTTCGGACTCGGAGGAGGTGCCACCCCCTGCATAGGAGGTTGCCTCGTCTTGGGATTTATGGAAGTCTTCAGGGACGTCAGACTCCGTTGTATCTGCTGGGGGGATTGTTTCCCCATGTTCATCTTCTTGGAACATCGGATTATTGTAGATGTTCCGAGGAGTGCCACCCCCAGCTCCAACTACCTCTAGGGATGCAGATGACGAATCTCCAAGTGATGAGGCTTTCTTCTTTGAGCGGGTACCTTGATAAACCCCCTCTGTGACGGCTGTGGACAACCCCCTAGATGAGCGTTTCTTGGCCGTGCTGGTTGAGATCATCGGGCTAGAGGTATTTATTTTTTTCCCTCCTTTGCCGATAGGGACCTTTCGGGCAGAGTTACAGGAGGCGAAAGGAAGCATCTCGTCGCTCGAGCTTTGTTCTAGGATCGGTCCTGGCTGCTGTAGTCGTTGGAAGACGGACTGCCGATCCTCTTGTACTGCTATTTTGTTGCAGTAATAGTTGACAATGACTTGAGTGCAGTGATGTCCATGGAAGGACTCTTTGCACACCAAAGTTTTTTCTCTTTCTTTGCGCTTGTGAAGAATCACATCTCGTAAGTCAAGTATATCTCGATCAACCTTTACACTCATTTTATGGGCCCGGGAATCCCGAGCACACGAGTGCGTTGGTATCATGTTTGCTCCCTGATGTGGAGCTAGTAAAAGCACTTGCCCTCGATCAATGTTGGAAGACTCTTGGGAACCATCCTGTCCGTTTTCCGTCGGGGGCTGGACACGGGAGATTCTGTACAACTTTCCATCAGAGGCCCGCATAACAGTTAGCGGAACTCTTCGATTGTCAGAGGTTGGGACAGCTGATTGAGCTCGACGAGCCCGCGCTGTCCTAGACTTCTTCGCTCTAGCACCCGAGGACGCATAGTAGGAAGAGTCTAAACTGTGTCGTATGGAATCTGACACATTCTTATTGGAGCTGCTGATGTCAGGACCGTATGAGAGGCGGTCGAAGACTGAACCCGAGCCACGTAGAGCAGATGGCTGGCCGCTGGGACTGGATGCCGCATAGGTCATCTCCCTGCGGCTAGGGTTGGTGGCCGCATAGGCATTCTTCATACGGCTAGGGTTGGTGGCCGCATAGACATTCTGCATGCGGCTGGGATTGGTGGCCGCATGAGGCTTCTGCATGCGGCTGGAATTGGTGGCCGCATGAGGCTTCTGCATGCGGCTGGAATTGGTGGCCGCATGAGCCTTCTGCATGCAGCTGGCACCTTTATACGGCTTCTTCCTGGACCGCATAGAGTTTCCATTTGCTCACGCAAGTCCAGCATCGTAGTGTTTTCCTTTGTCGGACTTGGGAACAGCAGGGTCCTCTGCGGCCTGAAGTGGGGCCGCATGTGAATCTTCTTCGCAGTCTTGGGCAGCAGAGAACACTTCTTCCAGAGCTTGGGGAGGGGCAACGATTTTGGGTCTCTACTCCCTGCGGGCCTTCTTTGGGTCGGCTCGCTTCAGGATGGGGGTAGCGCTCCCCTCGAAGAGCATCTCTTCAAACGCTTGCTGGTCGAAGCGAACAACCAGCATCTGTTGCGTGAAACCGAGTTTGGCTGCGTCCGATTGAGTCACCAACTTTTCAGAAGTAGAGAAGTTAGTCCCCAGCAGAGTCGCCATTGTGTTTGCTATTGATTGTCGTAGAATGGAACAGTTTTATAGGAGGACTGAACTTTAACTCACAATTACAAACTTGTTTGTACAAAAGAAAGCCTAGGAACAAAACCTAGGAAAAGCAATCTAAGTATAATTGTTTAGTTTTGATTCTGGGGGTGATGGTAGAGGCTCGAAAAAGTGCTATCAACTCTGCCTTACTTCTTGGACGATCGAACGCAACCTCGGCTCCGACGAAGAAATACTCTCTCTCTCTCTCTCTCTCTCTCTCTCTCTCTCTCTCTGTATGTCTATGTATCTCTCTGTGTGTGTACAAGGGAATAGCACCTTACTATTTACAGAAATTTATGAGTAATGGAGGTGTATAGCCACGTGGCTAATTTTGGGCCACATCTTTGTAACTGTGCCTCGAGAAGTGGGCAGTTAGGGATTGGTTAAGATTGATCATGATCTGTTTGTTGCACTAAATCCGAACAGTCAAGACTTGGTCAATTTTTGCCACGTGTCTAAATTGCTACTCTGTGGTGAGCCGTATGAATGATGCATCCTGGCTGAGCCGCATGAAGGACCGTCCCATAGCCGAGCCACATAAAGAGTATCCCATGACCGGACCGCATGAAAGTTGTCTCATGACCGAGCCGCATGAGAGTGGTCTCATGACTGAGCCGCATGAGGAAGGTCTCACGACCGAGCCGCATGAGAGTGGTCTCATGACCGAGCCGCATAAGGAAGGTCTCATGATCGAGCCGCATGAGAGAGGTCTCATGACCAAGCCGCATGAGGGAGTTCTCATGACCGAGTCGCATGAGGGAGGTCTCATGACCGAGCAGCATGAGAGAGGTCTCATGACCGAACCGCATGAGAGTCGCATAGGCGATCCACATAAAGAGTTGTCTTTGGAATTTGTGAACTGTGCCAGATATCATGATGATTTTCTCGTCTTTTTAGGAGCATGTCATGTCTTGTCTTTATGTCAGAGCCATCATCTCTGTCAGAGCTGTCGCCTTTATGTCAGAGTAATTATGGCCAGCTGTACAGGCAAATTTTGAACCGCATAAGGCCGCATGAAGCTTCCTGAGCTGCATGAAGCTCCCAGGGATTTTGAGCCGCATGAACCTTCCTGCGTTTTGTGCCACATGAAGCTTCCTGTGTTTTGTGAGCCGCATGAAGCCCTATGGATAGCAAAAATCATTCTTTTCCATGCTTCTACAACGAAGGCACCCTCTGACACTGTCCCATATGTGGCATTAATTACCAACCCTAATTTGTGTAGTAATTGGTTGTTTTAGTTTTCGAATTTGGGTTTTTCCATTTTCTTGATACTTAACTGTCAGTTGGGTTTTGAGGGTTAATATGTATTAACTGTTGCTTTAATTTGAATGTAGTCATCTAAAATATCTGGGAATGAACCAACATGTTAGGGTTTACGCTAGGCATGAGATTTTAGCTTTCAATTTTGCTTTTGGCTTTCGAAATTACAATGAGATGTTAGGACTGATACACAGTCTTGGTACACTGTCTTGAACTTGGGAATCCTGAGATTATTTACTCATTTCAATCTAGAAACACACATTGTTTTCTAGCATTGGGCTCATATGTTACACTCACACACAAAAATCTGAATCTGAGAACACTACTACTAACACACTGTTTTGTGACTCACCCTAAAATCTGAAAGCCTATGTATCTACCCACTGATTTTTTTTATTTGATTTTTCATACAGGAAATCTGAGTTTGGACACACCATTACACCTGGCTGATTCCTGAGATCACATGCACAACACTAAGACACACTTATGTCATGGACACTCATGTACACACCTTCATGTATACACACTAATCTACACATTGATACCCTATCTAAACCACTGTTTCAGTCACACACATGGCTCACACACATAGGACACATTGTGTTGAACACATATTCACTGTCACAAACTGAAAACATGATGGTTTCCTCTATGCCACACACTCACATATGCATTTCCCTATCCCACTCTATGTGTACATGTATATATATATATATATAATATCTAACCTAATGTGATATATGTAATATAATATAAATATTGCATTTGCCTATATAAATAGTATGTATATAGACATATGGGAATTGGTATGTATACATGAAAATTGTTATGTGTGTGGCCTAAATATGAATGTGATATATATATATTGATTTGTATAATATATACATATATGGTTTGTTATATATGAAGTATGGTATAGGCTATGGTACTAAACTTGTGTGGCTTGTATGGTAGTTGGTTAGAGACCTAGATTGACTTGTTAAGCCTAGGTTAGACCAATCTAGACTAGTTTAACCTTGTTGACCTTGTTTGACCTAACTAGACTAGAGTTAACCTAGTTTGACTGTTAGAGTTGACTGGAGTTGACCAAATGTTGACTTTAGCCTAGATTGATCCCAAACATCATGTAGATGCATTGTAGCAGTCTATTTTATTATTTTAGGCATGTAGTGACTTGTATTGTTCTATAGGAGACAGATACCACTCCTCGGACAGTATATGCTCTTCAGATATTCAGGATACCAGGCGAGTACATTCTCTGATCATTTCATATCTTGTTTAGGATTATATTTTCTGCTTTAGATTACTTTACTTGATACTGACACGTTGGTAACACGGATTAGTACTATATGGATTCCTTCATGAGATGTTATCCCCCTCGGGAGTATCAGATACTTTTGTCTCGTGTGTTTCACTTACATCATGTATCTCATGCTTCTATTATCATGAATCTTCATGTATCAGCTTGTGATTTCTGTACTCTCATGAATCACAAAGCCTTCACGAATCTATTCATGAATCACCCTTTATGAGCAAAGTAGTATAGTCATGAATCTTAACGTAACTTGACTGGATCCTTGTGTATTGATTGGGGATGGGGGAGTAGAAACTGAGCATGTGAATAATTCCAAAGTAGAATAGTCATGAATCACCTCTTTAGTATAGTCATGAATCACCCTCCAGCTGTTCACATGTTCATCTTGTACTCTGAATCACTAGCACTGTTCAGCTCTCTTATATATTGTAGATATCTATTCTACTATATAATAGGAAAACTTGATGGTAAAACTTTTAAATTCCAAAAATATCCTTACATGTCTATACTAATTAAAAATTGTTCATTAATTTTAATAAGGACAATTTAGTAATTACGAAAACTATCCTTTGGCCTTTCTAAAGAGTCTTCATTAGTTAAGAATATTAAAATACGTGCATGGCACGTGCACGTATGCTAGTTTACTTATAGTCTCTCTTTTACATTATGTTATTCTTCAGTTTCATGTATCTTACTCTCTAGCATGATTATATTTCCTATCATGTTATGATTTGTTGAGATATATTGTGCTCGCTCCTGTCCTGACTGGACCTGTTGAAAATATTACAGAGGATGAGGACGAGGCGTGTTGTCCCACCTATTATGGGGCTACCCTAAACGACTGTTGTGACCTGGACCAGCAGCAGGACCCCTTAGCAGTGGACGACACTCCTCTAGACTAGGATGTCTTTTCATTATATTACATTCAGGATTACTGTATTTGATATTTGAGATATTCTGGATTGTGATATCATAGACACTTAGACTTCTATCTGGTTGTATCTATGTGGATTTTATTTCAGTTCATATCTATCTATCTATCTATCTATCTTATCATTCTGCCTTAGATGTGATTGAGACTGTATTCTGCTATATCACCTCCATTCGGAGTGTATATACTGTAGAGGTACCTTATATATTGTTAGATGTTTGACCTAGGACAGCGTTCTACCGCCGACACTGCGACGTAGGCTGGACGTAACCACTTCTCGTGCCCTTACTCTAGGGTGCAGGTCGTGACACTATTCTCTAGTTGTAGCTGCTCTTTATATTCCTTGTCCTTATTTCATTTTTTGCTCATCATGTACTACTTACTACAACTGCTTTATTATTTTAATCATTTAATTGGAACTGCTGTTAGAGGTTTACTTTGTTCCAATCCTGACTGGATATGTTTTTCAGTTGACGAGCTCGAGAATACTTGTCCTACCTATTACGGTGCTCCAGAGACCCAAGGAGTGGATCCCCCGGCAGAGTAGCTTAGCCTTCCTAGATGGGTGTTCGTTAGATAGTATCACTATTGCTGGATTTATCTCTAGCCTTGATATATTTGAGACTTATTATATTTATTCGGAATATGTACTTATTTATAGGCTTCTAGACTCTGTTGTATTTGACTTGTGATATTAAACTTTATCTCCATTATCTTCTATCCAATACCGTGCTTCACCTTCCTTTAGATTCATGTGATTGAGTAATATATTTCAAATGTCATATTATTCCTCTGTGCGGAGATGACAAATTATATTTCATATTGTTATATGTTAGATGTTATAGACGACCTATATAGCGTTCTACCGTCGACCCTGTGTCATAGGCTGGACGTACCCACGTACTCGTGCCCCTAAACCGGGTATGGGTCGTGACATCGTGTGCTGATTCGACCTTCATCGTCCCATCTCTCTAGAATCTCGACTTGGCTCCAAATTTTGCACTAACGGTTTTGTAATCGATCTATAGTTGTAGCAAGTTAATAAGTTTTCCAATAAAAAAAGAATTCCTACACGCTCTTCTTTCCATCCTTGACAAAAATGGAGACTCTGTAAGGGACTTCATTTTCTAGTGACGAAAAGGTGGAGGCACAATCTGACATCTCACTTATGGAAACATATGCCCACACGTTGGTCATAGAAGTGGAAACAAAAGTTCGAGGAGACGATCTCGGAGGGCTCTGTCAGCCCATCCGGCACACAATATTGAAGGGGAATATTCTATTTGACGCGTTACAAAGAAAGCTGATACTCCGATCTGTACCTTGTGGCTGCCAAAATCATATATCAAATATCCTGACGTCGAGTGTAAAGGTAGGGAGACTGTTGAGCATACCAAGGGGCATGTTCGCAACACATGGATGCTAAAACCATGTGTGTCATGTCTTGGCAGCGAGCGTAAAGGCATGGACGTTCTAGGGATCACCAAGGATGCTGAAATCTGCGAGTAAGTGGATCAAAT
Source organism: Iris pallida (assembly GCA_029216955.1). Lineage (NCBI taxonomy): Eukaryota > Viridiplantae > Streptophyta > Magnoliopsida > Asparagales > Iridaceae > Iris > Iris pallida. The sequence goes on along the minus strand of JANAVB010028197.1, from coordinate 11,608,126 downwards.
TATAAGCAAGGCCAAAGTTGAACCTCGAGTTTTGAAGGAGCTACGTAGGCCTAACAAATGTACATGGCTCAAATAAGATGTAAAGAATTATTGTTGGAAGAAAACATTATGAAGCCATAAGTCTCTGCGATTGAGTCTCAAGAATAGGGGCAAGAGCAATCAATATCCTGTTGCCGACAACAAAAGCACTTCATGCTTTGGAAACGAGTGTGACCTTGCCCACACTTCATCAGCACACCATAAGGCTATTACGAGTGACCAGGAAAAACCATAGTGGCGTCAAGGGGCATAATGCCCGCACAAAGAATCACAATCCACCCACGGAATGTGATAATAGTCCATGGATGGATACCTCCAAGGCTATTGTTATTGGGATAATTTCTAGGAGGAAGAAATCTAACTCGCCTAATCAAGTGTTTGACCTAAATCACTAAAAGTATTACCAAACGCCCATCAGGAATAGACGAGCTACGAAGATTAAAACCTCCACTGCGGATGGAATTGCCACCACCAATAATGATAATGTTCAAATGACGGCTATCCACAGAACATTTCGTTACGCTAGGAGTGGATTTTCCGTTGGAGGTACTTTTTTACTACCAAACCTCAGAATTTACTTCTTCCAAGGTCTCCCCAGCCAAATCATGGGTGCGGGATCGTCTAAAGTTTGACCTACGGGAGCACCTCAACCAAAAAAAGAAAGCAAGCTATTTATCTAGCGATTGGAGTTGTCCCACATACAAACCACTACATAAATTTGTGTCATCAGATGACAATTCAAAGCTGTTATTCTAAAAGACACGAACACTCTAATAAGTCACCCATGTTCAACAAACTTCAGGTTGCTATACCACAAAGCCAATGTATTCAGAAATAAAAACAATAACAATTTGACAACGACGTGTTTCAGTATGCCTCGGACAACATGGTGGGGTATCAATCTAACAAGAGAAAGTCAAAGAAGCAAGGTGAAGCTAATCAACCTCCGACGGTGGTGGCAAATCCGTTGTTTTCCGAAGACGAATCAGAACTAGAACAATGTTAATCCCAATGGTGGTGTATAACAGTACACCATGTCAAAAAAAATGATCGCTACATGACGTTCCATTCCTACCGCTGGGGTAGTCAACACCTAGAGTCAGGTTTTGAATATAACAACGCTAGTTCAGCTTATGCAACCTCTGACATTATTCCTTCCATCGAGAGGTGAATTGTGTCAGCTTGTATGTCAATCCAGAACGATGGAGCTAATGAGGATTCCAGTCATCATATGCGAGAAATAGAAACGGAGCTTGATGAACTTTGAGCTCTCCAAATGATGGCAACGATACAACAAATTTTGCTACTATCGCTCCACTATATCTAGTACAACCAGCCCCAATGAGGGCAATCTTGATGCCGCAGATACATCCACCGCTCTCCAGAAGACGTAATCAAGAACTTGGAAGCCAAGTTCGAATACTTGCTTAACAAGGACAATCTCTAGAAGGCCGAGGCAGGATTTTTGTACCCAATCAAGTGGGACGAGGTCGTTAGTCCCATCAACTACAAACCTGATTGTACCGTATGAACTAACATCCCCAAGTCAGCAAATCTGCCACTTGAAATCTTAGACATTGTGTAGAAAATAATGGTTGGATGAATTTTATTGATAGACTACTTCACTACTTATAGGAAGTCTAGCTCCTCTACATACTACATATTCCGATGTGGGACTAAAAGTCCCTTATTGACTCTCAACACTCCCCCTCAAGATGGGCGATAGATATTGATCATCCCCATCTTGTTACATAGCTTCGACAGACTTAATGAACTAAGACCCTTAGTCAGACAGTCTGCAACTTGTTCTTCTGAGCGGACATGGTCAATCTTCAGTATCCCTTGTTCCAGCTTCTCCTTGATGAAGAATCAATCAATCTCAATGTGCTTCGTTCTGTCGTGCTGAACGGAATTATTAGCTATACTTATTGCAGCTTGACTATCGCTCAGAAGACGTAATGGTGCTCCCTTGTCTAGCTTTAACTCTGTCAGCAACGCTTTCACCCACAGCAATTCTGACACTTCCAGAGCCATTGCTCTGTATTCTACTTCAGCTGTCGACCGTGCTACTACAGACTGTTTCTTGCTTCTCCATGAGACCAGATTTCCTCCTACAAAAACACAGTATCCCGTGGTAGACCTTCTGTCGTCTATGCAGCTCGTCCAGTCTGCATCACAGTATCCCTCAACTTCTATACGTCCATTCTTCTTGAACCATAGCCCCTTTTCCGACGTTCCTTTCAGATACCTCAAGATCTGAAATACTGCTTCCATATAACCCTTTCTTGGATCATGCATGTAGCGACTTACTACACTCACCGCGAATGAGATATCAGGACGAGTGTGTCCCAGATAAATCAATTTCCCTACAAGTCTTTGATATCTTTCACGATCAACGGGCTCTCCTGCTTCTGCTCCCAACTTGCACTTCTGGTCAATTGGAGTGACCGCTGCTTTGCATCCCAGCATTCATGTCTCCTTCAGCAGATCTAGTGTGTATTTTCTCTGTGAGAGAACAATTCCTTGTTCGCCTTCACACACCTCGATACCTAGAAAGTACCTCATCGCTCCTAAATCCTTCACTTCAAACTCCTTCGCTAGTGTTGACTTCAGTTTAGTGATCTCGACTTCATCATCACCTGTGATCACTATATTATCCACATATACAGCAAGTATAGTGATGTAGCCTCTTGCATGCTGGAGGAAGACCGTATGATCTGCATTTGTTTGACGGTATCCCATGCCTGTATCAGCCTTTCTGAATCTGTCAAACCAGGCTCGAGGAGATTGCTTGAGCCCGTATAGTGACTTCTTCAGTTTACACACCTTTCCTTGCGACGTCCCTCCGTTTGATTCCGTCGCATAGCACCCAGGCGGGAGCTCCATGTATACTTCTTCTTGCAGGTCCCCATAAAGAAAGGCATTCTTCACATCCAGCTGGTACAGCTTCCACCCATAGTTCGCTGCAATGGAGACCAGAGTTCTCACGGTGCTCACTTTTGCTACTGGGGCAAATGTCTCATCATAGTCTATTCCATATGACTGTGTGAATCCTTTTGCAACCAACCTCGCCTTGTACAGCTCTACTTTTCCTTCTGGCTCTCTTTCACTGTGTACACCCATTTGCATCCCACAGCTTTCTTCCCTTCGGGTAATGGAACCAGCTCCCATGTCTTATTTTTCTCTAGTGCCCCAAGTTCTTCCATCATTGCAGCTTTCCACCTTGGATCTTTCTTTGCTTCCTGCCAACACTTGGACAACGAAGTAGAGTCTAACGATGCAATGAAGGCTCGATAATTCGAAAAAATGTTAGAATAAGACAAGAAGTTGGTAATGTCATGTTCGTAATCATCAAAACGAGCAGGAGCCTTACCCGCATTAATGCGAGAAGATCTCCTTAAAGGAGCAATAGGTGGTGGAGAGATCATACCATCCGAGTTGGAGAGATCCGCATCAGAATTCGAGTGATTCAGTGCGGGGGCAACATCTTCAGGAGTTGGAGCAGGAGTAGACGAGGGACTTGGTACAGTAGGCACAGGGCACGGCATAGGCACAGTACTGGACTTCTGTTGTCTCCTTCTGTAGACTTGGAGCTCCTTTTCTCTTGTCTGCTGCTCCCCCTGCGTAACATATGGATCTTCTTCTTCATTTTCTGTATCTGAGTCACTGTGCTCTCCCCCTTTCGTCCAGTTTTCTACAACCGGACACGGAACCGATCCGACGACCACATTTGGACTTATTATCTCCCCCTCACATCTAACACCATCTGTGTTAGGTGTGTCACCAAATGCTGAACCTTCATCCGAACCATAGTATGGTTCGAATTCTCTGAAAGTAACGTCCATACTTACAAACATCTTCCGCTCGACAGGACTCCAACAGGCATAACCCTTCTGAGTTGCCGTGTAACCGACGAAGACACATTTAACTGCCTTAGGATCCAATTTGCCAACGCCTGGCCGATTATCTTGGACAAAGCACACACATCCAAAGACTTTTGGTGGAACAGTGTATGTAGTTGCCCCAGTAAGCATTTCCAACGGTATCTTCCAGTCCAATACTTGAGATGGCATTCTGTTGATAAGATAAGAGGCCGTCAATATAGCCTGCCCCCATAAGTGTTTCGGGACATTCATAGCCAGCATCATCGTCCGTGCGACTTCCAGCAGGTGTCTGTTTTTTCGTTCCGCCACATCATTTTGGGCCGGAGTATAAGCACATGAAGTTTGATGAAGTATACCATGAGTGGAAAAATACTCAGCAACCCGCTTATTAGTATACTCCGTCCCATTGTCTGACCGAAAATACTTAATTTTAGCACCATATTGTGTGTCCACCCGTCGATGAAAGTCCTGAAAGGCCTCAAGGACGTCACTTTTATTCTTCATAAGATAGACCCAAGTCACGCGGGTATAACAGTCAATAAAGGTGACGAACCATCGAAAGCCGTTAATACCAGTTGTAGGACAAGGGCCCCATACGTCCGAATGTATCATGTCAAAAGCAGCTGAACTCCTATTCTTCGTGCTCACATACGTACTTCTGGTATGTTTTCCCAACTCACAAGCATTACAAAATAACTTCTCTTTATTATCCCTTTGATATAAGGACGGATACATTCGACTAATAACTTTAAAAGAAGAATGACTGACACGCTGGTAGTGGAGTAGCAAGTCGGCTTCAACACTGCGACAGAAAGCTTCTGGTGGTGCGTCTGCTACCAAGGATGCTAATGCGTTGTCCAGTCTAGTCCTGTCTAAATACCACAGTCCCTTATGTCATGTGCCAGTCCCAAGTCGTCGTCCTGTCCCTTTCTCCTGAAAAGTCACCTGAGGAATGTCAAAGGAAACAGTATAGTTAAAATCAAGTATAATGGCACTAATGGATAGGAGATTGACAGGAAAAGACGGAGCATGTAGGACATTGGTTAGAGTGATGGAAGGGGTGCATGCGACAGTGCCTTTACCCATTACAGGGCTGGATGTACCATCAGCGGTCTGAATACTCTCCGGCAATGGTAGGTGAGTATATTCTTGAAACGCACCACGGGACCCCGTGACATGGCGAGATGCCCCAGAGTCCATAATCCATCCTGGCTGATGGATAGATGTAAGAGCACGTGCATAATCATCGGTGCTGGTTTGGGCAAAGCAAGTGATGTGATCTCCCGAGGTTGAAGACGCCCCAGGACTGTCGGCCGAACCTAGCTTTGTGTCTCGCAACTTCTCAAGGAACGCCCGCTCAAGCGGGGTTATGTCAGCCAGTTGATTCTCTCCCCCTTCCTCCGCCAAATTTGCTTTGTGTCCGCCCCTTCTACCAGCATATCCTCCTCTACCACCACGTCGGCCTCCACGACCCCGTCCTCGATCAGTAGACTGATTGCGCAAGGGTTTTGGACAAAATCGGATGTAATATCCGGAGTCACCACAATTGTGGCAAATAACACCCATAGATGGAGGTTGATTGAAGGCAGCAAGGGCAGACTTTTCAACCGCGGCTTGCTCCCCCTGGTAGGAGCCCTTGTTGGGCATCAACTTCAGTCGAGCTTCTTCCTGTGTCATAACAGCTATAGCTTCTTCCAAGGTCGGAAGCGTGGGTTGGGATAGGAGGATATTCCGTCTCTGCTCAAATACAGGGTGTACTCTCTTCAGGAATTTTATCATACGCTGCCGGAAAAATATAAGCCAGGAACGTCTGAAAGTACTTCGCGAATGCCGGTTCGACTTGTGCATCTTCCATCCCAAGAGGATCATAATGATCCAGATCAGACCAGTACTTCTTCAACAAGGCCGCGTACTCAGAGATGGTACGTTCGTCTTGGGCCACCCTATCGAGTTCATCTTGCAGTTGAAAGACTCGCATAGGGTTGCCGGAGCCGGAGTACATATCTTTTAGAGTTTGCCATATATCAGCAGCAACCTCCATGGCCTCGATATTGCCCGACACCTGGTCGGTTAAAGAGGCAGTCAACCACCCAGCCACGACGTTGTTGACAATCTCCCAAACAGCAAACTCCTTAGTGGAGTGATTGGCTGGCGCCTTGGCTTGGCCAGTGACATATCCAACCAAGCCACGTCCCTTCAGTGTTTGCATCGCCTGCCATGACCACTTCAAGTAGTTGGATGTTCCTTCGAACTTCGTCTCCAGCTTCTCCAATTTCCCCATTTTGTAAGGGACGGATCCACATCAGTATGGATCACACGTGGGGTTACCTCAGTTAATCTTTTTGATAAGATATTATCAACCAAGGCCTTCATCTATTCGGCCGTCAGTTTGCCACTGATCGAATCCATGGCCTCTGCAACTGTGAACCCGATTCGTCATCTTCCTCGTCGAACTACGTCGTCTTCGTCTTCTTCGACGTCAGAGACTTTACGAATGCGCTACTAACTTGGCCAGCACCGACGCGCGCATGTAAAGTGAACACGTCAGGACACCAGAGAAGACATGATCAGTCTCTGTATAGATCCCGATGTGAAGGAGGAATAACAAAATAAACATGTGTTAGTTCCAAACGGCGCAATCTAGGAAAAGAGTCGGTGCAAATAAAGAATTTGACATCTCGACTGTCTTCGAAATACGCCGTTTTTTTTTTGACGGCTAGGGTTAGGGTTAGGGTTTGGATGGGGCTACTAGGGCTAGGATTAGGGTTCCATATCAAGAGAGGCTAGGGTTAGGGTTAGGGTTAGGGTTTCCATGTCAAGAGGAGGGGGGTGCTGCTGGGAGGGTGCCGGAGGGGGGGCGGGAGGGTGCTGGAGGGGGGGGGGGGGGTCGGGGGGTCGGGCTGCTGCGAGGGGGGGGTCGAGGAGGGGGGGCGGGCTGCTGCGAGGGGGGGGGGGTCGGCTAGGGCTGCTGCGAGGGGGGGTCGGGGGGGGGGGGGGGGGGGGGGTCGGGGGGTCAGCTAGGGTGGTGGAGCGGCTAGGGGGGGTCGGCTAGGGTGGTGGAGCGGCGAGGGGCTGCTGGAGCTCGGGAAGGGGTCGGCTAGGTCGGGGGGGGGGGGGGGGGGGGGGGCGGCTAGAGAGAGAGAAGTTTGTTTTTTTTTTTTTTTTTGTGTGTGGAGAGAGAGAGAGAGAGTTATGGCTTTGATACCATGTAGAAAATAATGGTTGGATGAATTTTATTGATGGACTACTTCACTACTTATAGGGAGTCTAGCTCCTCTACATACTACATATTCCGATGTGGGACTAAAAGTCCCTTATTGACTCTCAACACATTGGAAATCGTAAAAAATAATGCATTTAAGGGGGATGGTTTTCATTTGTACCCTCCAAGGCCCAGCTTATGAATGGTTCTGCAATCTTCTATTTGGCTCCATCAAAACGTGGAATAATGTGGATACGGCTTTCTATTCTTAATTTTATGAAGGAGAGTCCAGTTTCAGCATGTATTCTCTCATCAATACCAAGAAAGATGAAGGGGAATCGACTGGTGCATACATTAAGCGCTTCCAGCGGTCGGCCCTAAATTGTCCACAGGGAATTCCAGTGTCCATGCTTATGGACACATGCAAGAACAACTTCCTACCAGTGATCAAGTTTTGCATTGATGTGAACCCTTTCAAGACCTGGGCTGCATTGATCAATGGTGCTAAATTGGCGGAAGAACGGGCTACTAATCTCAACAAGTTGGACTTCAGAGGATCAATTTGGACGGTAATAGACGCCCTAAATAGGATAACAATTCAAGGACCAGAGGCAAATAGTCTATGGTTGTAGACCGTGCCTATCTTCCCCAGTAGTAAACGCATCCACATGCTTAGAGGCTACCACCTCCACTGTGAAATTATACTTTAATGAAGATTAGACCGTGCCTATCTTCCACATCATGCTGAAGGAAAATAAGCTACAACTCTCAGAGGTCAGGCGTACCAAAAAAGTGGGGTGTACTAATGATCCCAAATATTGTGAGTATCATCAATACGTGCATCATCCTACAACACGATGCTACGTGTTGAAGGATAAGATCTAACAGTTGATGGACTCAAAAACTATCACGCTCCACAATGAGCAGAAGAAGGTTACTGTGAATACGTGCATCATCCTAGACGAGCAATGGGCTGGTTCCAAAGCAGTCAGTAAGCGAAGGACAAAGTCTTGCAACGTTATCCTCTTTTGATAAAGAGGATCATTCTTCCTTTAATAGTATGTCAGTCTCATTAGGCGAAGAGGATGTCCTCACAGCCGATAACGATATCGCACATACCGAAGCCATAAGAGCAGGCAAATCTTACCTGAAGATAAATGAGCAAGTACCTAGTGAAGAGTTACAACTTCTAGAGCTTCTACCAGCTCGTCCGCCGATGCAACCAACAACAGACAAAGCTAAGACTAAATTTAACAAACCCGTGTGGAAGAATATGACATTGAGACTCGGGGAGCCTTACACTTTCAATATTCTAGCTTAACTCATAAATATCCCGGCTCGCATATATGTCCATGAGCTGCTGCGACTTTCGAAGGAAACAAGGGATGCTCTTTGTGAAGCCCTTCCACAAGCAAATTCTTATCTGACAAAAATTGTGTCGGAGTCCGTGTCAACTAAGGGCACATTTGGATCAAGTTTTTGTATTCCTAGGAATAGGTTTTCAATTCCTTTTCCATGGGAAAGGAATTCAACATTTTCATAACCATGTTTGGTTAGGTTGGGAATAGGTAGTTCAAAATTTTTTAAAAATTCATCTCCATGTTTGGTTTACAAAGGAATAGAAATATTAATTTATTTAGTTTTCCTTTAATACCCTTTCATTGATTTCATGATGATTTATATGTTTGGGATAGACGTTAAAAATTTGAAAATAAAATGAGGGTATAACCATCCAAACAAAATAGCCAAACATTATTTCTAGGACAGCAAATCTATTCCCAGGGGGTCTTGGGAATAGCTTTCCCCTCTAAGCCCCTCTTATTCCCTCCTCATTCTCAATCCTAAACATACCAAACATGGGTAAGGAATTCAAAATCTATTTCCAAGCCACAAAAACTTGAACTAAACGTCCCCTAAGGGCTGACCACATTGTCATAATATGGACCAACAGGTGCCAAATATCATATTTTCCCAAGAGAAAATGTTGCTCAAAAATAATCGGCATGACCGTCCTCTGTACTACACTAGATATATCAACACAATAAAGGTTGATCGGATGCACATCGATCCAGTATCATCATTGAGCATCATTCCTATAAGACTGCTATAAACATTGGGCAACCCAATCCACTGGCTCTCGACCATGAATACAACCATTCTTTGTTTCAATGCTAATCGCAGCCATCAACTTAGAAAGATTCGTTTGGAGTGTCGCATGAGAGATCTCCAAACAGAAGCCACTTGCTATGCAATTGACATAGAAGTGTGTGACAATGTCTTGTGGGGACATCTATGAAAACACAAGCGTTTAATTGTGTCATCCACCCTTCATTGGTGCTTCAAGTACATTGACCAACTTGGAATAGTCAAAATTGAGTTTCTCGACATTGATCCTTCAAAGGTTTAGAAGCTTATTTCTCAGATGCGCTTCTTTGTAAATCAATACAAGTTGGAGAAGACAACGGTAATGAAAGTTTAAGTCGATGCAGCCAACGAGGGACCTTTGTTTATCTACCTCAACGGCTACAAGGAAAAAAGGGGCAGCAATGATGCGATTAAGACATTTACCAGCGATCTTGACACCATCGATGATGGCTTGGAAAGCAACAAACCGTTCGTCATCAACCTTGGAGATCTTGATCCTGAAGAAGTGCCAAACATCGAACAATCGCTCGTCATCAACCTTGGAGATCTTGATCTCGAGGAAGGGCCAAGCGTCGACGAACCATTTGTTGTCAATTTGGCAGACGTTGATTGCTTCATGATCGGCCTAATCTCCTTTGTAAATAATGTACGACTTTTGTTAATGAAGCACAAAATTTCAACTACTCGTTGCTGACCCTGTCCAGTAGCATGTTACTACAGATGTCGTTGCCCTCAGCCTTTTGGTGGAAAGTTATGCCCTCTGCGAAAAAGATTCAATTTTTTTAGGTGACTCCAACTTACTAAGGACAACATACCATCATTTTCGGCAAGGAAGTCCTCACCAGCTAGCAATGGAGGAGAATTTTGAAGAAAAAGTGGCATATTTCTTATTATATTTGTAGCAAAAATGATCAAAATATGATAAAGAGGCATGGCTACAATTTCCAGGCAGGCCAAGGATTGAACAATAGAAGAGGGTGTCGATTCCCACTACAACCTTGTGTTCCGAAGGGCATACATGATGATTATTACCACAGATCAGGACGGGGATTCGGTTATGTCACTCCAACCTCATCTTCTAATGAATTAGCATAATTCATAGAAGACAATTTGTCATTCCATTCCTAATATTCTCTGGCTTAGGATTCAGACTTAATATAGGCACAATGTTTACAAAACTCATGACAGTAACTATGGCATTGTAAGAGATGCCCGCGGATAAGCTAGATATGTCCCCATCCCTAGATGGTTAACAGGGTAAGGGGAATGAGGACGGATGTTCGAACCTGATCAGGCTAAGAAGATGGAATAACAGTAGAAGATTCGATTTGAGCAAAAGGAACTAGCGACTGAAGACGAGGTCATCCAAATTGACCTAAGTGACATCCTAGGCCAATCTTTTTCAGTAAAAGTCTGTCATAAGATGAGCATTAAGCCTTAATCTCACTCGTCCGAGAATACATCAACATATTCACTTGGAGCTATGAGGATATGTCAGTCTTGACCCCCAGATATCAACGCACCATTTGAAAAAATTTTGACCTAACATCATGGAAGCTATTGAAGCTGAGGTCAAGAAGATCATCGCTTATAGCTTCAACCTAAAAAGAACAACACCCCGAGTGGGTTGCTAATGTTGTCCCGGTATTAAAGTGTAACTACCGCAAATCCAAAATTTCAACTTTTGAACTTTTCGTATTAACTTTCGAGTTATAAACCCTTTTCCTATAATTTAAAGTTATTTTTAGAACAATACTGCAATTTATAGATCATTTCCGAATTATTATAATTTATTTCAAATTTTGATTTTTTTTATTCATCTCGGAATTATTTATCATTTTGTCTACCAAGTTTAGAACTTAGATTAAATTGAATTTTCATTAGAGGGAACTTGGCCAAATCATTAGGTCAGATTATTTTGGGCGGAGAAGTCTGGACTAGGACCACTAAGGAAAGGGCCATAATTAGTCAAGGGTATTGTGGGCTTAAAGGTAAACAATATTCTGAGAATGTTGGGCCAGATTGCTAGAATGGGTCCAATGGTTAAGGACTGGATGATTAAATATAGCTAGTAGGCTTAAAACTTAGCAAGACTAACTTTGGGCCTATCTTGGACTGAAATAATAAGGTTCAGTATTTGTACTAGTATAGGCTAGGTGGTTATGACCATGGGTTGAGGAAATGGAAGAGGTAGGTTACTAAATGGATTAATGGTTAGTTAGATAATTGTTAAGCAATTATATGAATAAATAGCATTGGCGTATGCCTCTCGATATGGAATATGGTTATTTGTTAATTAGTTTAATTTGATTAAATACTAATTAGTAAGATTAGCTACTAACCCTTAAGTAGTTAGTTGATTGTTTAGTCCTGATTAGTGATTAGTTACCAGTTAGCATTTGGCTAGGAATTAGTTATGGGTTAGTTATGAGTTAGTTGGGAGTCCTTGCTCTCACCCCTAGATCTACTCCTATTTACAATTGTTGCCACTCTACTTGTGGAGCACTCCACTTCTTTTCTATTTAACTATTGCATCATTTATTACAATTCTTTCTCCCACCCCTCTTGCCAGCCTTAACCGACCACCAGCTCTTCTCTTTCCGGCTGTGCTCCGGCTAACTCAGGCGAGTGCTGCCGCTACTCCAGCAATCCAGAACCACCACTGCCTCCATCACCTATGACACGACCATGTCAGTCCCCAACCACATTCATCATCACCGGCTTCACCACTACAAATCGACCAGACTGACTCATCCCGTCCCGAGTATTGCCTCGCCGCCCCCTCAGATCTGATCCCCGACCATCCCCCGCCATTTCCATTGACAGCACATCGTCACCATCACTACCAGCTTGGTTGGCCTTCACGGTGCGAACCGTCGACGACTAGATCGGTCGCCTCCGACTCTGTTCTCCGTTGTGACCGCTCACAAGGTCCGAGCACCGCCTCTGGGTTCGTGTGCCACTGGCGGTCGTCACCGACGCCAGATTAGACGCCGTACTTCTCTGAGTCACCGGAATGGTCAGCATCGCCACCATGTCTCGACGTCAGGTGACGCTCTCCTCACCACTCTGCCTCCTCCTGTACTTCATGAGTACCCAGCCATCCCAACCACTTTCAACCACAAAAAATCACAACCGTAGTGACCACAAACATCCCCACCTCACCTGAGTTGCGCCGCCGCGCCGGTGGCCTTCGGATCTGGTGTCGCTGCTGCCGCGACTGTGGTGACTCGCCGGCCCTCTTCTTCGTTGTGGCCACCGGGTTCATCTTTGATCGCTGTTCCGGCCCGATCTGAGCCATCCATCGCCGGATCGAGCTCAGATCCGGGCATTCTCTCTATCGAGCTCCCCCACCATCTGGACGGAAGCCGCCGTCTCCATCAGTTCTGATCATCACCACCATGACTCCGCCGCCAAGCGAGAACCAACTTATTGACACCGATCCGCCGTGTACTCGTGGGCAACACCGCAGTGCCGGAATTCTAGAGCTGCATCGAGCGCCACCGACCTCAGGTGACTTCCCGCCTCCTCCTTTCCTTTCCTTTTTCTTTTCCCTATTTTTTTCGGCTAGATTGGTTCTCTCCAGGTGGAGAGAGAACCATGGGTTCTAACCTAACTTCTTTGGGCCGGGCTCCAAGTCAGGTGGTTGTTGCTTTGTTAGGAAGATGAATTTATTGTGGGTCTATTGGGTTGTGGGCTCAGAAGTCCAATCAATTCAATTCAGTTATAAATATTAGTAGGACTGCAAGCCCATCAAACAAAAATGTTTGATTCTAAGCCATTTTAAATTCTTGCATATTTTGTAGATATTTCAGTGGACTGGCTGTGTATTATAAATCAGATTAATTAGCAGACTGGTTAATATTTTATAATAATAATATAATAATGATTTCCAAATTAGTAAATTTGTATTAAGATTAGATTATATTAAGTAGTATTTTAATATTATCAGTGTATTACTTGGGCTGGCTTATTGTTACTAATATTATGATTATTAATATTGTTATATTTATTATCATTACCAATATTGTCGTTAATATTATCATAGTAACTTGTAAATAAATAAATATATCTTAAGCAATATCTTGCCAAAATATATATGTATACAGTTGGTATGAAGATATTTACCTAACATTTAGACTTTGTGAGTATTGATTCTATCTAGCTATTATTAGAGAAATGATTTTGTTAAAATGTATTTTAAGGTATTTTCCTTTACTAGTATGAAGATTGATTAAAACTAGAATATATTTATAGCATCATCTATATAATTTGGCAGCTAATTTTTTAATATGTTATATTAATTCAAAAATAATAATTTACCTACGTAATATTTACTAAAGTGCTAGCTAGGATATGTATAGTTAACTAATATAATATTATTGCCTAAAATTTCCTTCTTGTTAGCTAGTATAGATGTATATGGTTAGCTAGTTAGCAGATAGATAAATAGATGTCATTAGTTAGAATCTGTCATGACTCGCACCTTAGAGTTAGGGCATGAGAACGTAACAACGTCCAGCCTATGCCGCAGTGTCGGCGGTAGAATGTTGTCCTAGGTCTCAATGCATCTAACAGTATAAGACTAAACAGTTTATACTCTCCGAATGGGGGTGACATAGCAGAATGTAAACTCAATCACATCTAAGGTAGAGCATAAAGGAAGATAGATAAAACATGAAATCGAAAAGAGATACAACAGATAGAAGTCTAAGTGTCTAAGATACAAACTCAGAATACATCTCAAAATTCAAATACAGTAATCCATAAATACAACTCAAGATGACTGAAAATAAACTATAAGCAAAAACCCTAGCTATCTATGCAACCTCTACTGTCTCCTCTGGGCTAGCAGGCAACCTCCAGGCTATCTGTAAAATTTATCAACAGGTCCAGTCAGAACAGGAGCGAGCACATTACATCTCAACAGTTCATAGCAGGTTAGAAAATATAATCATGCAGTAAAGTAAGATACAGGTACTGAAAGAAATGCAGTATGTAAACAGAGAGAGAGTTGTAATAGAAATATCTACTAATAATAAAGACTAACAGTGGCTAGTGAGTCAGAGTACAATATAGACATGTAAATGGCATAGGAGATTCTGATGCTACACTATGGAAGAGATTCTGATGCTACACTACTTGGATAGTATTCACATGTCTATTTCTACTCTCCCGTACCCCCAATCAGTACACAAGGATCCAAACAGGTTATGTTATGATACTATGTAACAGTCCCCGAAGGGTGATAAGCCTCCGAAAGGTGATAAGCCCCCAAAGGGTGATATGCCCCCAAAGGGTGATAAGCCTCCGAAAGGTGATAAGCCCCCGAAGGGTGGTAAGCCTCCGAAGGGTGATACATAGTAGTCCCAAAAATGGAGATTCTAGGAGACTCTGTGATCATAAGAGTATATGTCACAAGTGATCGAAGAACCTGTGAAGCATAGTGATACGACATGTAAGTGAAACGCACAGAACATGTAGTACCCGATGCTCCCTAAGGATAACATCTCAAGAAGGGATCCGTATAGTACCAACCCGTGTGACCAACGTGATAGTACAAGTAAAGTAATTTAATGCAGGAAATAATTCTAAACAGGATATGAAATGATCAGAGAATGTACTCGCCTGATATCTAAATATCCAAGGTAAAGATACTGTCCGAGGAGAGGTGTCTGGCTCCTAATTAGAACAGCACAAGTCACAACATGTCCAGAAGGGTAATATAAAGCACTACAATGTATTCTACATGAATCTAGGTCAAACTAGGTCAAAGTCAACCCTTGGTCAACTCTGGTCAACTTGCACTAGTCAAACTAGGTCAAACTAGGTCATGTCCTAACCCAGCAAGTCTTACTAGGCCTAACCAAGACTATCCTAGCAAGCACACATCAATACAAGGCTATACAAGCCAACATACACCCAACTCTATATAGCATGCAATTATTCAATACTCAAATAGGCAAGAATTCACATTGGATATACACTAGGTAATCTATTACTTTAAGCTATAAATGTCTACATATATATACACATGCATATATTGGTATTCAACATTATGTCTATAATCATGGCATTTCAAATGGTTATATAAACTTATATATTACAACACAATATGCTAACATATATATAATATACATACATAGCTAAGTTAACTATATTCATAAATACTTATTTAAGAGGCTATGTGTGTGTATGTGAACATGGCAAAGAAAAAGTGAGGGTTAAATGGGCATACATAGTGTATACATATCAAAAAGTGTCAAAGTGTAAGTGAACAATGTGTCAAGTGTGATAGTGTCAACATAGTGTAAGGGGATACATGAGGTAATATAGGATTTGTGTTAACATAGAACATTACATCTCATTAACTTGTATATTGCATACATTACATCTATTATTACATTACATTCATGCTTGCATTCATTCATCATTCATTTATTCTCTTGTACCACTATATGCACCATACATTACATACTATGGAACCTACATATTCATTACAAGCCATACTTATACATGCTTACATTAGATAGGATACTTACACCTCATACATCATTTATTTAAACATTTACTCATGCTTGCATTCTCTATTTAATTACATAATGTATATACATTAACATGGGTTAAAATCAAATAGAACATTATATTACACACAAGGGTGCACAAAATACATATGCCGAATAGTAACTCCTACTAATAATCAATACTGTACCATTTTAGCATGAATTAAAATCTAGGATTAAAGTATGTTATAGATCTATGTGTTAGCTTTCCGAAACTTCAAACGGATCGCGTTTTCGTTTTCGGAAACTCCCGAAATCGCGAAAACACCGAGAACGCGTTTATCTTTCATACAGCTGACACTCAAATAATTCTCCAGAAAGTTACAGAAAGAATTAGGCCTATTAATACATGTTTTTGGAAAGCTAACTTCAATACGCTTTTTTTAAAAAAAACGGGAGATTAAACCGAGCTTTGAGCTAGAAGTTATGACATTTCTAAGTTAGGGCTGAAATTAAAAACGTGGATAAAAATCATGACGGATTTGGGTACTTTGAGACAAAAGAACACAAGTATATAACATAATATATCAAGAACTCACTCTCTACACTAATATATATATATATGAGACACTATAGAACACATCTCCAATACAAAAATATGAGATTAAACATGTAATAATTTATTCATACATAACAACAACACATAGTGTGTCCAAATTTGGAACTTTCCCACATGGACACAACCACAATGGACACAACCACAACACAAAGGACACTCCTATGACCTCCAAATTGACACGAAATGGACACAAATGGAGATACAACCATGGGGGTCATTCCTATGGGTTCAAAATAGACCTATATGCATGAGGAAATGAAAAGGAGAAGGGATTTATACCTCCCGGTAGATCGAATCGAAGAAAAGCCTTCCCGGAGCGACACCGACACATAGAGATTCCAAAAGGACACGAACGAGCTCCGAATCCTCCCAAACTTGGGTAGCTTCCTCCTTGGCTAGAATGGAGAAGGAAAGAAGAAGATTTGGTGGCGAAATGGAAGGATTTGGTGGAGAAATTGCTAGGGATTGCTCTCTAGAAATTTGGGGAAGAACAAGAGAGAGAGTGTGGATGAGAATAATAAAATGAACTTGAGCCTATCCTCTCCCAAAGTGGCTGGCCATATGGGGATATTTGTCTTATTATGGTAAGGTCCAAAATGCCCCCACTAACCTATTCTATGAGTATTAGGAAAGGGCTAATTGGTTGGGGCTAAAGTAGTCATTCTAAAGTCTTTAATCACACTAACCTTATCCATAATAATTAGTCTAACCTCTAACTAAAATATTTCTATCATGTGGACTAAATTTAATATCATGTGGGCCATGCCTAACTAGTGTGTGGGTCCCACTAGAGTCAAACTACCCCCGGGTTCCCGTTTCAAGTCGGATTGAGTTGAAATTCGAACCCGACTCAAATAACCCCAAAACAATATCATAAATAATAAAATAATATCAAAATAATTCAAAGAAGTCAAATGCAAAAATATCCTTAGGCCAAAAATGATATTAAAATATCATAATCACAAGGTTAGGCTCTAGGTCAAACAGTCTCTAGGGTTTCACTAGCAAAACGTCAAAACCACAAGTCATTGATTTAAATAATTTTAAAATGATTTAAAATCACCAAAAATCATATCATGAATTAAATATCATTATTAAAATAATTATAAATACGAAATTTCAAAATTGCCCTCATTTGAGAAACTGGATGCTACAACTCTACCCACCTTAGAAAAATTTCGTCCTCGAAATTTAAGATCGATAGTACTCCTTCTAGAGCCTCTAACCTACCTAATATCTAAGGTAACACTTCCTAACACTGGAATAGTAAACGGACATCTAAAAAGTGTCAATCTAGGAATACCTCCAATACTGCTCTGCTGTACGGCGGTAATGGAACTTCAATAAAATATGGACTGGAACCTATATCCAAGGGACTGGACCTATTTTAAAGTGGTCTTAACTAAGGATGAAAAGGAACTGATCATAGGCTATAGGTATGCTCAAACTATTATCTTCCTATTAACCATCTATTAATACATTCTATTACCATAGGAACGATGCATTACTAAGACATATAGGCCCCTATTTTTCATAACACATTTATACTCACCAAAAGACTAGTACATCCTATCAATGCTGATACTATAATCTCTCATAAATCTCATAAGCTACATGTTTAGAGACACACATCCCCACATCAAGGACTAACCTATATATATCTACAACTGATACTAATGGGGTGACGTCCCTATTTCCCAACAATCAAGGTCTAAAAAAAATTTATCTAAATCATGCAATTTGAAGGAATAGTATACAAGGTCAGGGCATACCGTAGCAGTTGGAAGTCTCACCTAGGTGCACTGGTCATTCTAGGTCAAAACAGTACTATGGTATCAACACACAAACAATCTAGTGTGTCCTAATTAGGAAGGTAAGGGAACAACAATCATCAAGGTTGTAGGGCTGTCTACCATCCTATATAAAAATTGGTCATTAACAAGCAACTAAGAAATTATTAAAAGGTTACTATTCCATAAAATGGCAAAAATTGAAAATTTAGGCACAACAAATCACAATTAGATTTTTGTCTTGACACGATCTAAGTTGATCAATTTCGGGATAAAACGAGATTTGGGCAAGAAGGAAAATCAATGAAATCAAAGTATGAGCACGAGCATCCAATGATGGAGGTTCAGGTCATGATTAAATTTAATTCGACTGAGTACGAATACGAGGTTCATAGGCGATGAAAAAATTTCAAGAAGAATTGTCAAGGCTGTCGCGAATGAGACTCTAGGGTCAAGTTTAACTATGTCTCCATTCTCGTAGATTGATACATGAAAAAGCGAACCAAAGTGCAATAGGTTGATCAGACCATCATGTACCGGTTCTGATTAGACAATATGTTAGTGGGTGGCCACCCAATAAAATATGTCATGACCAAGCTCGAAAATAGATAAGCTTGCAAAACTAAGGCTAATTTAGCAGCACAAGATATAAGGGTGGTAATGATGAAAGGAATTACATAGTCCAAGTTTCTTAACCAACGGATCAAGTAATCAGATAAGGTACAAGGTTAAGCATATAAGGAAACAAGCAGAACACCATCACATGTCAGGTCGAAAGAATTGAGTCAAGGCTGGATTTCTAATTGAAATAAGAAGAAATTTAGTATAATGGTAGAGGTTATAGTTTAGCCAGTTGACCAGAAAATCATATCAAGAAAATAGAGTACAAGAAGACGGGTTTTAGTGGGACATGATATACCTACACGAATGTGAGCTCGTCTAGGTCTTGCATATAAGATTTGTTGGAGGGTAACAGCTAGTATTACATTCCGAATATCAAAGTCACGATAAGGAACGTCAAGGATCTCAATTAGAAAGTGGGAGTTCAAGAGGTGGTAATTAATGCACAAAAATAATGAAGATCGAGTTAGTCATCTGCTTCTGATACTCTTAAGTTCATCTGGTCATAACTTGCCAATCATATCTTTACCTCACCAGTCTCCATATGAAAATTTAACCTTTACTTAAACCCTTACCATGACTACCGTAGGCAATTTCCAATTTCCAAACATCACTCTTGAAGCACAACCCTCACATTTAGGAATCAACATTAACCATTTATTTAAATTACAAGTTCTTTCACCTTGTCTTAAATTTGACCCAAAACCTCTAAATCCCGTTTACGAATTCCTTGAACTTGTTCAAATTGTTCTCCTCGTATTATTTAATTTAAATCTCTAGGCCTTACAAAACTTATCTTTCATCATAAAATCAACTTCCGTATTTTCTTCGACATACACCCTTGAATATTATTCTCCTAAAAATATTTCACAACAATCTCTAAACTTCCATAACTTTGTGCTCTCTCTATCCCTAGTCATTTCCTCACAACATCTTGTTTAATATCCTTATTAAACACAATTAACTTCTCTTTTCCATTACTAACCTTCTACATAGCCTCAGAGTAAAAAATTTCCCCAGAATCAATAACCAAGATTTTCTAAGTTCTCAAAACTAGGTTGACCTCTGATATCTTCATTAGTTTTGAATACACCTATAAACTATCTCATAACCCTAAAATTTCTCTAAATGTAATTGTTTCCAGATTGGCAGTATACATCTCCTTATTCTATTCGAGACCTTTACCACATTTCTATCTCAAGTTTCCATATGGAATACTCCACATTTGATTTCCTTTAGATCATCATAAAATAACCAGTTACGTCTTCTCTGAGCTACATAATTTACGTCACTTCCATAGCCTTCCCCATGCAAAAGATATGAAGATTCAAGGGTTTCGAAGTACATCTGGTAGGGACGACAAGATATGGGTAATTAATGTAATGAGATAGAGTTTAAGATAAGAGGTAAATAAGAATGCAAGGGAATAATGGCGAGAAAGAATAATGAAGATATGTTCCTTCTCATCGGTTCAAACGAGAGGAACCCATCAAGCTTAAATTCAATAGCAAGAAATGAGGGTGAATCCAAACAAGAGGAAAAGAAATTCCAATTGAAGTTCAAAATGAGTTTCTCAGGGGTCGTCCCAGAAATCTCTCAAAGAATCCTAAGTGTGATTGAGTACCTTGGATTTGAAAATATTAATCTAAATACAAAATTAAATCAACAACTACAAAATTTTATCAAAATCATCAACTAATACCAGGATTCAAAGTTCTACAATGAATTCATAAAATCAAATTCAAATCAAAAAAAATGGTGAATCAAAACAAGGAAAAGAGTTTAAATCGGAATTTAAAATAAGATTCTCAAGGGTCATCCCAGGAATCTCTCAAGGAATCCTAACAGCGATTGAGTATCCTCTCATCCTAACACCTTAATTTATATATCCTATAGCAGGCTCGTAGTAGTACAACTAAGTCGTTGCGCTACTACGAAATTGCACTAATGCGAATCTCGACCTGCATGGGCCACCACTAAAAATGTGTCACGACCCGCACCCTAGAGTTAGGGCACGAGAACGTAACAACGCCCAGCCTACGTCGCAGTGTCGACGGTAGAACGCTGTCCTAGGTCTCAATGCATCTAACAGTATAAGACTAAACAGTTTATACTCCCCGAATGGGGGTGACATAGCAGAATGTAAACTCAATCACATCTAAGGTAGAGCATAAAGGAAGATAGATAAAATATGAAATCGAAAAGAGATACAACAGATAAAAGTCTAAGTGTCTAAGATACAAACTCAGAATACATCTCAAAACCCAAATACAGTAATCCATAAATACAACTCAAGATGACTGAAAATAAACTATAAGCAAAAACCCTAGCTATCTATGCAACCTCTACTATCTCCTCTAGGCTAGCAGGCAACCTCCAGGCTATCTGTAAAATTTATCAACAGGTCCAGTCAGGACAGGAGCGAGCACATTACATCTCAACAGTTCATAGCAGGTTAGAAAATATAATCATGCAGTAAAGTAAGATACAGGTACTGAAAGAAATGCAGTATATAAACAGAGAGAGAGCTGTAATAGAAATATCTACTAATAATAAAGACTAACAGTGGCTAGTGAGTCAGAGTACAATATAGACATGTAAATGGAATAGAAGATTCTGATGCTACACTATGGAAGAGATTCTGATGCTACACTACTTGGATAGTATTCACATGTCTATTTCTACTTCCCCGTACCCCCAATCAGTACACAAGGATCCAAACAGGTTATGTTATGATACTATGTAACAGCCCCCGAAGGGTGATAAGCCTCCGAAAGGTGATAAGCCCCCAAAGGGTGATATGCCCCCAAAGGGTGATAAGCCTCCGAAAGGTGATAAGCCCCCGAAGGGTGGTAAGTCCCCGAAGGGTGATACATAGTAGTCTCAAAAATGGAGATTCTAGGAGACTCTGTGATCATAAGAGTATATGTCACAAGTGATCGAAGAACCTGTGAAGCATAGTGATACGACATGTAAGTGAAACGCACAGAACATGTAATACCCGATGCTCCCTAAGGATAACATCTCAAGAAGGGATCCGTATAGTACCAACCCGTGTGACCAACGTGACAGTACAAGTAAAGTAATTTAATGCAGGAAATAATTCTAAGCAGGATATGAAATGATCAGAGAATGTACTCGCCTGATATCTGAATGTCCAAGGTAAAGATACTGTCCGAGGAGAGGTGTCTGGCTCCTAATTAGAATAGCACAAGTCACAACATGTCCAGAAGGGTAATATAAAGCACTACAATGCATTCTACATGAATCTAGGTCAAACTAGGCCAAAGTCAACCCTTGGTCAACTCTGGTCAACTTGTACTAGTCAAACTAGGTCAAACTAGGTCATGTCCTAACCCAGCAAGTCTTACTAGGCCTAACCAAGACTATCCTAGCAAGCACACATCAATACAAGGCTATACAAGCCAACATACACCCAACTCTATATAGCATGCAATTATTCAATACTCAAATAGGCAAGAATTCACATTGGATATACACTAGGTAATCTATTACTTTAAGCTATATATGTCTACACATATATACACATGCATATATTGGTATTCAACATTAGGTCTATAATCATGGCATTTCAAATGGTTATATAAACTTATATATTACAACACAATATGCTAACATATATATAATATACATACATAGCTAAGTTAACTATATTCATAAATACTTATTTAAGAGGCTATGTGTGTGTATGTGAACATGGCAAAGGGCAAGTGAGGGTTAAATGGGTATACATAGTGTATACATATCAAAGAGTATCAAAGTGTAAGTGAACAATGTGTCAAGTGTGATAGTGTCAACATAGTGTAAGGGGGTACATGAGGTAATATAGGATTTATGTTAACATAGAACATTATATCTCATTAACTTGTATATTGCATACATTATATCTATTATTAAATTACATTCATGCTTGCATTCATTCATCATTCATTTATTCTCTTGCACCACTATATGCACCATACATTACATATACTATGGAACCTACATATTCATTACAAGCCATACTTATACATGCTTACATTAGATAGGATACTTACATCTCATACATCATTTATTTAAATATTTACTCATGCTTGCATTCTCTATTTAATTACATAATATATATACATTAACATGGGTTAAAATCAAATAGAACATTATATTACACACAAGGGTGCACAAAATGCATATGCCGAATAGTAACTCCTACTAATAATCAATACTGTACCATCTCAGCATGAATTAAAATCTAGGATTAAAGTATGTTATAGATCTATGTGTTAGCTTTCCGAAACTTCAAACGGATCGCGTTTTCGTTTCCGGAAACTCCCGGAATCGCGAAAACACCGAGAACGCGTTTGTCTTTCATACAGCTGACACTCAAATAATTCTCCAGAAAGTTACAGAAAGAATTAGGCCTATTAATACATGTTTTTGGAAAGCTAACTTCAATACGCTTCTTTTAAAAAAAACGGAAGATTAAACTGAGCTTTGAGCTAGAAGTTATGACATTTCTAAGTTAGGGCTGAAAGTAAAAACGTGGATAAAAATCATGACGGATTTGGGTACTTTGAGACAAAAGAACACAAGTATATAACATAATATGTCAAGAACTCACTCTCTACACTAATATATATATATGAGACACTATAGAACACATCTCCAATACAAAAATATGAGATTAAACATGTAATAATTCATTCATACATAACAACAACACATAGTGTGTCCAAATTTGGAATTTTCCCACATGGACACAACCACAACACAAAGGACACTCCTATGACCTCCAAATGGACACGAAATGGACACAAATGGAGATACAACCATGGGGGTCATTCCTATGGGTTCAAAATAGACCTATATGCATGAGAAAATGAAAAAGAGAAGGGATTTATACCTCCCGGTAGATCGAATCGAAGAAAAGCCTTCCCGGAGCGACACCGACACGTAGAGATTCCAAAAGGACACGAACGAGCTCCGAATCCTCCCAAACTTGGGTAGCTTCCTCCTTGGCTAGAATGGAGAAGGAAAGAAGAAGATTTGGTGGTAAAATAGAAGGATTTGGTGGAGAAATTGCTAGGGATTGCTCTCTAGGAATTTGGGGAAGAACAAGAGAGAGAGTGTGGATGAGAATAATGAAATGAACTTGAGCCTATCCTCTCCCAAAGTGGCTGGCCATATGGGACTATTTGTCCTATTATGGTAAGGTCCAAAATGCCTTCACTAACCTATTATATGAGTATTAGGAAAGGACTAATTGGTTGGGGCTAAATTAGTCATTCTAAAGTCTCTAATCACACTAACCTTATCCATAATAATTAGTCTAACCTCTAACTAAAATATTTCTATCATGTGGACTAAATTTAATATCATATGGGCCATGCCTAACTAGTGTGTGGGTCCCACTAGAGTCAAACTACCCCCGGGTCCCCGTTTCAAGTCGGATTGAGTTGAAATTCGAACCCGACTCAAACAACCCCAAAACAATATCATAAATAATAAAATAATATCAAAATAATTCAAAGAGGTCAAATGCAAAAATATCCTTAGGCCAAAAATGACATTAAAATATCATAATCACATGGTTAGGCTCTAGGTCAAACAGTCTCTAGGGTTTCACTAGCAAAACGTCAAAACCACAAGTCATTGATTTAAATAATTTTAAAATAATTTAAAATCACCAAAAATCATATCATGAATTAAATATCATTATTAAAATAATTATAAATACGAAATTTCAAAATTACCCTCATTTGGGAAATTGGGTGCTACAGATTCTAACATATTCTTGCTCAACTCTAGGTGGAGACATTAAGACAAACTTGATTTGCAAGGACAAAGGCAAGTACACCGGCTCGAACTCTTTACTCTATATTTTCTGTCTTGCTTCATGATCTCATATTGACACGTTGTACACACGATTGTTCATTGTTCATTGTTCATCGTTCATTGTTTATCGTTCATCGTTCATCGTTTATTGTTCATTATTCATAGTTCATTGTTCTTACTTATATATTGGGGTGGGAAAATACTACAGATATGTGACCAATCCTATTTTAGCTAGACATTGACTAATAGCTTAGGTCTCACATCGTGCACGTGGGACTCTAAGCCGTACCATTGTTCATTGTTCACTGTTCACTGTTCATTGTTTACCCAGCCGGTCACATACTTTGATAGTTATTTCAAATGCATGTTACACTGATAGCATAGTTCATTATTTCTGGATCCGGTACTATAGTTTTATTGTTATTCATGTACCACCATTTTATATTCCTGTCTTGTACCCTAGTTCATATTGTGACTCTTTTCATGCATTTCAGTTTACATTGTTTAGTGCTTCTTGTCAGGGTTGTACTTTGCTCTTTTCCTGATAGGATACGTTGCAGGTGTTGGGACTTTCTACCATAGCATTATGGGTGGCAGGACGGGTTGATATTTTGCTAGCCTGGAGGCTACGAGGAGATTAGTGATGGATTGGGATTTTGTTGTACAGGTTTACCTTTAAATTTGATGTTTTGTATTAAAAGGCATGGTGATTTGTAATATTGGTTAGCACGTGTTTTAGATGCTGTGATATAATTTCATGATGTGACTTGAAATATTAGATACTTAGTACAGCTTACTACGTTGTATCTTCCAACGTAGGCTGGGCGTGTCCGACTCGTACCCGGTTATTCGGGAGCGGGTCGTGACATAAAGAAGAATGGTAAGATTTGTATCTACATCGACTTTTGTGATCCTAATATATCTTGCCTAAAGGACGAGTTTTCACTTCTAGTCAAAAATGTTATGATTATAAACATCTGCAGCTTTGTGCGCATGTCCTTCATGAACCGCTTCTTCAGGTACAACCAAATCAAGATGTTATATATAGGATGAGAAGCATATATCATTTTGAACACCATTGGGAGTGTACTGCTATTTTGTCATGTCCTTCGGTTTAAAAAAAATGCGGGTGCAACTTACCAATGCGCCAAGAGCATGATTTTCTACAAGCATTTACGAAAGACAATGGAGTACTATATGGACGACATTGCAGTCAAAAGTCACCACAGAGAGGATCACCTACAAGATTTGAAGATGGTGTTCCGACAAAAACCTTTCTTAGTGTCTCCAGCAAAAAGTTCCTAGGGTTCGTAATCATGTCCAAGGGAATTCACCTTAATCTCGACAAGGTGAACGCAATCTTAAGTATGCAACATCCCAAGAACCTCAGGGAGTTACTAGGATTACATGGAAGGCTAGCCTATTTTTGAAGGTTCATCGCTATGATGTCTGGTTGATGCCAGCCATTCACCAAGCTCATGAAGAAAGGAGTATCCTTCATATGGGATGAGGTTTGCCAACAAGCTTTTGAGGATATTATGACATATCTCATAAGCCTTCCGGTCATGGTTGTCCCTATTATGGGAAAAACCTTTATGCTATATGTCCGAGCTATGGACCATGCTTTGGGAGTACTATTAGCCCAGAAGAATGATGAAGGTCATAAACATGTCATTTATTACCTCAGTAGAATGATGATTGGGGTCGAGCACCAGTATAACCCAATAGAGAAGGAATGCATGTCATGACCCATACCCTGATTAGGGGCACGAGCACGTGGATACATCCAGCCTACGTCGCAGAATCGACGGTAGAACGCTGTATAGGTCTACTAGAAAGAATAGCATCTAGACACAATATATATGTACATGTCATCTCCGTACGGAGGTATATAATCTCAACTCAATCACAAAAACATCTAGAGAAGATAGGCACGAATATCATAAAGATATGATAGAAAATATATGTACAGATAAAGAGGCAAAGCCACAAACATAGTAGAGAGTCGAAAACATAACACAAGGTCTCAAACACAAATATAATATAAGTCTCAATACTAGCTGGCTCGCAGTCCAGACAAACCTATCTAGTAAATCTAAATAGGTGTTATATCATCTACGGGCTCCAGGGTAATGTCTCATCAAAGTCTCTATCCTGGCCATACCCGTAAAAGGTAGAGCAAACAGCCAACATGTACTCTGTAAACATCAACGGTTATCCTGTCAGGAAAATAAGCAAGTACACCTCCAACAACAATTTTATAGTATTGACAAATGCTATAAGAGACAATCATAATGGAATACAAGATGATATATCAAGACTGTAAGTAAAACATGATATATAAACTGGAAATCATGTCAGGGTGTAACGTACATGAAAGTAGAATAGTACAGGAATATCTAATGTATAATATAAACATAAAATGTGCCTTGAGATATTATAGCATTATGTGATCGGCTTGGAAAACTGGACAGGCTATCCACATGGCCCGACAATCACAAGAAAATCTCTGGAAAGGGTCATGCCGGCCAACCTGGATAACGAGCACAAGGAATAAGATCTCGCTACACCCTACGTACAGTGAGGGTGACGCAAGCACAAGAATATAGTGACAGGGTGGCTTTGATCACATAACCTATAATAACTCTCCATCTCCGAGTAGTATATGGATTCGGACATAGCACGTCATGACATGGGATTCCCTAAGAGGGTAGCTACTCCCTCTCAGGAATCGGTGTCTATACAAGTACAGAAAATAAGACAGGAAATGTACCAATATACCAAGAAAGTCCAGGAATAACATCTCATGCCAGTATCCGGCGTATACTAGTCCGTGTACCATCATGACGAGAATCAAGTAAAACACTATAACTGAATCGGATACAAAAAATATCAAGACAAGGAACTACTATCAGAGAATGTACTCGTCTGCGGTCCTGAGCTGTCAAATGGGGTCGATGTTCAGAGTGATATCACAAACCTAAAGATGAGATATATATAAGCTAATTAGGGTTCAATAGTGTTAGGCATGATTATATAGTATAAGCTATGTAATCTAGGTCAATCTCAGTCCAACTAAGTCAAACTAGGTCACACTGAGTCACACTAGATCAAACTAGGTCACAAAAAGTCAACCAAGTTAAAGTACGTCAAACTGGGTCAAAGGTTGACTTACAGTTGACTTTTGATCAACTGGTCAACTCTAGGTCAAACTAGGCTAATGTTGACTAACAGTTGACTTTTGGTCAACTGGTCAACTCTGGGTCAAACTAGGCTAATATTGACTAACAGTTAACTTTTGGTCAACTGGTCAACTCTGGTCAAGTTCTAGACATTTCTAGGCCAAGTGTTGACTGATAGTTGACTTTTGGTCAAAGCAGTCAAACTTGGTCAACCGAGGTCAAAACTAGCCTAAGCATATTATTCCTAATATTGACCTACCAAGATACCATATATCTTGGTCAAACAGGATCAACTCTAATCTAAGAATTAAAATATCAGTACCTCGTTATGCGTACATCGAAACCTACGACACGCAAATCGAGATAAAATAATCAACGGTAAGGTTAATAATCTTATCACAGTGATCCACATGATCATTTTGTCAATTTCAGCGATGTGAGATCACTGGAATCGACTGATCTCAGTTTCGTTGTACTAATTCCGAAATACGAACTTAATAAGAATTAATTATAATAAAAGGTAATACACAAAGAAATATCTACAAACATTGTCGGATGATAAAACAAACATCACCAACGTGTCCAGAATGGTCAAATCAGCTAGGATAGCCTATCCATAAGTCCAATTTGGATACAGGAGTAAAAAGATAATTTTGGGTCAAAATGGTGTCCATGTCGGACCCGTTTTGCACCGAAAAACGTGCAAGGATACCAGTCCACTAAATCTAACAAATTATATGTCTACGAATTCAGAATGACGATACGAACCCAACAGTATATCCAGAATTGGATTCCGTTGACCCGATCTCAAATTGGTCCGTTGACCATGACATTGAAGTTTCGATTTGCACGGAAAAGCATGTCGGAGCCAATATCCTCAACACTTAGCAAATTATATGTCAACGAGTCCAGAATGAAGATACGAACTCAACGGTATATCCGAAATTGGATTCTGATGAGCCAATCTCAAAATGACCCGTTGACTCGGACTGTGGGGTCCACTTTGTATCGAAATACGTGCCAGGGCCCACATCCTCCAAATCTAACAAACTATATATGAATTCGTGCCAAAACGATGCCATGAGTCTACTGGTGGTGTCAGAATTGAAATCCGGAGTCCCGGGTTCAAAAATAGAATTTTACAAGTTAGAAATTACGAATTGGGATGGCCAACTTTGACGTCAAATTCAACCAATCAAACGTGCTCACAATGAAACAAAACTTAAGGGGTAGAAAGAGGGTTATACCAATTGCGCATAGGAACCAGTGGCACGCCAAATGGAGCTGCGATGGAGGAGATACGAACCGACGAAGTTGGCTCCACAAAACTGTCCAAAAATTATACAATTTAAACGGTCAACTTGGTGGCCGGTTTTGATATATCAAACGACAAAATTAACGGACGAAACTTGAGGGGAGTGAAGATCTATATACCAAGATTGTGACGGAGCAAAGAGTTCGTCGATCCAACGGTCGAATTTCCTGAAAACGTGCATAAAGTCGCTGCGACGAGGCGCACATTCTGAATTGCGTTCGCGCGTGCGTCGACGGGATTTCGTGCAAAACGCACGAATCGACTGTTTGGCTCGTCGGGGAGATTGGCGAACACCTCGGGGAGGTCGCCCAGGGTTCGTCGGAGCTGGGAGAGTGCCGTGGCGGCGGTGGTTGGCCGCAGTGGCACGGTGGTTGGCCGCGGGCTGCTGCCGCGCGCCCTACTACTGCTGCCTGTGCTGTGCTGCTGTTGTCAGCTACGGTGGCATGGCGGCGGGGTGACGTGGCGGTGGCTGGTCGGAGGAGAGGGAGGAGAAAGATGGAGTGGTGGTGGAGCTCGATGGTGGTGGCGGTTTAATAGTGATGGTGATGTAGATGATGGCGAAGATAGAGTCGGAGGGGTCGACTGTGACTTGGAAGAGGGGCTGCAGTGGGCTCAGCCATGGGAGGAAGAGGGGGTCGGCCATGGGAGCTGATATGAGTATTTGGAGAGAAGAGAGAGAGTGAGGAATTAATGAAGGAATGGAGAAGAAGAATTACTAAGAAAGAGAGAGAAAGTAGAGAGAGAGGGGTACATGGGAGTTAGGGCCGGCCAAGGAGGGGATTTGTGTGTATGAGTGTTGTGTAGAAAAATTGTGTGGTTGGGATTGATGGAGAGAAAATCCATGGCTAGGATTTAATGGAGATTAGGTTATTCTCTAGGGATTTAATTATAGGGGGGTTGTCTATTAAATATTAAAAATGGGTAGACTAGGTATTTAACATTTTGTAGGAGAATTAGGGCATGGGTGTTCATAAGGGGATAACATGGAGCTTGGGTTTGGGTTCGGTTGAGCCGGATTGGGTCAAAATCAGGTTTGGCAAAATAAATAGATTAAATTTAGGTATTTATGATCATGGATAAATAAGTAGCATACGGAGGCTCAAATAAATGAGACACAAGTGTCATGTGGATAGTAGGCTCAAAATTGGTCAAAACCATATATTGGGTCGACTAGGTTGGATCGATGTCGGGTCCTGAAATTAAATTGGAAGTCAGGTCACATTTTATGGTGGATAATTAATTGGCCTAAATTGACCCAAAAGTGACACGAAGGTCATGGGTGTAGGGTATCTCGTGTAGATTATCATAAGAAGTTGGTTCTGAGAAAACGACTAGTCTTGTGCTCCTAAATTAAAAGTCACGACAACGTGCATATGATGATCAAAGATAAAAGTAGGAAAATCAATTAATAATTATTTAAAGATCAAATGGTCTAAATTGACCCGAAGTTGTGTGAAGCAAAAAGAGTACAAGGAAACAAGTTTGGGTGGGACATGATATCAATATGAAGGTAAGCTTGTCTACTACACACTGATGAAGAGAGTTTCCAGAGATTGGTATCTCTGACGCTCCAGAAGTCAAAGTCACGAAAAAGGACATTAAATCAAATATAATCAAATAATAATATCTATTGCAAATAATTGATTTAGAAAATTGAAAAAAATAAGCCCTAAATTCAGGGGACTTACAATGCCTCACCCTGATCTTCGCAATCCAGAAGACACGATATTATGTGATTGTGTAACTAAAACTTTCCAACATAGGGATATTTTGATAATTTTTTAGGTTGATTATTTTTTATATACATTATTTTATATTAGTTGTTGCCTAGAATTATATTAATGTTAGTTAGTGGCTAGCCAATTAGATTGCAAGCGTTAGTGCTAACTATTGTTAGTCATGACCTTAGCAATTAGAATTAATTAAGTTTACTTGTCATGAAAGGAATATTCTTTTCAGTTGTAGAGATTCATTCCTTTAGTTAATTAGATTCCATTCATGACAAATTGAAAGGGACAAATTTGACATTTTATCATGATCTAAATCCTACTGTAAGAGCCATATTTTCATTAGGGTTTACTCATTTCATTTGTTCATTTATTAGCCTCCTTCTTTTCCAAAATTCTCTCTTCCCAAATTTCTCCAAATCTTTACCAAATCCTAATCAAATCCTTTTATTTCCAATCAACTACAATCTCCATGGAGGCTTAGGAGTTTGAAATAGCAAGGAGGACATTGGAGGAGACCTTTGCTAGGAGAAGTGTGTCCATCCTTGATTTTGTGTCCTTTGGAGGAGTTTCATTGGGAATACATCTCACAATAGGCATAAATTCATATTTCCATCAATTTTATTGTTAATTTGTCATAATTAATCTATAGGGACCCATCCATGGCTAAGGACCACCCTTAGGGAGAAGAACTAGGTACTAGAAGGCCCTATAGTAATAATTATGTGAGTTTTTATGGCTAAATTGGAAGAAATTCGAATTTGTGACCACCAAGTGTTCGATACGTGTCCCCAAAGAGATTTTTATATCCTTTTTGAGTCAAGATTGGATATATGTGTCATAAATAGGATATGTGGTGTTGTGTCATGGTATCTCATGATACGCACGATTAGATTTGGGTGTATACATGTGTTCTTTTGTCCAAAACAATCCAAATTCATAATAATATTCATCTTCGTTTTTAGTAGCCATAGCAACTTAGAAATGTCATAACTCCTAGATCATGACTCCGATTAATCTCCTATTTTTTAAAAAGATCCATATCGAAGTTAGATTTCCAAATATATATAATAATAGGCCAAATTTGTTCTGCAACTTTCTGTAAAAATGTTTGAGTGTCAGGTGTCCAAAAGATGAATACGTTTTGGTGTTTTCGCGATTTCGGGAGCTTCTGAACATGAAAATGCGATCCGTTTGAAGTTTTAAAAAGTTTATACGAAGGGATACGACATACTTTAATCCTAGAATTTAGTGTATAGGTCTAATAGATACAGTATTGATTTCAAGTTGAAAACTGACTATACGATATGTATAGGTCTACTATGATATATATATATATATATATATATATATATATATATATATATATATATATATATATATATATATATATATATAAATTTTATATATATATATATATATATATATATATATATATATATATATATATATATATATATATATAAATTTTATATATATATATATATATATATATATATATATATATATATATATATATATATATATATATATATATATATATATATATATATATATATATATATATATATATATATATATGTGAAAATAAAATTTATATATATATATATATATATATATATATATATATATATATATATATATATATATATATATATATATATATATATATATAAATTTATATATATATATATATATATATATATATATATATATATATATATATATATATATATATATATATATATATATATATTTATATATATATATATATAAATTTTATTTTCACATATATATATATATATATATATATATATATAAATATATATATATATATAAATTTTATATATATATATATATATATATATATATATATATATATAAATTTTATATATATATATATATATAAATTTTATTTTCCTCATATATATATATATATATATATATATATATATATATATATATATATATATATATATATATATGAGGAGGGATTTACATCCCCTCACTTTTAATCCCCCATGCATCCCCTCTTTCACATACATTAGATCTTGTTTAAGTCATCTAATCTTAACCGTTGATTTTTTAACGGTTAAAATTAGATGACTTAAACAAGATCCAACGGGTGTTATCATGGGGATGCATGGGAGATGCAAAAGTGAGGGTATGTAGATCCCTCATATATATATATATATATATATATATATATATATATATATATATATATATATATATATATATATATATATATAAGAAAGTAACCTAGCACCATAGGTAAGTGTAGACAAACATGTATGAGGGTATAGTAATGGATAAATGGTTAGCGATATGGGTCTATAGTAGGATATATGAATACATGTATATTATAGGTAAAGGATAAATGTTTAGATATGGATAAATGGCATATTGGTATATGTTATGGATAGGTAAAGGCAATGATATATGTAATAGGCATTTGGTACATCCATGGATATATAAATGATAAATCGGCTAAGGTAATCCTAGATAGTAGGTAACTAGTAGAGATGTAAGATATATGTATTGATACTTGGTAATATTAGCTAGTATAGCTAATACCTTCAAGGTATGGACTTAGAAACAAGATATTGACTAGTGTGGACTAGAAAATCTAGTTTATCCAAGGTATTGATCCTACAACTAAGGTACTAACTAATAGTTAAGGTATTTGAGATACGTGATAAGATATTAGGTAAATGTGTGATACGGGTTAAGGTACCGTGATACAGGATAAGGTAAATACCTATCGGCCAAGATATTGCTAGAAATAATATATGCTAGAAAACTTATAAGCATAGCCTAGAAACCTAGTATTGGCCTATTATTAACTAGTAATGACTAGTTTGACCTAGTTAGTACCTAAAAACCAAATATTGACTTGTTAAGACCTAGTATAACTTTATAATTCTTTTAAATAGGTAAAATCAACCTATAAACTAGGAAATGACCTAGTTTGACTGTGTTAACCTATATTTGACCTAGTTGGACTTCCATAACCTAGAATTGACCTAGAAATCATATTTTAATTTAGATATCAATGAATATCACTCCAAAATACCAAATTGACATTGATATTCCATATTAGGTCTTCGAGGCACCGTTGATACTTCACACCGGATCTCAGGCGAGTACATTCTATGATAATTTTCTGTTTTATGATATCTTCTATGTTTCTTGTATTTAGTGTAGATATTCATAATTTTTTGACACATTGGTTACACGAATTGGTATTGTTTGGATTCCGTCATGAGATGTTATTCTTTGTATATCTTGGTGTATCTTGTGCAAGCTTTGTTGTTGTTCTTGTATATTGTATGGAAACCGATTCCTGCGAAGGCTCGTAACCTTCTCAGAGAATCTCGTGTCGTAACATGTCATGGTTGGATCTACTATACTAGTCGGAGGCAGGAGGTTTTAGCATAGATATGTGATCAATACCCTCCTTGCATCAAGTCTTGAACTTTGAATAGTGTTATTCATACATCGCACGTATGATTAACCAGGCCATAAACTCTTCTATCAAGTTCCTAAGTCGATCACATGTTGAAACTAGTGCTCACTCATATAGATAGTATTTTGTTGATTATTGTACATGATATATCATGTTCTCTTGCTCTTACACTCATTTACAGTTTTTACTTATATCTTTCTATATTCATGTACATATCGCTTCCGTTGTATATTCTCTCTATTTACTGCTACATAATCTTTATCATTTTTTAGACCTATTATTAGAGATGTACTTCGTTCCAATCCTGACTGGATATATTTTTTTCAGATAATTTAGATAACGGTTGTCATATCTACTACGGCCCACATGATGTAGTAGACATAGACCAGGAGACACTGATTCAGGAGGGTTTAGCTCCAACTGAGGAGGCTTTATTACCGACTTAGTTAGACTAGATTGTACTGGATTTGTCTCCAGCCTTATGACTTTGACATATTATTATTTTTAGATTGTTGTTATTGGAGATAGATGACTCTTAGACTTATTGTGGACTTGTATTATGTTATGTTAGACTCATGGATATTTCATATCATTTCATTATCTTTATCGTGTCATTTATCTTCCTTTTAGTCATTGTGATTGAGTATGAATATTATCATTATTTGTCCTCCGTTTGGAGTTGAGATATCTTGACAGGTTTTAATATTTATATTGTTAGTTAGTATAGTAGAGCTAGACAGCATTCTACCACCGATGTTGTGGCGTAGGCTGGGCTTGTCTCGTACTCGTGCTCCTACATCAGGTGCGGGTCATGACAGATTGGCATAATAATCTATTTTATCTTTCGGGTCAACCCTCTACGAGTTCTTTGACAAAGCCAAGCACACTGAATTCTCGCCTCGCAACATGGGTTCTGCTACTTTTGCAATATGATATGTTATTTGCTACTCAGAAGGAGGTTAAAGGCTAAGCATTGGCTAATATCTTAATTGCACACCAAATCCCTGACGGCTCTAAATTGTCCAAAGACATACCAGATGAAGTATTAGAGTGTAACATGGCTTCTAGAGAACTGGTTTGGTAGTTGTTCTTTGACGACACTTCCAGGACAGGTCCCAAAGGACATATTATAGCCGGAGTGGGGATCGTGCTGATATCTACAGATAACCTCGTCATCCATAGAGCCTATTCCTTGACGGAGACATGTTCTAACAATGTAGCATAGTACAACGCTTTGTTAATTGGTTTACAACTTGCTCAATAGTTGGGGATCAGACACTTGGAAGCGTATGGAGACTCCAAGCTGATCGTTAGTCAAGTCCATAGAGAATATGAAGTTCGGCATAAGTACCTTATACCATCGAGTTACCTTGGAGGTTGCCAAGAGGTTCAAGGGATTTTATATTGACCACGTACATCGTCTGCAAAAAAAGGAGGCTAGCAGCCTCACTCGCCATCCCGATCAAGACCGAGCACCATGTGACGATAACGGTTCGCTAGTTATTCTGCATTAAAAATAATCTGGAGTTTCAAGAAGTGTGTTTGACAGAGATAAAGCTTGAGACGTACGTAAAACTATTTTGATAGTGGTTTGGTGAACATCCACACTACTTTTAACTATTGGTTTGACACGTGGCCATCTCTGAGTGGAAGGATGAACATTTACCATAGTTTTGGTAGATAAACAAAAATGGACTTGAATTAGAGATAGGGATCCCAAATATTCGAGTCCTTGTTACCCTGCCACATAGGATGTTTAAATCCTTGAGTTCCGAATAGAAATACTAAGAACCCAAAGAAATAGTAGAATACGATGGATGGTGAATGTTAGTAAAAATGATCCTACCTTTTTTTCTTTTATTATACCTCCAACTTCTACCAACCAAAACATGATAAATATTAAAGGTACTACAACAATTACTATAAGACAACACATTTTTGGCAGCCCTAAAATGGTAAGGACAACAAAAAAATTTGACAATTCTGAATATGTACAAGACTACCCAAAGTGTTTTATCCTTTTTAATTTTTGTAGTGTCCTTAACATTTTGCCATAATAAAGTGAACCAATAGTAACTTGACTGTGGGCTTCCTAGAAGTTTGTAGGGGTTCGTTGAGTATTTTTAGTTATTTTTTCAGAACCAAACAGTCCCATAAACTTATATAACAAAACCACAATTAAGTAATAGTTTACTTGGTAGATATACATGGTTTTAACCAATAGTTCTTATGATCAATCCTTGTTTCTAGAATCAGATATATGGAGTATTTTGTCAACTAACCAATGTTTGTTCATTTAAAATGAAATGTGTGTTGTTTGAATCAAATTAGTCCTTAATTATAAGTCCTACAAGTATAATTTTGGGTAAGTATATTAGTAGAATCTATTGTGTCTCTTCTTATCCTACTTCTTTTTTCGGAAGATGGGATAACCAAATGGTTAAGACATTTAATATGTGGATATGTGGATTGGAGATACAGATTTAAATGTGGGGCAGAGACACAGATGGTCCGGTCTTTCATCTCAGCCCATAAATTCAAAGAAGAGAAATAAACAAGTCCATGTTCAATTTTAATCTATAAAGACAGATAGAAACACATTTTGCATGAATATGTCATGTAATTTGGAGATAATAATAGTTAATCTTATGTGTTTTTTTAGAAAGCAACTACATGAAAAACACATTTTGCATGAGTATGTCATCTAATTTGTTTCATGAATAAGTTTCATTTTACTAGTAAATATTTTGGTTTCATTTAGTTACATCTGGAAAAAATCAGAAATCTCATTCAAAATGTTCACAAACGTGATTCAAAAGTATGATGTATTATTAGGGGTATTGAATTGACAAATTAAACAAGAATAATCACTTAAAAATAATACATTGTATCTAAAATGTGTCTGAGCTTCATAAAAAAATAAAATACGAAAAATATTCATTGGGTTTTATAGGGACTCTGTAAACCCTCCACATCACTATTTGTTTTTGTTACCATATTATGTTCAGCTTCTTTTTGGTCAATCATTTCTATTGATGTCATTTTTTTCCTCCTGTGGTATTCTAGTTGTTTTTTATATAATAATGAGTTGAATTATGTTCATAAGAATAAGTTGTTATATATCAAAATTCAATTAAATTTAGCGTGTTAAGTTTGTTGAGATGTCAACAAATATTCATTAATTTGGATACATCTCACATCACTAGATATCAGCAAATAGTGAATTTAATTGCAAATATTGATTTTCGAGACGTCCCTGCAGAAATATTGCACTTATCAAAATTATACATATCTTGATTAGAGGCCAAGAAACACTCTCGAGTTATTCACACAATTAACTAAAAACATTATCTTCAATTAATTTATTGAATACAGAAGAGAAAAAAAAAATCAACAAAATTTTCCCTAAAATCTATAATTTGCATATTAACTTTCATTTCATGTCTCCAAAAATATGCACATTGCATATTATCCTCCCAGACAGCATGCTTTACTAATATATTTATCCATCTATTGGTATGTTTTACTAATATATTCTTCCATCTTCTTCTATTGGTACCATGCAGGTTGATGCTTCCAAATAGAATGGATATTGACAAATAGAATGGATATTGATAGTATATTATTGAACGATCTCGTACGTCCACCGCCATCGGTTTGTTGCTGAATTTATGAAGAAATTAAATAATAGAAAGAAAAGACAAAATATTACTTTGTAGTAAAACATAAGACTACGGTGGAAGTGGATAGAGTCACCTTCAGCCTATAGTCAAAAATCTACAAACACAAAAAGAGACTTCTTGATTAAGTTCATACTTCAGTCACTATACACTATACAGTAATACAACAACATTTTCTTGCCCAAACCCGGCCGAGCATATGCAGAATGCACTTGTACTTCCACCATATCCATGATTTCCGAAACAAGGTTATTTTGATCTCTCACCAAAAGAACACAATTCAGAGAAAACAAGGATCGGAACTTGTTAGCTTCAGTCAGGAACTGTTGTAAACATGTAAGCTGAAAAGGTGAACACTGCATATAACTCAAACAAAACAATAGTCCGAAGAAGTATGTGCAAACAGCTAAACATCTTTTTGTCTCACGAAATTTAGGCTGTCAGTGGCGCCATGAACCGTGAGGTGGGTTAGCTGGAGGGATTCCAGACGGAGGTCTCGGAGAAGGATGAGTTGAACCTGCACAGGAGACAAGAAGACAATAATCAATCGAAGGATTTCTGTTGTACTAGCTAAAAGCCTGCAAAGAATCTAGTAAGACTAGTCAAAACAAAATCATTTTTGACATATTAGTACAGAAATTTGTAGAAAAGAGAGAATAAATGATTCTTGAGTCCTAACAAAGTTGCAGGAGGACCACGTCCAGACTGTATCAATATATAAAGTAGAAGGTTCTCTAGATCAGATTCTGGTATATTTTTTTAGCAATCGACACCCAAATCAGTCTTTCCGCCTCTGGGTGGTAGGCACACAGTAGGAGTGTACTACTGTGCTTTATCCATTGGAAATGGAATTCAAGTGGTGATGCATAGATGATAGAACTACACCTTTTATTCTGAAGATGGGATAGGTTGATTGATGTTGTAAAAACAAAAGAAATCGTCAAATTGGTACTTTTCCAAGGTATCAAGGGAGTAAAGAGCTACAAATTGGTCTAAAAAGATCGAAATGATCTTAAGGCCTGAATCAATTCCAATTATCTACACCTCAACACATTCATCCACACCACCATTGTGTGACAATACAACGTCTTGTTCCACCTTGGGCACGTCAAACCCACATTTGAAACCAATCCGTGTAGTTGCATATGCTTCTAACTCCACCTTGAGAAGAGAGCTCGTATATCCGTGTATACGCATGAACGTTGAGCACATCTGTCTCGAACCAATTAGAACCGTCCAAACCAGCTCCGTAATCATGGGCTCTGATACCACTTGTTGCGAACGCGGTGTGACCCGAATCGGAGTTGGTCCATGTGGTGCGACATTGAATTGGGCTCATATGCCTTAAAAAGAGAATTCTCATGTAAGGTCTGAATCAATTCCAATTATCTACACCTCATGATCCCACCTCCTACCCGATGTGCAACTAATTATTGTCACCCCTTTTGAGGACTCAACCGAAACGAGATACAATCCAACATTTTTCTCAATACAATAAGAGGGACAGACACCAACTAAGAATTGTGTTTTGAAGTTTTAAACTAGCTTAGAAGCATATGAAACTGCACATGCACACTTTAATCCTTTGGAAATTATGGAGAACTAAATTTTACTTTTATCAATTCAATGGTGTTTATTTTTTATTTTTCCTTATAATAAACATATATTTTCCCCAACTAAAGCAATATATGTGTTTTATGTGCAAACATAGCTTTCGCTGAGTTGGATGCAACCATTTTTTGACCTTTTGATCAAAAAATGACGTACATATTCTAATATGTGGAGCCTTGTAACGAAACATCAGTTGTCAATTAGCTGTTGTTAGCTTTTTTTTCCTTTCAATAAACGTAAATATCCTACAATTAGTTATACGAAGAACAAATAGGTAATCCTCCCATAAAAATCTAGGCAAAAACTTCTCTGACCTAAGTTAAACTATACATAAATAGGGGCGCCTGTATAACTATCTTCTTTTGTTCCTTTAAAGCTACACTTCATGTAAGTACCCTCAATATACCTTCAGAATATTTTCTTATAATAACGGTTAAAATTGGATGAAGTGAGCATGTTTTAGTCCATTTATTTGGAGATATCCATGTATCGGACCATTGGCAAAGCTGGATCATTTCAGTTGCCAAGGTAATTGAGATTTGACAGCTTCACACCTGTCTAATGAGCTTTAAATTCGTGAAGTTATTTCCTGGCAGCGGAGGGTAGGAGGGAG
Source organism: Iris pallida (assembly GCA_029216955.1). NCBI lineage: Eukaryota > Viridiplantae > Streptophyta > Magnoliopsida > Asparagales > Iridaceae > Iris > Iris pallida. The sequence goes on along the minus strand of JANAVB010028197.1, from coordinate 11,567,894 downwards.
ATAGAGTGTGTTTGAATTATTACTAAAGTATGAACACATCAAACATTGTTATACATATGAAAGGGTCCTCTTCTTCCACGTCGCATTAGCTTTCAACCAAATCCAAGTCAGGATGTCGTTCTAAATAGAGAAAAGGCCAATGGTGAAAGAGATTGAAAAATTATGAAAAGCATTACTAGATAAACTCGACTTTTAAAACAGCTAATACGGATCAATACATAGAAAGGGATAAAAAATGAAAATCTATTCTCTATCGAAAGGTGAAACCACCAGCAAGGGATGGTTTATTGGTAGCACTGGTACATGTTAAGATATGATTATTGGATTAGATTTAAGTCTATCTTTATGTATCTCCTATGTGGATACGGTTCCTTCTCCTATGCAGATACGGATTCCTTCTATATGGATATGGATCCGTTTTACATCTATATATATTTAAAGTTGTATGACTTTTTATATCATCCATTAATAAAATCAATATTGTTGATTTGTTTCATTGTATCAAAGCCTAGGGTTTTTTCAATCCTAGGACAGTTCAGAGTTTGGTTGATGAAGCTACGAAGAAAGTAGGTTTATATAGTTTCGACTGCAAAGAGTCTGTTCTAAACTCGTTAATGCTTAATAATTTGACGAAGATGATCGAGAACACTATCAACTATGGTTGTGCCTAGTTGGTAGTGCCCCTCGCATCGTCCCCCGCTCCATCCTCACCAGAGTAGTGCTGCTTCCAATACTAGGTGAGGAGCGACATGAGTTCCTGAGTATTCTCTATAGATTCTTTGAGTATCATCTCTGCTCCCCTCTTCTTGTCATCCTTCTTGTCGTCCCTTAAAAGTCGAGTCTGAGAGCAGGGACAGGAAAGGGGGATTTCAAGTTAAGGCCCGAGAGTGGACATTTAAAGTTTGGTGTTCACAAGAGGTCGTTGGCAACAGTTTGGTGTTCACAAGTTTATTTCTGATTTGTTTACAAAAAATAAAAAGAAAAAAAGGAGCTCACGGCGTTGCAGGGGCTGGGCTGCTCTTTACAGGTGTTTGACACTATCTTTCTTTGCTTCTGCAGCCATGAACTTTATTTCCGCCCCTGCCAACTTAGTAGCCAGGGCCACATATTAGTTGCCAGGTTATACTTTCTCAATTTTGTGCTTTACTTATAGTTGGTTAAAAAAGAGTGATCAAAAGAGGAGAGCAGAAGACCTACTTTTGATCAAAAGAGTGATCAAAAGAGGTTTTCTTCTGCTTTATTTTTTTTATTTTTTTTAAAACTCAAGAAGCAAGCACTCCTTGCTGCTTTAGTTTCCGCTTCAAGAAAAAGAAAGAAGAAAAATTGCATTATCTGAGCAATTCCGAGATTTTTCTTCTCTACTTCCAGAAGGTTTATGCTCCCACCTTACATAGTTATTGCGGAAAACATGGTCAATCTGCTACCACCTTCTATGTTCATCAGCGGTCTAGTCTGATTTGTTCTCACTGTCATAAGCCTAGTCATTCAATGGGTAATTGTTTTCTGCTTCATCCACATTTAAAATCTAATTATTCAAGTGGATAAAGACGAAGGGTTCCTCCTCGACTTGCTCTCCAGTTCCTCGGGCTCACATTGTTGATAGTACACAGACATCGACAGATATCCAGCACCGTCTTACTCAGTTAGAGCTCCAGCTTCAGCGCCAGTCTGTCTTTGATGGCTCCTTTGCATCTTATGTCTCTGTTAGTATGTCTACCTCTTGGATATTATACTTCTGGTGCTTCTCATCATATGATTTCTAACGTTAGTCTTTATCTAGTATTACATCTTTACCATTCCATTTTTTCTCTTTACACACAGTTGATGGTAGGTCATTACTCGATCTGGCTCCATTATTTTTGACACTTTCTTTCTTTTGTTTTACTTGTTCACAATCTTACTTTACACTTCATTTCAGTTAGTAGCCTTTGGAAGAGTGGATTTATTGTTGTTTATTATTCTCTCACATGTTTACGGACCAGACGATTGGTCATGCTCGTAGGAAGGGACAGTTGTACCAGTTACAGTTTCTTCATCTTTCATAATCTCAACCTTTGAGTTCTAGTCATACTATTATCGTTACGTCGGCTGCCGACGTGTGGCACAGACGCTTAGATCATATTTCAGAGTCTCGTCTAAAGAGTTTATCTCATAGTGGAGCTCTTAGGCATGGTTCTTTCTCTTCTTTATCCACATGTACAGGTTGTAAGTAAGCAAAACACTTAGCTCTACCTTTTCCTAAGAGTGTATCTAAATCCAATCTGACGTATGGGGACCTGCTCCTATCTCATTTATGACTTATTTTCTCTACTACGTGAGCTTTATTGATAATTACACTCGTTATATATGGATCTCGATTATGCATCACCGTTCTGAACTCCCTACCATTTATAGGACGTTTACTACTATGATTCACACCCAATTCAATGCTAAGATTAAAACTTTTCGCTCTAATTGTTCTCGTGAGTATCTCTCCACTACAATGAGATCTATCTTACGATCTCATACATCCTTTTTCAGCAATCATGTCCTTACACCCATTAACAAAATAGGGTAGTTGAGCGCAAACATCGTCATATTTTTGAGACTGTTCGTGCTCTATTGTTATCCTATTATGTCCCTTAAACGTTTTGAATAGAAATCATTCTTACTTTTGTTAATCTTATCAATATCACCCATTTCTATGTTTTGTCTGGTCGGACACCTCATGAGAGTTTTTTCGTATCCTCATGATTATAATATGCTTCACGCTTTTTTGTGTACTTGTTTTGTTCTTCTTTTTTGACTGAGCGCACGAAGCTAATAATTCGATCAGCCAAGTATTGTATTACTCGATTTTAGTTTCAAGCACAAGGAATATCGTCGTTATGATCCCTTGGCCCGTCGTCTTCATATATCTTGCCATGTCACCTTTCTAGCGGACTCTTCTTATTTCATTGTCCCACCTCCGGATGTTCTTGTTCCTCCCAACTTTGTTGTCAAGTGTTTCCGTTGATCCTACTCCTTTGCTCTCCTCTCCTGGCACAACTCCTCCTATAATGCCTCCGTCGTTGCCTCACAAGGATCTTCCACATATTCTATCAGCTTCTGCTACACTATCTTCTCCACCATCTACACCTCTACCACAACCTCTCCGTCAGTCGTTTTACTCTCGACTGTTCCGATCTACCGAATAACTTTGGTTTTGCTACTGTAGTTCACAGTTCCATTCCTTTCTTACTGATATCCATACTACACTAGAGCCCTATTCTTATCAAGAAGTTGTTCAATACTCTGAGTGATAGGAGGCTATAGCTAAGGAGTTTTGAACATTTCAGCAGACATGCACTTGGGATGTGTGTCACTCCCAAACGAGTCCAACCTGCTAGTTGCAAGTGGGTCTTCAAGGTCAAATATCGACCTGACGGGTCCATTGAGCGACACAAGGCTCGCCTTGTTGCCCGGAGTTTTACATAGGAGCATGGGATTGACTATAATGAGACCTTTGTCCATGTTACTCAGATGATCACAGCTCGTACATTACTAGTTATTGATGTCGTTCGTCGATGGCCACTCTATCAGATGGATGTAAAGAATGCTTTTCTTCACGGTTCTTTATTCGAGGTTGTCTATATACAACCCCCTTCGGGTCTTTCTACTCCGTCGGGACATATTTGTCGCCTTCATTGTGTCATATATGGTCTCAAGCAAGCTCTCCGAGCTTGATTTGAGTGTTTCCGGAGTGCCATTTGTGAGTCAGGTTTTCAGCAGTATTCTCAAGATCATTATCTATTTGTGCGGTCGTTACTGTAGGGGCAAGTTCTTCTTTTACTCTATGTCGATGACATAATTTTGACTGCGATGATTCAGCATGGATTACAACTACTCAGAGGTACCTTCATCAGCAGTTATAGATGAAGGACCTTGTCTATCTTCGCTACTTTTTTGGACTCGAGATTGAACAAAGAGAGGGATACTTGTTTCTCGGCAGAAATATAGTTCATATATTATTTCGTCTACTAGTCTATCGGATAGTCGAACGGTTGATACTACTTTGAAGCTTCATGTGAAGCTTCGCCCCTGAAATAGTAAGCCTCTCACAGATCATATTCACTACAGACGGCTCGTAGGTCAACTTGTGTATGTTTTATTCGGCCATATATTTTTCATGCAGTTAGTATTGTTAGCCAGTTGATTTTCACAACTTGATCAGCTCATAATGGTGCCTTACTCCAGATTCTACAATATCTTAGGGCTCTATTACGCTCATTATTCATATCTACTACATCTACTATGTAGCTTCGAGCATTTTCTGATGCAAATTGGGCAGGAGATCCGACCACCAAACAATCTACTACATGATTCTGCTTGTTTCTTGGTACTAATTGATTTCATGACGAAACAAGAAACAAGTCGCTGTTGCATGTTCTTCTACTGAAGCAGAGTACAGAACCATGATTGCCATCACCAAGGAGATCGTCCATGTACGTAGACGGCTCTCTGATATGGGTATTGCTTCTACAGGACCTATGTCGCTTCATTGTGATAACATAAATGATATACAAATTGCAAACAATCCGGTTTTTATGAACGGACAAAGCACATTGAGATTTATTGGCATTTCGTACGTGAGTATTTTTTGGCAGGCACTATTTCTTTACCACACGTCACTTCCGTTGATGAGTTGGCATATTTCTTTACAAAGTCAAACCCCACACAGCGGTTTTAGTTTCTATTTGGCAAACTTATGTTGTTTGACCCATCATGTGTTTGAAGGGGATAATAAAATATTATTAGATTTAGGATTAGATTTACAGAGCTAATATTTGACCGCCGCAGCCACGCAGAACGTCGGCATTGGCCCCCTGGCCCGGGGTAGGCCCACGTTAGCAGGGGCAATGGCTGACTGTCACGCGGGCCAGCACGAGCCACGTCCGCAGGCGGTCAAAATAGCATTTTCCTTATATTAAAGTCTATTTTTATGTATCTACTATGTGTAAACAGATTCCTTCTATGCAGATACATATTTTTTTTCTCCAATACGGATGTGGATCCGTTCTACATCTATATGTATTCACAGTTGTATGACTTTTTATATCATCTATTAATAAAATCAATATTGTCGATTTGTTTCAGTAAAGAAGAGGGAGCATGGGTTCAAATCTCAACTTGGGCAAAAATAAATGGAAGGAGGTCTTTATGCTAGTAGCCCAGTGTAGGGACGGTCATAAACGATTGGCCTCCTCTAAAAAAAATAAGTAGAAGAGCAAGTTGTAAACATAATTTGAAAATCAAGCTGCGATATAGTTACAGAAATTTTCATGTAGAGCATTATAGTTTAAAAAAATTACATATGTAGATAATAGTTTGGAAGAATTGCATATAAAGAATAGAAACGCCCTTAATAACAGATAAAATAGGATTAAAGGGAGATACATCCTTAGCAAGGACGCATGATTTGTTGAAAACGACCTAAGGACGTTTTTGACCACTTTTTTTACGTTTCTCGATTTTAAAACGAAAAAAACCTAAGGAATAGAAACGTCCTTAGCAAGGACGTATAATGATGGAAACTGTTGGCACATTTTATTTTGATTATTAACAGCATCTTCGTAGTTTAGTCTTCTGTTCTTCAGATTCAAATATTCTCAGAAGATCTACTACATGGAGCTCTTCCGTTCAGCGCAATCATCTTTCACTTTGAAGACTGAAGCAGTTACCGGCGTTCCCTGCATAAGACGGCGTCTTCCTGCTTAGAGTCTTTGAGTCTGTACTAGTCTAGGTATATCTGTAAACACCTAAGGACGGATGACAATTAAAAAGCACAAGTCAAAAATCAAATACTTACAGAGCGGCATACCGGCGGCATGCTTCGGCATACCGACGGTATACCGTTTCTAGCATCCAGAAAGTTGCTGTGACAAATTGTCGGCATACCGACGGCATGCTACGGCATACCGACGGTATACCGATTTTTGTGTCCAGAAAGTTGCTGTGACAAATTATCGGCATACCGACGGCATGCTCCGGCATACCGGCGGTATACCGTTTTTAGCAACCCAAAAGTTGCTGTGACAAATTGTCGGCATACCGACGGCATGCTCCTGCATACCGGCGGTATACCGTTTTTAGCAATCCAAAACTTGCTGTGACAAATTGTCGGCATACCGGCGGCATGCTCCAGCATATCGGCGGTATACCGAGTTTCAAATATTTGGTTTTTGAATTGCCCTGACTAGCATTAATGGCCGCATTTAATGCTCTCTAACGGTCATTAATATGACCGTTACTATTTGGACGGTATGCCGCTGCATACCGACGGCATGCCGGTCTGTCTGTATTCAGAGCATTAAATGCCACCAACTCTTGGTTCTCTTATAAAAGAAAGCTCTCTCTCTCTTGAGCTTCTTCACCAACTCTTACCATAAATTTTCCAACAACCAAGAGCTCCACTATTAATACTCTTCCAAGCTTTTCATTGTCATCCTCTCCCAAAGTGCTAGAGTATTAAAGAGTTGTACATTTCGATCTTCACGTGTTTAGAAGATCAACAAGTTCTCATTCTCTTTTGTTTGAAGTTGGCGAGCCTTCGTAAGAAAACTCGTGTGTAGAAGTTGGGGAGTCTTCGGATCCAAACTCGTGTTGAAGTTGGCGAGTTCTTCGGATCCAAACTCGTGTGTACTATTTTGTTAAATAGTGGATTAAAGCCGGAGAGAGTTCCGGGACTGGACTGCCTCAAAAGAGGAAACCAGGATACATCCTTGCTTTTGATCTTTCTACTCTTTACTTTCAATTGTCTTTATTGCATCAATTGTTGTAGTTAATTTTTAATTACCCTATTCACCCCCCCCCCCCTTTAGGGTTCTACAATTGGTATCAGAGCTTTGTTCTCTTGATTTGGATTTACACCCTTGAGTGATCCATGGCCTCTAACCCTAGTATCAACACGTTTCACAATGAGGGGCACTCCACAAATAGGCCTCCCCTATTTGATGGTACCAACTACAACTACTGGAAGATTAGGATGAGCATTTATCTAAAGTCCATAGATTTCGACTTATGGGATTGCATGATAAATGGTCTTCCTACTCCTTCCAGAGCTATTGAGGATATTGCTTCTGACACCCTTCGGGACACTCTTTCTGAAAACATTAAGAAGCTTGCAAGTCGAGATGCCAAGGCAATGAATGCTCTTTATTGTGCTCTCGACAGTAGTGAATTCAACCGAATCTCTACTTGCAAGACTTCCAATGAGATTTGGAAATTACTTGAAGTCACACACGAAGGAACTTCACAAGTGAAGGAGTCTAAGATTAGTAGACTCACGCAAGAATATGAGTCTTTTAAAATGAAGCATGATGAATCTATTACTTCTATGTTTACTCGATTTGGTGATATTATTAATCCTCTCTCCTCTCTTGGTAAGGAATATCCGGCTCATGAAAAGATCAGAAAAATCCTTAGAGGATTGACGAAAGTGTGGAGTCCTAAAGCTACCGCAATTATTGAGGGGAACGATCTAACTGTCATGAACCTTGAGACCCTCATGGGTAAGCTTATGACTCACGAGCTCGACATGAAGGATCAAGAGGAATCCTCCACACAAGAGAAGGAGAAGGAGAAGACCAAAGAGAAGGAGAAGACTCTTGCTCTCAAAGCTACAAAGTCTTACTCCAAGGAGAGCTCCGACGACAATGAGTCGGATGATGATGAAGAAATAGCTCTCACAGCTAAGCACTTCCGGAAATTCCTCAAATTCAACAAAGCCAATCGCTCCAGACGGGAAAATGAGGAAGATCCGGCGTGCTATCAATGTAGAAGACCCGGACATATCAAGCGGGACTGTCCGATGATAAGAAGAGATTCAAGCAAGTACGAGAAGCCAAGCAGAGGAAGCTCGTCCTCTAGAAAATTCGCCAACACTAGCATTTGGTGTGAGAGTGATGCTAGTGACTCCGACAATGACAATGAGTGCAAACACAATGCAAATGTTTGCCTCATGGCAACTGATGAGGTACTTGATGATCTTTCCTTAAACACTCTTACCTATGATGATTTGGAGAAAGCCATTCTTGAATTACATGAAGAACACAAAGGTGTTCGAAATAAATACAAGAAATCTCTTAAAGAGGTTGAGGCTCTTCAACTTGAAGTAGAGAGGCTCTCAAGCATTATTATTGATGTGAAGGGAAAATCTCCTATTTCTGACACGGATGAAATAGAGTCTTTGCGACTCAAGTTTCAAGAATCTCTTGACACCATCAAGAAAAGGGATGATGAGATTCTATCCATGAGAAGCTCTTATGAATTTGCTATGCGCAAATGTCAAGATGCTAATAGAAGAGAATATGACACTTCTATTAAGTATAATGATCTTCTTACACGGAGTAAGAATTTAGGTAATAAGAATACCACTCACATGCATGCTCCAAGACACCCCCACACTCATCACAATGCTAGACATAACCCTTACATGAACACTACACACAACTCCTTTTCTAACACAAGAAAAGGACCTTTTGTTAAGAAGAACACCTCACATCATGCTTTTTACTATCATCATAACACTCATGGTAGAACTTTTCACACTAGAAACTCACATATGCACAACACTCACACTTCTTCTTCTAAATCTTCTTTGATGTGCAATTATTGTGGTTTGCTCGGACATACTTCTAATTTTTGTTATGCAAGGAAACAAGTTGACATGAAAGTTCTTAAATGGGTTCCTAGAACTAACAATCAAGGACCCAAACGATCATGGGTACCAAAACGTTCATCTTCAACTTTTGTTGTAAGTGACGAATCCTTCTCATGCTAGAAGCAAGTGGATTCTCGATAGCGGTTGTTCACGGCACATGACCGGTGATGCTTCACTTTTTACAACGCTATCGATGAAGAAGGAAGGACACGTCTCCTTCGGTAACAATCTTAAAAGTTATATTATTGGAAATGGTAATATCGGTTCTCCTCCTTATCCTTGTATTAATAATGTATGTCTTGTTACTAATCTCAAGCATAACCTCCTTAGCATTAGTCATCTTACTGATAATGGCTATGATATCAAGTTTGTTAAACTCAAATGCTACATTACCGATAGTTCTAATGGAACTATTGTTTATGAAGGCATTAGAGAAAACAACATTTATGTTCTTTATCTTGTTGAAGGTACTAACAATGACAGATGCCTAGTTGCAAAGAACGATGAGAGTTGGCTTTGGCACATGAGGCTTGGACACGCCAACATGGACACCATCTCTCGCCTCGCCTCCAAGAAGCTTGTACGAGGTCTCCCAAGTATCCCATTCAAAAAGGATATGGTATGTGAAGAATGCGAGAAAAGTAAGTTGACCAAGTCATCCTTCAAATCCATCAACTCTGTGAGTACTTCTAGACCCCTTCAACTTATCCATATGGATCTTTTTGGGCCTAGTAGAGTAGCTAGCCTTGGTGGCAAACTTTATGCTTTTGTTTTAGTTGATGATTTTTCGAGATTTACTTGGGTTATTTTTCTTGCTTGCAAAAGTGATACTTTTCGTGAATTTGTTGCTTTTTGTAAACGTGTTCAAAATGAGAAAGGTTTTTCTATCAACAAAATTAGGAGTGATCATGGAGGGGAATTTGATAATGTTGATTTTAAAAGATTTTGTGAAAAGAATGGTTTTGGACATGATTTTGCTTGTCCACGAACTCCTCAACAAAATGGTGTTGTGGAGAGAAAGAATAGAACCCTTGACGATATGGCCCGGGTTATGTTAAACCAATATAAGCTCCCCCAATATTTTTGGGCGGAAGCCGTTAATACGGCATGTCATGTTATTAATAGGGTCTTGATTAGACCTATTTCTAAGAAGACTCCTTATGAGCTTTGGTTTGACAAAACTCCCTCTATTGAATATTTCAAAGTTTTTGGTTGCAATTGTTTTATTTTGAATACCAAGGATAACCTAGGCAAGTTTGAAGAAAAAGCCTATGAAGGAATATTCCTTGGATACTCTACTCATAGTAAAGGTTTTCGAGTTTTTAACAAAAGAAGTCTTGTTGTCGAAGAGTCAATCAATGTCTCTTTTAATGAACTCAACTCTTCTACATTCTCCTCTTCCGAGGATATTGATGACATCTCGTTTGGGTTGGAGAACTCCTCTATTGAGGATCGTCCTTCTTCATCTAACAATGAAGTTGTGACCCCATCAAAAGAGTCTCCTCCTCTCGAGCCTCCTCAAAAGGATCTCCCAAAAGAATGAAGATTTGTCACCAATCATCCTAAGGAGCTTATCATTGGGGATCCTTCCTCCAGTGTTAGCACAAGATCCGTCACTCGTGATCTTTGTGCAAATGTGGCTTTTATCTCTCAAATAGAGCCTAAAAATGTTAATGATGCTTTCCTTGATGAGTTTTGGATGATAGCTATGCAAGAGGAGCTTAATCAATTTGAGCGAAGCAAGGTTTGGGAACTTGTCCCAAAACCTAGCAATCATCCCATTATTGGAACAAAATGGGTGTTTCGTAACAAACTTAATGAAGATGGGTTAGTGACTCGTAACAAAGCCCGATTGGTTGCTCAAGGCTATAACCAAGAGGAAGGCATTGACTACGACGAAACCTATGCTCCGGTTGCACGTCTTGAATCCATTCGTATGCTTTGTGCTTTTGCTTGTTTTAATGACTTTAAGCTATTTCAAATGGATGTTAAGAGTGCTTTTCTAAATGGTATTATTAAAGAGGAAGTTTATGTTAAACAACCTCCCGGCTTTGAAGATTTTCAATTTCCTAATCATGTGTTCAAACTCCATAAAGCCCTTTATGGCCTCAAACAAGCTCCCCGTGCTTGGTATGAGCGTCTTAGCTCTTTTCTTGTTTCTCACAATTTTTCAAAGGGAAAAGTTGACACAACACTTTTTATTAAATTCCATGATGGGACTCTCTTGTTGGTTCAAATTTATGTCGATGATATTATTTTTGGTTCTACTAACAACACACTTTGTGTAGAATTTGCTAAAGTTATGCAGGAAGAGTTTGAAATGAGTATGATGGGTGAACTTTCCTTCTTCTTGGGGTTACAAATCAAGCAAGGTCCCAAAGGAACCTTCATCAATCAAGCGAAATATACAAAGGACCTCCTCAAGCGTTTCGACCTCGCCTCATCCAAATCAATGAGGACTCCTATGGCCACAACGACAAAGCTTGACAATGATGAAGATGGAACATCGGTCGACATTCGTAAGTATAGAGGTATGATCGGTAGCTTACTTTATTTAACTGCTAGCCGTCCTGATATCATGTTTAGTGTTTGCTTGTGTGCACGATATCAAGCCAATCCAAAGGAATCTCATTTGTGTGCCGTTAAGCGCATTTTTCGTTATCTCAAAGGCACCATTAACATGGGTCTTTGGTATCCGAAATCCTCATCCTTTGAGCTTCACGGCTTTTCGGATGCGGATTTTGCCGGATGCAAGATTGACCGAAAAAGCACTAGTGGCACATGTCAATTCCTCGGGAAGTCTTTGGTATCGTGGTTTAGTAAGAAGCAAAATTCTGTTGCTCTTTCTACCACTGAGGCAGAATATATTGCGGCTGGTTGTTGTTGTGCACAAATCTTTGGATGTCACAAACACTTTTAGACTGGCATTTCTCATTCATGCACCCCTATTAAATGTGATAACACTAGCTCTATCAATCTCACGAAAAACCCGATTTGTCACTCACGTACGAAGCACATTGAAATTAGACACCATTTTCTTCGTGACCATCAACAAAAGGGAGATATTCGTCTTGAATTTATTGATACTACCTATCAATTAGCCGATATTTTCACAAAACCGCTCCCGGAAGATCGCTTCACCTTCCTTTGCCGTGAATTAGGCATTTTATCTTTTGATCCATAATCCCTCTCGGCCGGCACACCGACGGTATACAGCGGTATACCAGCGGCATACCGTTTTTCGATTCAGAATTAGGTTCTGTTTCGATACTCGGCATACCGTCGGTATACGTCGGCATACCGCCGGTATGCCGGATGGGGGCGGACAGGATTTCAACTGAAGGACCGGGCCCACCTCTCTTCTCTACTTCCTTTAATTCTTTTTATCCTTCCTTTATTCCCTCCTATCCATCCCATCTATCATAACTACCCATCTCTTCACCTCCCATCTCATTTATTACTATTCCATCACATCCCCCCTTTCCCTCCTCCTTTTACTCCACCATCATAACTACCCACCACTTTTTCAACTCCCTTTCATTAAACCCTCCTCTACAACCGTTCCCACCCTCCTCCCCTTTTCAAAATCCATCTCTTCATCTTCCTCCTCCTCTTTAAAATCCTCCTTTCTCCATCATTTCTCCTAGTCCTCCTTCATCCACTCCAAAAACCTACTCTCTCTTCATGGCAAACCCTAAGCGCCCCCGATCCTCCTCCTCCTCCATGTTCAACCCCTTCGTCCCGGTGGCGCAACCTCACGGCTATGACCAACGCATCTTCTCCAACTCTTTGGCGGCCGAGCTTTGGTTCCAGCACTTCGTCCATCACAACGTGTTCAAGGGACGGACAATCAACTGGAACCTCTTCCCCGGTCACGTCCCCTTGTTTGACGACGCCGGACTCTCCTCTCTACTTCGGCGCCAAATACCCGTCTACCCCGCTGCTGTCCGACTTTTCTATTGCAACTTGGTCGGGGACGACGATCCATCCGCCATTCAATCTATGGTCAATGACCGTCACTTTCGTCTAACATCTCGGGAAGTGGGGAACATCCTCGGCATCCCGGACAAAGGGGAAGCGTTACCATCCTTGGGTGCTCTCAACTCCTCGGCGGCGTCACCCTTCGACGAATTTTGCCGTATCATCTGCAAGGGCCCCAACCCTCCTGCCATCCCGGCCCTCTCTGCCCAGCTGGAGCCGTTTTACTACGAGCTCCATAGGATAGTGTGCCGCACACTATTTCCTAAGGGAGGGAACTACGACGCCATCACCGGTGATGCCCTCGTCTGCATGTATTATCTCTATGCCCGGAAGCCATTCTCCTTCCCGAAGACTCTCCTTCTGCTCTTCCGGCGTGTCATGCCTTCGGGGAAGCAAAACCTCTACTACGGCTCCCTTATCACTCTCCTTCTGGAGGCCAAACAAGTTGACCTATCTCTTTGCTCCTCGGATGGCGTGCCCTCCTACCTTGCTGTCTCTCGTTCCCTTAGCGGCGCCTCTGCCTCCCATGCCTCGTCTTCCCAAGAGCGTCCGGCATCCACTCCTGCTGCTCCCACATCTACCCCTCCTGCTTCGGGCCGTTATATGCCGCTCACTCAGCAGCACTTTGATATGCGTATGGCCCAGGCGGAGGAGCAGATGCGGGCCCACACTCGTGGACTTGGCGCCCTGATCCAGTCCCGTTTCCACGATCAGGGGTGCTTTATTCAGCGCACTCTTCAAGACCGTGATGCTTTTCTGGATCTTAATCTTCAGGATCCCATGTACACGGCCCCGCGCTTCTCTGATCCCAATGCCTATGGATTTATGTACCCTGACGGCATTGATCCTTTTGGCGCCTTCCAGCAAGCTCAGGGTGATGATGACGATCCGGCTGATGAGTAGGGATGGATTCCCTTTTGGGTGATGGTCTCGTCTTATGCGTGTTTTAGTTTTTATGTGTTTGTTTTTATGTTGTCTTTTGTGGTCCTTCGGGGACCGGTGTGTGGTTGGTACTAGTTGTTTGCAGTCCTTCGGGGACTTTATCTGTGGTTCTCTCTAGTGTGCGGCTCTCGTTGAGGAGAGTCTTTCTATTTACTTTTTGCTATGTATGTGTCGGACATGTATTCAATTTCACTTCAATATATTAATACATGCTTCTCTTTATATGCTCTTGTCATTATCAGTTTGCACGTTTTCTATTATTATTCCCATCTTTGACTAAGTGACAAAGGGGGAGAAATCGTATTGAGGGGGAGCTGTCTACCTACGGGGGAGCTACTCCCTGAAGATGCTATCTCTCTATTTTGTCAATTATCAAAATGGGAGAGTTTGTTGGCACATTTTATTTTGATTATTAACAGCATCTTCGTAGTTTAGTCTTCTGTTCTTCAGATTCAAATATTCTCAGAAGATCTACTACATGGAGCTCTTCCGTTCAGCGCAATCATCTTTCACTTTGAAGACTGAAGCAGTTACCGGCGTTACCTGCATAAGACGGCGTCTTCCTGCTTAGAGTCTTCGAGTCTGTACTAGTCTAGGTATATCTGTAAACACCTAAGGACGGATGACAATTAAAAAGTACAAGTCAAAAATCAAATACTTACAGAGCGGCATACCGGCGGCATGCTTCGACATACCGGCGGTATACCGTTTCTAGCATCCAGAAAGTTGCTGTGACAAATTGTCGGCATACCGGCGGCATGCTACGACATACCGGCGGTATACCGATTTTTGTGTCCAGAAAGTTGCTGTGACAAATTGTCGGCATACCGACGGCATGCTCCGGCATACCGGCGGTATACCGTTTTTAGCAACCCAAAAGTTGCTGTGACAAATTGTCGGCATACCGACGGCATGCTCCGACATACCGGCGGTATACCGTTTTTAGCAATCCAAAACTTGCTGTGACAAATTGTCGGCATACCGGCGGCATGCTCCGGCATACCGGCGGTATACCGAGTTTCAAATATTTGGTTTTTGAATTGCCCTGACTAGCATTAATGGCCGCATTTAATGCTCTCTAACGGTCATTAATATGACCGTTACTATTTGGACGGTATACCGACGGTATGCCGCTGCATACCGACGGCATGTCGGTCTGTCTGTATTCAGAGCATTAAATGCCACCAACTCTTGGTTCTCTTATAAAAGAAAGCTCTCTCTCTCTTGAGCTTCTTCACCAACTCTTACCATAAATTTTCCAACAACCAAGAGCTCCACCATTAATACTCTTCCAAGCTTTTCATTGTCATCCTCTCCCAAAGTGCTAGAGTATTAAAGAGTTGTACATTTCGAACTTCACGTGTTTAGAAGATCAACAAGTTCTCATTCTCTTTTGTTTGAAGTTGGCGAGCCTTCGTAAGAAAACTCGTGTGTAGAAGTTGGCGAGTCTTCGGATCCAAACTCGTGTTGAAGTTGACGAGTTCTTCGGATCCAAACTCGTGTGTACTATTTTGTTAAATAGTGGATTAAAGCCGGAGAGAGTTCCGGGACTGGACTGCCTCAAAAGAGGATACCAGGATACATCCTTGCGTTTGATCTTTCTACTCTTTACTTTCAATTGTCTTTATTGCATCAATTATTGTAGTTAATTTTTAATTACCCTATTCACCCCCCCTCTAGGGTTCTACAGAAACGCCCTTGCGATTGCTAAGGACGTTTGTTACAAAAAAAATTCCTTGCTGCTATGTATGAAACGGGAGGGGAAAAATTAAAAAACACTTGGTAAAGGATGTTTCCATTCCTTCTTCTTTTCATCTTAAAATTGAGCGATGATAAAAATAAAACCTGGTAAATGTTTCCATTTCTTCTTCCTATCCTCCGTTGCTTCCTTCTTTTTTTGTAAGAATACGCCCTTGCTAAGGGCGGTTCCATTCATTCTTTTCGTCTGAAAACCGAGCGACCTTTTTTTTTAAAACCAAAGCCCGTGGACTAAAGCCACCCAGCCAGCTTTGGCCCGGGGATCGTGGACAAACGCCACCCAGCATATATATATATATATATATATATATAAGGTAAAAATTTCATAAATAAACACGAAGATTACAACTATGATCTAGCCCCAATTATAAAATGGTCATCTGGGATCTAGAATATCAATATCAGCTTGTATATTTTTTTTTCAGCTAAATTAGTAAGAGAGAGACTCTCAAAGATGTGTCGATTTCGTTCCGTTCAAACATGCCAAACCACCATCCCAAAGCTAAGACAAATACGACGACATACACTCACACTATTGCCTTTCTGAATTTTAACATATTAAATAACCGAGAAAAAGTCTCTGCTCTGCACAGCAGTGAGCCCAAGCCTAGCTCTCTGGTTGCGCCATATCTCCCAAACAAAGTCACATACAAAAAACAGATGATTCCTAGATTCATCCTCTTTACTACATAAGCAGCACTTTGTATCCTCACAGTGGATCCCGAACATACCAAGCATGTCCCTAGTAAAAATTCTGTTCCTGATCATTTTGTATAGGCACGGGGATATTTTAACAGCCGTCCCTTTCATCAAAATCAACTCAGTCCAATCGACCTCCTCGTGGTAGATCATAGTCTGGTTCACTGCAGTCCGGAACTTGAAAGTGTCTTTCTCCATGTCCTTCCAAACCCAGTAGTCCCCCATCCCTTGCCTATCAATCTCCACCTTACGGATATCTTCCGCATAAGCCGTCTCGATGAACCGGCTCTGAAGCTTCCACTCTCCTTCCTGAATAAGACTACTCACCATGTCAGTAGAGCCCATCAAGTCATACATATGCCAGTCTTCTCTCTCGATCAAGTTGGAGTGATTGATCCACGGGTCATGTCAAATGCTAGTTTGGGCCCCATAGCATATCACCCTAGTGAGTTTGTCCTTAGTCCTACTCCTTGTAGCCAACAGCAATTTAACTGTAACCGAGTAGTTGTTGTTGCTGCTAGTAGACCAGAAGTTCCCTTTCGGAAAATATTTTCCCTTAACCCAGTCCGTCCAGAGAAATTCTCGTTAATGAATCTCCAGAAAAGTTTGAGACAAGTCGTGCCTCTAAGGAGGGACAGAGATCTCAGACCAACTCCTTCCTACTTTTTCGGCCGACACAACTCCTCCCAACATATAGCATGCATGCCCCCCTTTCACAGAAAGTCTGAACACATACGTTCAATATTCTTAATGACACCCTTGGGAAGAATAATGGCTTGCAGCCAGTACATAGCTATCGCGGAGATGACGGCTTTGATGAGTTCAATCCTACCCCCAAAAGGCAAAATTTGCGCCTGTTATCCCTCCAATCTCAATTGCACGTAATTAAGGAGCCCCTCGCAATCCATAGTAGCGGAATAGTTGAGAGATAGGAAAAGACCCAAATATTTGACAGAGCTTACCTTCCGGAATGTCCATCTTTTTCTGCCAAGCTTCCTTGTTCCCACAAGTACGATTCATGAATATAATATTTGGCTCTTGTGTCTGTTAAGATGCAGACCCGACCAGCTCTCAAATGAAACAAGAATGTCCTTTAGAGCATCAAGAGATGTTTGAAGGCTCCATGAAGAGCAGCAACTCATCGACAAAAATAAGGTGGGAGACCATGGGATCCGCCTTTCCAAATAAGGGGGTAATCAACCCCTCTATCACCGCATCATCCATAAGACAAGTAAAGAACTCCATGACAATCGCAAGTAGGTAGGCCTCTACTGCTGCAAAAAAATCCCTCTAGCTTACCCCTAACCATAATGAAAAAAGAGCGCGAACATATAAAAACCCTCATCCTATCCATCCACCAGTTGTCAAATCCCATACAGAGCATAATATGACACAGGAATTCCCAGTTGACCATATCATAAGCTTTCATGAGGTCAAGTTTCAGACATGTTTTGTTACCCCGTTGCTTGTTAAAATCCCTCACAAGCTCATGAGCCAGCAGACAGTTTTTCGATATAGAACGACCTTTGATAAAAGTCGTCTGATTAGAAAAAATAAGCTCCTTCATGACATCCATCATCCGATCACACATAAGATGGATGATAATCTTGTAGAAGAAGTTGCAGCACACAATAGGCCTGAAGTCTCCCAACGAGGTCGCCCCTCAACTTTAACAATCAAAACCACAAAAGTATGATTAAGATCCTTAAGCAATTTGCCAGTATCGAAGAACTCTCTCACCGCTTCCAGCACATCCCCCTTAATCATTTCGTAATATTCCTTGAAGAAAGCAGCCCGAAACCCATCTGGGCCTGGCGATTTGTTAGGAACCGCCATCTTAACAAATAGATCAATCTCCTCCATGGACAACGGTGCTCGCAAAACGACGTTGCCTTGCCTGGAGACCAGTCTCTTGAAAACAAAGTAAGGAAAGCTGGTCGGATACATGTTTTGATTGTAGAGGTCCTGATAAAACCGAACCGCCTCGTCCCTAATACCACCAGTCCCAGTAATAAGCAGCCCATTACGATCAAGCAGCCCATGAATGGTATTGCGGTTCTGTCTAGCTTTAACCGTGGCATGGAAGAATTTAAAGCACCTATCTCCGTTTCTGAGCCAATTGCATTTAGTCCGTTGTTTGATTCGAACATCATCCAAGAATCTTTCCCTACGTAGCTGATCTTGAAGGTCCATCTGCACCCTATATTGAATGTCAGCTAGCTTCTCCTCCAGCTCCTGAAGAGGAATAGCAGGTCTCTCCTTATTCAAGTCCTTGAGAAGCCCTTTAACAGACTTCAACTTGTGGACAAGCCTGAATTAAGCGGTCCCATTCACCCCTCCCCCAGCCAAGCTTAACCACCTCCTCATAGCCCTCCAAATGCGTCCAGGCATTACAGAATCTGAATGGCCTCCCTTTAATGGCAGGTTATCTCTGCGAGTCTTATGACAATAGTAGTTTGGTCGCTAGTTCCAAGGGGTAAGCATTCAGTCCGACACAGTTGGAACATGTCCAACCACCTCCCATTGCAAAGAGCACGATCCAGCTGGATAACAATACGTTTGTGGATAGCTAGGTTGTTCCAGGTCCAGACGTGACATGTCTTAGCCATACACCTGAGCCCAAAGGATAAGAGGCATTGTTGGAACTCTGATAGGATTGCTTGTGGGACCGGTCGGCCCCCTTCTTCTCGTTAGCATAAATAGTAGTATTGAAATCTCCCACAACCACCATGGGCCAACTATCTCCAACAAGAGTACTAGTAATAGTAATGTCTCTCTGAAGCTCAAGCCACTTTTATCTTTATGTCGTATACCGCTCCCACTATAATTTGAAGACCCCCTTTGTTAGTGAATTTAATAGTGAGAAGTTGGTCAGAGCATTGAATCACATCCCCTTGCCAAATCATGGTGTTCCACATCACCCAAATGCGGGCCATATTGCCATATTCAAGGTTATGGGCAAAAGAATAGTACGATGAGGTCCACCTGGTAATCGTAGTACCCGTTCTAATTTTAGACTCCAGAATGTTAATAAGAACATATAGACTTTCCTACATAGTCCATAATATCTCTCTATCTACATATCGAATTAGCCCCCTCACATTCCATGTGAAAATCGTCATAAATTACGATGGTTGATTCCTTTGTTCACACGCGAACTCTCTCTTAGAAGGGGGGAGGTCCATCATGTCGTTGGTTAGAAGCTTTACGGGCACCCATTTTAGATTGAACTTTAGCCTATGTTACCCGGACTCCCCACTTTAAGGAGAAGTACCCGTGTCGACCCGATAGGACGTGGATATGCGTAGAGAATCTGTATCCGATCCTCCATGGTGACAATCGAGAGACTGGTAGTGAAGTAGATATTTTATGTTAATGTGGTAGTGATGTAAATAGTTTATTTTAACATGGTAGACTGTTACTAAAGTAGTAGGAGAGTTGAAGGGACGGTCCCTTAGGAACTTATTAACTAGTTCAGTAAAGTTTACTAGTAGTTTATAATTTAAAATGGCATATTATCTTTTTATGAAACCTTAGTCATATTTTCGTACCCGTATCCAAAATTTGGATCATTTTTAGCCGAGTCTGTGTGTTCTTCAAATATGAATTTGAAGGGCCCGACCCTTGAATATGTATTCGTACCTGACACCCGTACCCGAGTCTAGATAACATAGACTTTAGCCTGCCATATGGGGTTCTAGTAGGTCAACGGTTCCTGATTCGATTGATGGTCGTCGTGTTGACCATCATCTTTGCCAGCATCATGTGAAGATCTGTCCACAGGGTGAGCGATACAGAGCATTCCTCCACTTGCCAGTTTCCTCCGAACTCTGCCATGTTCCGCTTCTTGGCTATCCGCCTTAGCGCCTAAAGATAACCAAGCTAGAAGCACCTTCCTCATGTTGCTTACCCTGTCCGGACACAACTACCGCATGTTGTACCTCGTTGCTTCCTTCAACACTCTTCTTTTTCGTTCTTTACTCCTATCCTCTTCCCCAGGAGAGTTGATTGGGGGATCTCCTTAGCTGCCAGCTCGTCCGTGTCCATGTTTCTAGTTTCCACGATTGAATCAATATCCTATCCCATAGAGCCATGAAGAACAGTAGCCAGTAAGGGCGTAGGCA
This sequence comes from Iris pallida, assembly GCA_029216955.1. Lineage (NCBI taxonomy): Eukaryota > Viridiplantae > Streptophyta > Magnoliopsida > Asparagales > Iridaceae > Iris > Iris pallida. The sequence goes on along the minus strand of JANAVB010028197.1, from coordinate 11,547,710 downwards.
CCTCTTGGTTAGGACGAGAGACTTGATTTATGACCACAGGAGGATCTCCAGCGTCCGGACACTGAGAGATGGTGTGTCCAAAGCTACGGCAGGAGTAACAACATAAGGGGACTCATTCATACTCAACTTCTTGAAAGATGGTCTCGCCTGTCGGGAGCTCTATCTCCAGTTTGTCAGGGAGCGTATCCGCCGCATGAATCTCAACAAATCCCTGGCAAAGGATAATCGACCTCTCTCAGCCATGCATTTGTCTAGTTTTAAAGGAATTCATATTCCACTTGCCAACTTCATAACACTCCAAAGTTGAGGAGGAGAGCCATGAAAACCCCTTTCCATATAGGAACGGTGGCCAGCCTTTCCCGTTCAAAGTTAGTAGACGGGTCCCATCTTCTCAGAACAACTAATCTGCCATCAAAAATCCAAGGACCATTTTGAATAACTCTTTCTAAATCTTCTGTCATCCCAAACTTGATGAAATAAAAACCAATTTCTCTAAAGTATATGTTCATGCTCCCTTTTGGTCGTCACATGCGCAAGGCAAAGCCCTTAAGTTGACCAAAGTATGGTCGGCTTCCCATTACGTAAAGAACAATAGTATTTTTCCAGAAAGCTTTTGTTTCGGAAATGTCTTCTTTGGAAAATGAAATAACCTTCCTTCTTTAATACTGGACGCCACATAATGCATCTCAATGTCCTCCATTGCCAAAGTCAAGTCTACATCGATTTGCCCAAGAGGTAGGAGCCACTCCCGAGGTCTTAAACGGATTAGGATTCCTAACCGACAAATTATCGAATACCGGGGGGGAGGGGGTTCCGAGCCACCGGTTTCGAAAGCTTCGGGGGAGGGTGAGGGGCACGGAAAGAAGTGGCCGAAGCCGGAGGGCAATGGGAGCCACCCTTCATTGGCCGTGGCAGACCCACAGCCGGAGGAACGTGCCTAGGCGTCTGCGCCGGAGGAACTTTAATACCTTTTTTGCGGCGCGCTACAGTCGTCCAGCCATCAGTAGACAAGGTCGGGACTTGCGCTAGACAAGGCTGGGCGGAGGCGAAGATCTTGGAGCCAACGGCCGCAGGCGCCGGAGCCTATCGCAGGAAGAGAGAAGCGGAAGGGTGGGGGATGGGGAACAGCAGCAACGGAGAAGGTGGGGAAGGGGGTGAAGGCAGCGGGGGAGGGGGTGGAGGGGGGCGGGTGAGGAGAGGGGACACGCAGCGGAAGAAGCTCGGGAGGAAGGGGAGGGGCACACGTACGCGTCGTCTCCACACACACACACACACACACATATATATAGAAAAACGCCCTTAGGATGGACATTTTTAGCAAGTCATACGCCCTTGCTAAGGGCGTATCTCCCTTGATCCTATTTTATTCTGAAACGCCCTTAGTAAGGACGTTTCTATTCTGCATATGCAATTCCTCCAAACTATTCTCTCTATATAATTCCTTTAAAATATAATGTTTTTACATGAAAATTTCTGATATAGTTGAGTGCAATGAAAGCCATACCATAACTTGTTTCATTTGGACTGTGCCACTCATATCGAGGTGCTCTTGAAGCATGGTGATCAAATTGTGGAACTCCTGGGACATGAAGAGATACATTGGGACTGCTATATGAGGGAGGAGTTGATGGATAACTATAACCAGATCTGCCAATTGAACTTGGATTCTCAAAACCAGTTCTTTCAAATCCTCGAGGAACTCTGGGGTCATGCATATGCGCACTAGGACTGGTGAAGGACGGCGGGTCCACCGGATATCCACAGCTAGGTCTTCCTCTAGAGACAGGACTCTCAAAGCTCAATCCTCTAGATCCTTCTGTTGCTCTGTATTTCTGATAAGGGTTTGTGTCACCAATAGAGGAGAAACTTCTTTCAGACACACTCTTTATGTAGGGACTAGACTCCCCATAGTTCCCATAGTGATCCAAATCCTCTCTTTGGAATGAAGTGGTATCATAGCCAGTATAATTACAATATGAGCTATTACTTCTTGCCCTGTGTTCAACAGGAATGGACCCAGGATATGCTGGATTAACCTGCACAGTCGCAAAGCAATTTCAGCGCCTTCGCTCGCCTGTAAATAACAATAACAAATGGTCTGAAGCATCAAAACAAAAGGAAACAAATTGTTATAAGGTTCAGACAGAAATACAATTAACAATATGTATATACAGCATTACGGGATTTATTCCCACTGTTAATCTCAAAAAAAAAGCATTTAACTTGTCCAGAAAAAGAAGATTCTATCAAATCACAACAAAGAATTAAAAAACAATTCTATTACACCAATATTAAATAAATAAATTTGTTTTCTTCTCACAATTTAAAATATTTTAGATGCAAAAGCAAATAAAAATTTGTTGTATTCAGAGGTGGTTCTTTCTTCCATAGATAAAGCTGCTGCTTCACAGAAATAGATTTTTATAAATGGGGACATTTTTTCTGGTTCTTTCTTTCGTCTTAATCGGCAATCCTAATGAAGGAACCTTGCTTCAAACATGTCAAGTATTTATAGGAGAAAACATACCAGAAACGTGTCAAACAGGTTTATCTGCAATCTTCAAAGTTCAAACAGGAACAAACAGTAGACTACTATATTTCGAAGGATTACGTGGAACTTGTTTCTAATTCGATGACTTGTGCCAATATATCATACAGACAATTGAACAGGACATTTTACATATATGCCCCCAAAATCTTCCTATACTTCAAAGCAACCCACTAAAATAACTATTACCTATACAATACCAAATTCTTCAAAATAGTCTAAACCTTTCCTAAAAAAGAGAGAACATAAGTTGTTCCCCCCTAAGAGATACTTCTGATTGATTTAGACAGCAAAAATACAAAAAACTAGAGTTTCCTTATTCCTACGACTACAGGAAGAGAAGATACATCTGTGTTACTGGCATCAGAAAAGACACTACTGCCATCACCAACACAACACAGGCTTTTTCGCTCTAATTTCTCTCACCCCTCCCTCCTTTCTACCTAACATAAAGTTCTTTTAAGTGTCAAATTCTTAAGCAAGTCATTTGCTACTAACTCTTGCTTCAAGTATCGCCTCATTCATATAGGCTCGGCCAACTGCTTTCTAGTTGCTCCCAACGGTATCCTTTAGAAAACCCTCCTTCCACAACCAAAGCTACTTTCCTCCTACCCTGTCCCTTGTTCCTCCAGGTTCTCTCACAGTACAGTCACTCTTCTCAACACAAATATCAACTCAGTCTCCATTTGCACCAACCGCCTCCATATACTGTTCTGCTGATTTCCACCTCCTTAACAACAAAATGCATGGAAGAAGCCCTTCAGGAAGTATTGAAAAATGCCAATCAGATCTGCCTTACACAGCCAGCCCTCCTTTTTTTGCCTACTGATGTATTATGCCTCCTCTTGGACTATAACCCGCCAAAGGCAACACTTTTACAAGATAGAAATGTCAAGCACGAACCCCCTAACCCATAACCTGAGATATGTCTCCTTTCTTAAAGACCGTTGAAATTACTGTCATTTTGTTCAACTTAATGGCTCATCAAGATAGTATACAAGTAACATAACAAATTCCAACATTACTAATTCTAGGTATTCTAATAGGTGTAAATAGTAATGGTTCTTGTTTAATCACCAGATACACCACCCACCTACATATAAATGCAGTGCTTCAATGTACTCAATGCCAAAAGAAAGTTCAGGTGGATGATGATCCCCTAGAATCAAATAAGGCAACGATGGTGAGAGTATGTGGCTAGTAGAAACAAAGGTGTCAGATAAGGCAATAAAAGTGAGGGAACAGCTTTTCAGTAGTGATATCAAGTTCTTTGGCCTTTTCTTTTCTTTAATACTTTTTTTTTTCCTTGCTATATTTTTCCTTTGTTTTTGACAAAGATCTTCAGAAACTTTGTCAATACTATGCTTAATGTCTTATATTTTCGATGTTGGTCCCAAGCCCGGATAAAGGAAGGTTGCATTAGTCAGACATCCAACGTATAACAGTGTCGGGTCTCTAAGAAATTTGGGGCATCCCTTGGTATCAATGCATTGCATCATTCTTACCATGGTACAATGAAAAATGAGCATGGGTGGATTGCTAGGTCGTCACCATAGCAGACCCCAAATATTTGGGATAAATGCTTTGTTGTTGTCATAACAAATACAAAGATATACTTCTTTTTGTTTTTTTCTCTTAGCAGGCTTATTGGTATTGTAGAAAATAATAGTTGGATAATTTTATTGATGGACTACCTCACTATATATAGGGAGTCTAGCTCCTCTACATACTACATATTCCGATGTGGGACTAAAAGCCCCTTATTGACTCTCAACACTCCCCCTCAAGATGGGCGATAGATATTGATCATCCCCATCTTGTTACATAGCTTCGACAGACTTAATGAACTAAGACCCTTAGTCAGACAGTCTGCAACTTGTTCTTCTGAGCGGACATGGTCAATCTTCAGTATCCCTTGTTCTAGCTTCTCCTTGATGAAGAATCGATCAATCTCGATGTGCTTCGTTCTATCGTGCTGGACTGGATTGTTAGCTATACTTATTGCAGCTTGACTATCGCTCAGAAGACGCAATGGTGCTCCCTTATCCAGCTTCAACTCTGTCAGCAATGCTTTCACCCATAGCAACTCTGACACTCCCAGAGCCATTGCTCTGTATTCTGCTTCAGCTGTCGACCGTGCTACCACAAACTGTTTCTTGCTTCTCCATGAGACCAGATTTCCTCCTACAAAAACACAGTATCCTGTGGTAGACCTTCTGTCGTCTATGCAGCTCGCCCAGTCTGCATCACAGTATCCCTCAACTTCTATGCGTCCATTCTTCTTGAACCATAGCCCCTTTCCCGGCGTTCCTTTCAGATACCTCAAGATCTGAAATACTGCTTCCATATGACCCTTTCTTGGATCATGCATGTAGCGACTCACTACACTCACCGCAAATGAGATATCAGGGTGAGTGTGTCCCAGATAAATCAATTTCCCTACAAGTCGTTGATATCTTTCACGATCAACGGGCTCTCCTGCTTCTGCTCCCAACTTGCACTTCTGGTCAATTGGAGTGACCGCTGCTTTGCATCCCAGCATCCCTGTCTCCTTCAGCAGATCTAGTGTGTACTCTCTTTGTGAGAGAACAATTCCTTGTTCGCCTTCACACACCTCGATCCCTAGAAAGTACCTCATCGCTCCTAAATCCTTCACTTCAAACTCCTTTGCGAGTTTTGACTTCAGTTTAGTGATCTCGACTTCGTCATCACCTGTGATCACTATATCATCTACATATACAGCAAGTATAGTGATGTGGCCTCTTGCATGCTGGAGGAAGACCGTATGATCAGCATTTGTTTGACGGTATCCCATGCCTGTAACAGCCTTTCTGAATCTGTCAAACCAGGCTCGAGGAGATTGCTTGAGCCCGTATAGCGACTTCTTCAGTTTACACACCTTTCCTTGCGACGTCCCTCCGTTTGATGCCGTCGCGTAGCATCCTGGCGGGAGCTCCATGTATACTTCTTCTTGCAGGTCCCCATGAAGAAAGGCATTCTTCACATCCAGCTGGTACAACTTCCACCCATAATTCGCTGCAATGGAGACCAGAGTTCTCACGGTGCTCATTTTTGCTACTGGGGCAAACGTCTCGTCATAGTCTATGCCATATGACTGTGTGAATCCTTTTGCAACCAACCTCGCCTTGTATCGCTCGACCTTTCCTTCTGGCGTCTCTTTCACTGTGTACACCCATTTGCATCCCACAGCTTTCTTCCCTTTGGGTAATGGAACCAGCTCCCATGTCTTATTTTTCTCCAGTGCCCCAAGTTCTTCCATCATTGCAGCTTTCCACCTTGGATCTTTCTTTGCTTCCTGCCAACACTTGGGCAATGAAGTAGAGTCTAACGATGCAATGAAGGCTCGATAATTCGAAGAAATGTTAGAATAAGACAAGAAGTTGGCGATGTCATGTTCGTAATCATCAAAACGAGCAGGAGCCTTACCCGCATTGATGCGAGAAGATCTCCTTAAGGGAGCAATAGGTGGTGGAGAGATCATACCATCCGAGTCAGAGAGATCCGCATCAGAATCCGAGTGATTCAGTGCGGGGGCAACATCTTCAGGAGTTGGGGCAGGAGTAGACGAGGGACTTGGTACAGTAGGCACAGGGCACGGCATAGGCACAGTACTGGACTTCTGTTGTCTCCTTCTGTAGACTTGGAGCTCCTTTTCCCTTGTCTGTTGCTCCCCCTGTGTAACATATGTATCTTCTTCTTCTTCTTCATCTGTATCTGAGTCACTGTGCTCTCCCCCTTTCGTCCAGTTTTCTACAACCGGACACGGAACCGATCCGACGACCACATTTGGGCGTATTATCTCCCCCTCACATCGAACACCACCTGTGTTAGGTGTGTCATCAAATGCTGAACCGTCATCCGAACCATAGTATGGTTCGAGTTCTCTGAAAGTAACATCCATGCTGACAAACATCTTCCGCTCGACTGGACTCCAACAGGCATAACCCTTCTGAGTCGCCGTGTAACCGACGAAGATACATTTAATTGCCCTAGGATCCAATTTGCCAACGCCTGGCCTATTATCTTGGACAAAGCACACACATCCAAAGACTTTTGGTGGAACAGTGTATGTCGTCGCCCCAGTAAGCATTTTCAACGGTGTCTTCCAGTCCAATATTTGAGATGGCATTCTGTTGATAAGATAAGAGGCCATCAAAATAGCCTGCCCCCAAAAGTGTTTCGGGACATTCATAGCCAGCATCATCGTCCGTGCAACTTCCAGCAGGTGTCTGTTTTTTTCGTTCCGCCACACCATTTTGGGCCGGAGTATAAGCACATGAAGTTTGATGAAGTATTCCATGAGTGGAAAAGTACTCAGCAACCCGTTTATTAGTATACTCCGTCCCATTGTCCGAACGAAAACACTTAATTTTAGCGCCATATTGTGTTTTCACCCGTCGATGAAAGTCCTGAAAGGCATCAAGGACGTCACTCTTATTCTTCATAAGATAGACCCATGTCACGCGGGTATAACAGTCAATAAAGGTGACGAACCATCGAAAGCCGTTAATACCAGTCGTAGGACAAGGGCCCCATACATCTGAATGTATCATGTCAAAAGCAGCTGAACTCCTAATCCCCGTGCTCACATACGTACTTCTGGTATGTTTGCCCAACTCACAAGCATTACAAAATAACTTCTCTTTATTAGCCCTTTGATATAAGGACGGATACATTCGACTCATCACTTTAAAAGAGGAATGACCGACACGCTGGTGGTGGAGTAGCAAGTCGGCTTCAACACTGCGACAGGAAGCTGCTGGTGGTGCGTCCGCAACCAAGGATGCCAATGCGGTGTCCAGTCCATTCCTGTCTAAATACCACAGCCCCTTATGCCATGTGCCAGTCCCAAGTCGTCGTCCTGTCCCCTTCTCCTGAAAAGTCACCTGAGGAATGTCAAAGGAAACAGTACAGTTAAGATCAAGTATAATGGCACTAATGGATAGGAGATTGACAGGAAAAGACGGAGCATGTAGGACATTGGTTAGAGTGATGGAGGGGGTGCATGCGACAGTGCCTTTACCCATTACAGGGCGGGATGTACCATCAGCGGTCTGAATACTCTCTGGCAATGGTAGGTGAGTATATCCCTGAAACGCATCACGGGACCCCGTGACATGGCGAGATGCCCCAGAGTCCATAATCCATCCTGACTGATGGATAGAGGCAAGAGCACGTGCAGAATCATCGGTGCTGGTTTGGGCAAAGCAAGCGAGGTGATCACCCGAGGTCGAAGACGCCCCAGGACAGTCGACCGAACCCATCTTTGTGCCTCGCAACTTCTCAAGGAACTCCCGCTCAAGTGGGGTTATTTCAGCCAGTTGAGTCTCTCCCCCTTCCTCCGCCAGATTTGCTTTGTGTCCGCCCCTTCTACCGCCATATCCTCCTCTACCACCATGTCGGCCTCCACGACCCCGTCCTCGATCAGTAGACTGATTGCGCAAGGGTTTCGGACAAAATCGGATGTAATGTCCGGAGTCACCACAATTGTGACAAACACCACCCATAGATTGAGGTTGATTGAAGGCAGCAAGGGCAGACTTTTCAACCGCGGCTGGCTCCCCCTGGGAGGAGCCCTTGTTGGGCATCAACTTCAGTCGAGCTTCTTCCTGTGTCATAACAGCTATAGCTTCTTCCAAGGTCGGAAGCGTTGGTTGGGAAAGGAGGATATTTCGTCGCTGCTCAAATACAGGATGTAGTCCCTTCAGGAATTTCATCATACGTTGCCGAAAAATATAAGCCAGGAACGTCTGAAAGTACTTTGCGAAGGCTGGTTCGACTTGTGCATCTTCCATCCCAAGAGGATCATAATGATCCAGATCAGACCAATACTTCTTCAATATGGCCGCATACTCAGAGATGGTACGGTCGTCCTGGGCCACCCTATCGAGTTCATCTTGCAGTTGAAATACTCGCATAGGATTGCCGGAGCCGGAGTACATATCTTTGAGAGTTTGCCATATATCAGCAGCAGCCTCCATAGCCTCGACATTGCCCGACACCTGGTCGGTTAAAGAGGCAGTCAACCACCCAGCCACGACGTTGTTGACAATCTCCCACACAGCAAACTCCTTGGTGGAGTGATCGGCTGGCGCCTTGGCTTGGCCAGTGACATAGCCAACCAAGCCACGTCCCTTCAGTATCCGCATCGCCTGCCGCGACCACTTCAAGTAATTGGAAGTGCCTTCCAACTTCGTCTCCAGCTTCTCCAGCTTCCCCATTTTGTAAGGTGACGGATCCACATCAGTATGGATGACACGGGGGGTTACCTCGGTTAATCTCTTGGATAAGATATCATCAACCAAGGCCTTCAACTCTTCGGCCGTCAGTTTGCCACTGATCGAATCCATGGCGTCTTCAACTGTGAACTCAATTCGTCGTCTCCTTCGTCGTCTTCTTCGTCGTCTACTTCGTCGTCGTCAGAGTCTGCAACTGACCCAACGTCGTCGTCTTCGTCGTCGTCGTCGTCGACGTCGTCTTCTTCAACACCAGAGACTTTACTAATGCGCTACTAACTTGGCCAGCACCGGCGCGCGCATGTAAAGTGAACACGTCAGGATACCAGAGAAGACATGATCAGTCTCTGCATAGATCCCGATGTGAAGAAGGAATAACAAATAAAGCATTTGTTAGTTCCAAACGGCGTAAGCACGGAACAGAGTTGGTGCAAATAAAGATTTGACAGCCGTCTCTATTCGAAAATACGCCGTTTTTTTTTTTTTAATTTTTTTTTAATTTTTTTTTTCAATAAAAGCTAGGGTTAGGGTTTGATGAGGCTACTAGGTCTTAGGATTAGGGTTTCCATGGAAACAAAAAAAACTAGGGTTAGGGTAAAACTAGGGTTGGATGTGCGGCGGTGGGGGGGGGGGGCGTCTGCTTGGAAGGGGGGTTCGGGGGGGTCGGGGGGGGGGGGGGGGGGGTCAGGGGGGTCGGGGGGGGGGGGCTGCGGAAGAGGGGGGGGGGTCGGGGTGGTGGTCTGCAGGTGCGGCAGGGGGGGTCTGCAGGTGCGGCAGGGGGGGGTGCGGCAGATGCGGCAGGTTGGAGCGGCTAGGGAGGGCAGCGGGTGGAGGGGGGCAGGAGCACGGATGGAGGGGGGGGGGGGCGGAGCAGCGGGTTAGGGTTAGGGTTAAAAAAATTATTTTGTGGAGAGAGAGAGAGAGAGAGTTATGGCTCTGATACCATGTAGAAAATAATAGTTGGATAATTTTATTGATGGACTACCTCACTATATATAGGGAGTCTAGCTCCTCTACATACTACATATTCCGATGTGGGACTAAAAGCCCCTTATTGACTCTCAACAGGTATCTTTTCTTATTAATTTCTAACATGCTATGTAAATTTTCATATGCCGTTGGTTTAGCTCACTAATGGCACTTTCTAGTTTCCCTCTTTGCTAGCTTGTCTCCATCACTTTATTGCACTACAACACCCAATAAAAGCCAATACTCTAGATGGAAAAAGTTGATTTCTTACCCTATCATTGGTGCTCATAAGGTCAATGAAGTATTGGTCTCAACACCTAATTGCACTATGGATTATTGTGATACAAAGATGAATGGGATACCGAAAGTTATCATTCAAGAGGCTGGAATGAATCATATAAGTCCCAGTTCTAATCCAGGAAAAATTTCCAAGCGGCGGACCCGACTCATTAACTAGTTAATCTTTATCACTGCATCCTTATCCAGTTCTGTAAGCCTTTGAAAAGCCAACATATCCACTACCCATCAAAAAATCCATTTACTGACATACAAGTTTGTTAAACCAGCAAGTATTTATAGGGAGAAAGCAATACTATACATGGAAAGATGCAGATTACTGTTTTTCCCGATACGAAAAATAACAGCACTCTTCAGACATTCCTTTGTTCCACCAAACAAAAACAACAAAGCCTATATCAGAAAAAAAAATGTCAACTATTTGAATCTTTTTCTTCCCTTAAGCTCTGTTAAGGACCATGACCTATGTAACTTTAGCAAAATCCATTTTCTTATTTAGATTCTCAATCCAAGTATGTTTAGGCCTATCCATAGTTCAAGGAGCTTTCTTAACTAATATCTTATCAATCTTTTGTTACACCTACCAGGATGAAGTTTCCAATTAAAGAAAAAAACATGATCACTCTGCCACTTTCCCAGTTCAAATTTCCTTTTCAGTAGGTCGGAGGTTTTAATTATGACATTCGTGAGAATAATGAATATATAGGAATTTAGGGTCTTCGTAGGCTCAACCATGGACTCCGAGCACCGGCTATTTCTTAGTGGGGCTAAAACCCTGGTCCAGCTATCACATGAGTGTATCCAAAGGACATCTTTACTAACGACTCAAGGCATCTGCATTAATTGCAGATTGCAGGAATAGTCCACAGCAAGTCTTACCATTTTACCTCTTCATTTAGGCTCCTTATCAGACGACTAAACTTGGAAGATTCCTCTACTGCATAGAGTTCATGTGTGTAGGCAACATGTAGCTCTACCTAGTAAGCAAATGGCCTTTTGAGGGTTGAGATAAGACACGTCTTCTGATAGCTGCCTGGAACATTGTACCAAACAACTGAGGGCCGGTCAAATTATTTTGGACTTTATTAAATTGAACACGTCTCGTGCCTAAACCAAAGACATTTCATGGAAAACAACTTGGACGATGGCATTGATGGCATGGTTTTCAGTATGTTATTCACATTATTGGAACAAACTAGAATTATTGAACGACAAACAAGAAGATCATACTATTATCAGTTACCACAATTAATACATGATATAATTTTCATTTACAAAACCATGTAAGTTCATTGGAAAATCTAAACATGCACAATCAATGAAATAAATGTTGTCTGCTCCAGTAACAAATCAATGATTTAACTCGATAACTAAAGGACATAGTTTCCCTTCGTTTCAGGTCAATCGATCTCGTTAATTGGAAGAACTTCCATGTAAACTTATTCCAGTTGGTTTGGGCCAACTATAATTGTTCTGATCTGAAAGAGAGAGATCAACAGACGGTTTGTCCTATTCAGACATTCACAACCAGGAGATTGGGATTATCTTTTGGGTACACCCTAATCCTTCTCTCTTTATGTTGACCTTCAGGTTCTCAAGCTTCTTCCTTGAGAGACTAAATTGTACATGATTTGATTGTTACTACAACGTTCTGTAGTGCCTTTGTCGAATACTATTATACACTCCAACTTCCTCTAAGGCACAAATAATTCCACAAGCTAAATGTATTTTTAAATGTACTTTTACGTCTCAATAGTTGACATGTTTCCGATACCTGCTTACTATTTCTGTAGGGCAAAAAAAAAATTCATAACTTGCATCTTATTAACATATTGTCCCACCTCACCCCCCACCCCTTAACCCACACACCCCCACCCCAAAAAAAATTAATAATAATAATAATAAACTCTTAAAAGTCATATAATAATTTAGTGTATGGGTTTTGACTCGAAACCTATGGACATAAATAGAACCTTTCAGAAACCTAACCAGACTTATGAAAAACTATAGGGCATGTATGAAGAAATTGAATTGAGAGTGGAGAAAGAAGAGATTAAGCCTTTAAACTTTGTCTTGATGCGGCAGGTTAGATAGTGGATTTTATATCCAATTAAAAGAAAATCAGATACCAACAGTATAAGTCTCACTTGTGCTGAACTCAGATTGTCGTGATGTGAAAATAAAGGCACCGGATGGGAAGTTGGCCAATGTCCCTACAGCTGCAAAGTCACAATGAGAATGATTAAGCATAAGATACATCATATACAAAAGAACAACATAATCAGTTTAAAAGAAGAATCTTCTTTTCCTAAAGGTTAAACTAGGTTTCTGGTGACCTGAAGTGATTTCTTTATCCATAACTGGAACGCTAGAAATTGGGATGGAGCTTTGACAGGAATATGCTGAGAAATTTGTCTTTGCATTCAAATTAGGAGACTTTAATGCACTCTTCATTTCATTTAAGTGCCTTTGTGCCTCGTCTCTACCAAGTTCTGGAAATATAACCTTCAAGAACGGAAAAAAAGATGTCACTGGAACATCCTCACAATTAAAAAGGGAGTTGCAGAGAGTGCTGCAAAAACACCCTTATGAATACCTCATCAAATACTTCATTTGTACCGGGCATGTCCTTGCTTGTTGGTAAGATATAGTTGGCTGTCAAAAATTACATCAGAAAAATATAAAAATAAAAATGTTAGTTCAACTTCAAATTACACTTCACATTCACGCAAAAGAAAAATAGAAGTTTTTCTACATCAAATACAAATATCATGCTTAAAGTGAAAGCTTGAATAATATCTTGATAGATACCTAACATCTCATTTACTGCGTCTTGAGGTACCTCTTTTCCCATTTCTTTAGATCGATTTTCTGCCCGAGCCTTTAGATCGTCTGGGTTCGGAAATATAACTACAGCAACCTGCGCAAGAAAAGACTACTCAGTAGACTGAAAGATATTGCACGATTAAGATGATATGTTTGCAAGATTGGAAGGCCTTGATAGACTAATGAGCACATTAAACATGTCAAAATATATCAGAAGTATCCAAAAATAAGAAATTAAACATTATTACTTTATTTTTGAGTTTAAGTAATAGTTATCAAAGACGATAAACGCACTTAGGTGCCAAGGTCCTTTGGGGCCTAGGCGCAGAGCAAGGTGCATGTATAATTAGAAGAAAAATAGAGGTCAACGACCTCAAACTGGTTTGTGTTGGTATGCACTAGGTCAAACTTATTCTTGACGGAACAAGGAAGCTTCAGCAGGGCTTGAACCGCAAATGGGAGGGTCGATGATGTTATCAGATCCCATGTATAAGGTCGCACAAGTTTGTAACAGAAGCAAGGTGCGAGCCTAGCTGAAGTGAGGCGCAAACTCCCTTTGGTGCTGAGCTTTTTGCCTAGGCACCATCCGGGCCAGCCTAGGTGACCTTTTGACAACACATGCAAAAATCAATATTTTATACAAGTAGAAGAGAGGTACATGAACATATCATATCAGTATGTGATCCTTGTATAAATGTACTGATTGTCATCATAATTATGTGTTGGAGTTTGGTCTCTTCCTAAGTGATTTTTAGTCCCACATCGGCTAGACCAAAGGAGTTGTATCTTTATATAATAGGTTTCCTATTTTAGAGATGCACATGTGGTGTGGAGGTGCACATGGGTGTGCCATGTGAGGTTATTTTTCTAGTGGGAAAATGGCTAAATCAACAATAAAAGCATTCATGCTTTTTGCTCTTGGGAAATTCATTTCCATGGGAGCTAAGCCCCGTAGGGGCTTAGCGACTCGGACTCGGACTCGGACTCGGGCTCATGGGCTCATGAGGCGTAATGTGGCGTTTTGTTGGCGCACTTTGCACTTTGCACTTTGCACGTCAGCATCGCGCTCGTTGCGCAAGCCCAGTTGCGCTGCCCAGGTGCGCGCCCAGGTTGCGCTCAGGTTGCGCTTGGGTGTGCTGGGTTGCGCTGGATTGCGTAGGGTTGTGCTGGGTTGCGCGGGTTGCTCGGGTTGCGCTGGTTGCGCTGCGTGCGCGGTGTGCGCAGTGCGTGCAGTGCGCACAGTATGCGCAGTTCAGTGCGCGCTCTGTTGCACAGAGTGCAAGGAGAGCGCTGGGTGTGCGCAGTTGGCAGCAGAACGTGCATTAGCATGTTCTGGGCGGTTGCTACATGTTCGGGGTGGTTATTACCACGTCCCTAACTTTGTGGCAACCTTCCAGTTGCTGCAGGGCCTATATAAGGCATCCTCTCTCTCAAGGCTCATTACAGAATAGAAAGAGAAGCCACCAGAAAGTTTACGAAGTGTTCTTTAGCACAAGTAAACAGAGATTTCAGACGTGTTCTTTAACACAGTTCTGATCTGCAGCCTTCGAGAGAGAGAGAAAAGGCGCCGCACCAGCGTTACTTTTGCACGGGAGTTCGTGTCCATCCGAGGAGTCAGAAGAGCAGGAGTGTTCCAAGTTCTCCGACGAACGTGTTGGTTCCTGGAAGCTGTTCGTGTAGGGCGAATAAAGCTTTGAGCAACGGTGATCATTCACCCCAGCAGGAGTTCTTCCATCTTTCGCCAGTCACCTTCTTCGTTGCTGCCAGTAACTCTGATTGTATCTTCTTTTTAGAAGTACTACGATCTGATTGCTGTGATTACGAAATCTTTTTAGATTCTCGTAATATTATAATGATATCTTTTTAGATCTTCGTTATACTTGCGCAACCTTCCTAGAAGTGTTGCGTTGGAACATTGTTTTTACAATTGTTTCATATTCTCTGTTTTCCATCAAAAAATTGTGTCCCGGCACTAACAATCTCAAAGCTTTAATGCTACGATGGAAAACATTAATGCTTCACTCCTAAACACTGACTTCTGTAAGTTAGAGAAGTTTGATGGAGAGCATTATCAAGTCTGGAAGAGGAAGGTTTATCTCACTCTTCAATTCAGAGACGTTGATCACGTGCTGCTTGAAGAGGAACCTACTGTTCCAGATATTGGGTCTGCTGCCGCCATTACTGCGGCTACTAAACTTCAGGCCAAGTGGAGAAGAGAAAATAGCATTTGCAGGCTGCTTATCCTGAATGCTATGGAGGATTCCCTTGCAGAATCCTATTCTAAGAAGAATATCGCTAGAGACATATGGGAGTCTCTAGAAAAACTCTACGAAGAAGACAAGAACCGCAGTAAAATATTTGTAGTTGAAAAATATCACAAGTGGTTCTTTGAGGACGAAAAGTCTATGCTGCCGCAGGTGAAGGAGTTCCTGAAACTGCGACAGAAGCTGGAAGACGAGGCGATGCCCCTCCCCGACAAGTTTGTTGTTGGAGGGATTGTCACAAAGCTCCCCGCTGGGTGGATCAAGTTCTATGCAAACATGCATATGAAGAAGCTTGAGATCAGTCTTGAAGATCTCTTACAGGAAATATATGTTGAGGACCAGATGCGGGCTCAACTGAAGGTGGACACACTGTCCAAGCAATTGGCTAACGCCAATCTGGTTCAGACCAAGGAACCAAGGGGAAAGCAGGCGGCTTTCCACAACAAGAAGAAGGACCCTGACAATCTAAAGGTCAAGGGAACTTCTATCAAGAAAAAGAAGCCAAAGTCTCAAATGTCTTGCTTCAAGTGTGGCAAGAAGGGCCACTTTAAGAATGAGTACAAATCAAAGACCAAGCAATCAGAGCAAGGAGGGCCTAGTAAGATATCCATGATCACTGACATTGTTGCTATGATTGCACAGGTTGATGCGGTAAGGACTGATTCTGACTGGTGGGTAGACACTGGAGCCTCCTGCCATGTCTGCTCTAGTAAGGAGTGGTTCACCACCTATACACCTACTTCTGAAGTGGTTATGATGGCGAACCAGGCACAAGCTGAAGTACTCGGGATCGGTACGGTGGTGTTGAAGCTGACTTCGGGGAAGTCTCTGATGCTTCAAGGCGTGAAGCACGTACCTGCTATCGCCAAGAACCTGATCTCAGGAGACCTACTCTGCAAAGCAAGTCTCAGGATGGACATCAATGCGGGCCAGATGGTGATGTCTATCAAGGGGACATATTTCGGGAAAGCTTTTTATACCGAAGGAATGTTCAAAATTCAGCTTGTAAATCAGTCCAATGTAATTAATGTGATTAATGAAGTCAATCATTCTGCTTATACTCTTGAGTTGTGGCATAATAGGCTAGGACATGTTCATTGTAAACGAATAAACAGAATGTCTAGTCTAGGACTTATCTCCAAGTGTGGGGGTAAGGTTGAGAAATGTGAAGTTTGTGCTCAAACAAAGATCACAAGGAAACCCTTTCCTCGGGTTAATCGAAGTACAGATCTTCTGGAGTTGGTACACTCCGATATCTGTTACTTCAAATAGTTCTCTACAAAGGTCGGGATAAAGTATTTCATAACCTTCATCGATGACTTCTCAAAGTATGCGTTCGTCTACTTGCTGAAGGCTAAAGACAAAGCATTCGAGAAGTTCAAGGAGTTCAGAGCCGAAGCTGAGCGGCAGACTGGACAAAACTCAAAAGGATAAGAAGTGATCGAGGTGGGGAGTACAGGTCTCATGAATTCGTATCGTTCTGTAAGGAACATGGAATTGTCAATGAGACTATGGCTCCGTACTCTCCTCAATCAAACGGAGTAGCTGAAAGGAAGAACAGGACGTTGACAGAAATGATAAATTCAATGTTGTTGACTGCTGGTCTTCCTAAGTGCTACTGGGGAGAAGCTGCATTGACGGCCACTTTTATTCTAAATAGAGTGCCTCATGCAACTTCAGACGTTACTCCTCATGAACTCTGGTTCAAGGTCAGACCTAACTTAAATGTCATTCGAGTGTGGAGGTGTCTGGCATATGTCAAGCTTCCAGATCTGAAGATTCAGAAGCTTGGGACAAGGACTACGAAGACGATCTTCTTGGGGTATGCCGAGAAGAGTGATGCTCGGAGATTTCTTGATATTGAGTCAAATCATATCATTGAATCTCGCGACGCAGAATATTTTGAAGACAAATTTGCAAGGCACAAGAATATTGTTCTTACGGATGTACCGAAGAACAATAAGGGTACGCAAGAAACTGAAGTCTTCAATGAAGATGTGGTCCAAGAAGATGTTGTTGTTGAAACAATGGTTGAACTAGAACAAGCTGAGCCGTCAGCTAAGCGTGTGAGGAGGCCGAAGGACTTTGGAAGTGACTTTGTCACCTATCATGTGGAAGCAGATCCGCTTACCTATGATGAGGCGATGAAGACCAGAGACGCGGTTTTCTGGAAGGAGGCGATTGACAATAAGATTGATTCCATCACCTCAAATAACACTTGGGTGTTGGTTGATCTTTCTGAAGGAGCAAAACCCATCCGATGCAAATGGATCTTCAAGAAGAAGATAAAAGCAGACGGAACTATTGACAAGTTCAAGGCTAGGTTGGTAGCCAAGGGGTTTTTTCAGAAGCAGGGGATTGACTATTTTGACACGTATGCTCCAGTAGCCCGGATGACCACCATCAGAATGTTGATTGCTCTCGCAGCAATACATAAGATGGTGATACATCAGATGGATGTGAATACGGCTTTCCTAAATGGCGAGCTGACCGAAGAGATTTACATGCAACAACCAGAGAGATTTGTCATCAGGGGTCTTGAAGACAGTCTACAAGTTGGTAAAATCCTTGTACGATCTTAAACAAGCTCCCAAGATGTGGCATGAGAAATTTGACAAAGTTATAAGGTCAAATGGCTACATGGTCAGCGATACGGACAAGTGTGTTTACACAAAGTTCGCTGATGGAAGAGGTGTGATCGTTTGTCTGTACGTGGACGATATGCTTATCCTGGGTACGGATATTAGTTGTGTCACGGAGACATAGAAATTCATCTCAAGCAAGTTCAGGATGAAGGACTTGGGGGAAGCTGATGTGATCTTAGGGATCAAGATCATCCGGACAGTCACTGGACTAACGCTGTCACAGTCTCATTATATTGAGAAAATGATCACTCGTTATGGGTATCGGGATCTTCCAGGGATCGATACGTCGTACAGGTGTGATCTGAAGCTGAAGCCTAATTCAGGGGAAAGCGTCAGACAACTGGAGTATGCAAGCGTAATGGGAAGTTTGATGTATGCTACTACTGCCACAAGGCCTGACATAGCTTTCGTCGTGGGAATGCTGAGTCGTTTCACGAGCAACCCAGGTGCTGAACACTGGAAAGCTGTGAAACAGGTTATGAGATATCTCATGAAGACTCAGATATATGCACTGTACTACAGCAGAGATCCGCAGGTAGTGGAAGGCTTCAGTGATGCCAGTTGGTGCTCAGAGGTGGAGAGCGAGAGGTCCACAGGTGGATTCATTTTTACAATGGGTGGAGCTGCTATATCGTGGAAGTCGAAGAAGCAGACTATGCTCTCGCGGTCATCCATGGAATCTGAGTTCTTTGTACTTGATACCACAGCCGAGGAAGCAGAATGGCTTCGGGAGCTCATGTATGATCTTCCAATGGTTGGGGCGCAAATACTGGCGATACCGATATACTGCGACAACCAGGCGACTGCGGCGGTGGCATCAAATGACCTCTTCAACGGAAAGAAGAGGACTGTGCGGTTGAAGCACAGGGCAGTACACGAACTTATCAAGAGAGGTGTTATTGCAGTTATTGATATTCGAAGTCAGGAGAACCTGGCGGATCCGTTCACCAAGGGCCTCAAGCGCCAGCTGGTCGATGATACAGCTTGTAAAATGGGCTTGAAGGCATTCTGATAATGTATTATTGTATTCCTACCATAAAGTTTTATGCTATTAGTTCAAAGATTTATCTACTAGGCATCTAGCTTTTGGTTCAAGGAAGGACCACTAATCGAAAGAATATCAGAAACGATGGGTACATGTTCTATTGGGCATGGAGAGGTTACGGACCTATAACCACTGTTGTCTACTGTTGTTTTCTGCGAAAAACGGTTCCTGTGGGAAGGTTGGCTTAATTGCCTTAATGAGTTCTCAGGCAGAGAGTGAATGCCTGGTGTGCTTTACAGGAGGCACGGTAGAGCAGCACTACAAGGAGTGAAACTCCATGCTACAGTGGGGTGACTCCACAATGAGGTTCCTATATGTGGGGTGCTGCCTAGTAATAGGATAAAGCCTCGGCTTTGCAGGCCAAGTCACAGCGGCGTAGCACCGCAAATAGACAGTTAGCCTAATGCTGTATGTTAAAAATAAAGAGGGCAGCACTACAAAGAGGAGGAGTTCCTCATGTTACAGTGGACGACACCACAATGAGGTATCCGGTTAGGGTTAAAGCCTCGGCCTTGCAAGCCATGTCGTTGCGGCGTAACACCGCAAGGGAGCCTAAGGCTTCATGCTGGGTAGTTTGGCACTACAAAGAGGCGGTTGCCTCATGCTACAGTAGTATGACACTACGATGAGGTTCTCGGTACGGGGTAAGGCCTCGACTTTAAGTCATGTCATAGCGGCGTAGCACCGCAAGGGAAGCGCAAAGCGCGTTATGCCATGTCTCTTTATAATGAACTCACCTATAGTGTATGGACAAAGAGATATCAGGCCGTCTCTTGAGGGTAAACTTGTAGACGCCCAAAATTATACACTGAAACTAGGCTGGCACAGGGCCTTTAATGTGTAGCCAGAAGCACACGTAACTACATTATGCGAGTGGAAAGAATTTCAGCTATGGTGCAGAATTCAAGGCTTAGTCCATTCTTGTATTATAGTCTGTTGTTTGAACCACACGGGAAGATTCAAGTCGTAAGCGACATATCTCCTAATGCATGATGGACAGTTACTGTGGGGAACACTTATACCCATATATATAGAGATATATGGGGGATTGTTGGAGTTTGGTCTCTTCCTAAGTAATTTTTAGTCCCACATCGGCTAGACCAAAGGAGTTGTATCTCTATATAATAGGTTTCCTATTTTAGAGATGCACATGTGGTGTGGAGGTGCACATGGGTGTGCCATGTGGGTTTATTTTTCTAGTGGGAAAATGGCTAAATCAACAATAAAAGCATTCATGCTTTTTGCTCTTGGGAAATTCATTTCCATGGGAGCTAAGCCCCGTAGGGGCTTAGCGACTCGGACTCGTGCTCATGGGCTAATAAGGCGTAATATGGCGTTTTGTTGGCGCACTTTGCACTTAGCACGTCAACATCATCGCTAGGCGCATAGTGCACTTTAGTTACGCTCGTTGCGCAGCCACGTTGCACAATCCCAGTTGTGCTGCCCAGTTGTGCATGCCCAGTTGCGCAAGCCCAGTTGCGCTGCCCAGGTGCACGCCCAGGTTGCGCTCAGGTTGCGTTTGGGTGTGCTGGGTTGCGCTGGATTACGCAGGGTTGTGCTGGGTTGCGCGGGTTGCTCGGGTTGCTCGGGTTGCACTGGTTGCACTGCGTGCGCGGTGTATGCAGTGTGTGCAGTGCACGCAGTATGCGCAGTTCAGTGCGCGCTCTGTTGCGCAGAGTGCAAGGAGAGCGCTGGGTGTGCGCAGTTGGTAGCAGAACGTGCGTTAGCATGTTCTGGGCGGTTGCTACATGTTCGGGGTGGTTATTACCACATCCCTAACTTTGTGGCAACCGTCCAGTTGCTGCAGGGCCTATATAAGGCATCCTCTCTCTCAAGGCTCATTACAGAATAGAAAGAGAAGCCACCAGAAAGTTTACGAAGTGTTCTTTAGCACAAGTAAACAGAGATTTCAGACGTGTTCTTTAACACAGTTCTGATCTACAGCCTTCGAGAGAGAGAGGAAAGGCGTCGCACCAGCGTTGCTTTTGCACGGGAGTTCGTGTCCATCCGAGGAGTCAGAAGAGCAGGAGTGTTCCAAGTTCTCCGACGAACTTGCTGGTTCCTAGAAGCTGTTCGTGTAGGGCGAATAAAGCTTTGAGCAATGGTGATCATTCACCCCAGCAGGAGTTCTTCCATCTTTCGCCAGTCACCTTCTTCGTTGCTGCCAGTAACTCTGATTGTATCTTCTTTTTAGAAGTACTGCGATCTGATTGCTGTGATTACGAAATGGGGTCTGCTATAGAGGATATGGAAGCTCCAAAAAAAATTGCATAGTTTGTATGATCAACTATTGATCTGACACTAACCCTATATGTTGGTTCCAAATTCCTAACCAAGGTAGCTATAAGCATGAGAAAGCTATGCCATAATATATGGCCAATTGACGGTTAGGAGGACCTACCCTTTGGGTATACAGTTTTAAGGACATGCAACCAAGGAATACCCTCTGAGTTCTCCGAAGACTATAAAGAGTCAAGAGGAAGAAGATATACAATTTGAAATAGGGAATCATATTCAACTCTATGACACATTAAGCCAGAGTTGCAAGAAATGGCATTTTCATGTACACTACATTATGATGGTATGGGCATTATTGAATTCTTTTCTTCATGGACAATATAAGAGTATTGTCCTTGGTATTGTAACACAACATATAATAGATTTTAGATAATTAGTGAAGTTTTGGACAAAGACATGATTCTTTGATTATATGCTTACATTAATGACTGAGAATTATGTTTGACAGCCCACCTTACGGTAATTTACAAATGCCTTCAATTTGCGATTACGAGCACTTTTATACACATTTGTTTGATCAAGAATGTAGTTACGTGGAGTCTTGGCAGCCCTCACTAATAGTGTATTGAATATCCCTGTGGCTCGATCCATTAGGCGCTCAAACCGTTCACCGTAATTCTTCTTGCGTAACAGTCCTGGTACCTGTAAATAACTCTTAGTTGATTACTTCTTCCATTTGTTAGTTTATTCAGTAAATTCCAACACAGATACCTAAAAGAATCAGCTATTAAAATTGAACAAGCCAACTTCAAATCAAATCCAGAACATTGACCTTCATTAGATCCAATGCAAGGTTTGTTCATGTAGAAAATAATAGTTGGATAATTTTATTGATGGACTACTTCACTACTTATAGGGAGTCTAGCTCCTCTACATACTACATATTTCGATGTGGGACTAAAAGTCCATTATTGACTCTCAACACTCCCCCTCAAGATGGGCGATAGATATTGATCATTCCCATCTTGTTACATAGCTTCGACAGACTTAATGAACTAAGACCCTTCGTCAGACAGTCTGCAACTTGTTCTTCTGAGCGGACATGGTCAATCTTCAGTATCCCTTGTTCCAGCTTCTCCTTGATGAAGAATCGATCAATCTCGATGTGCTTCATTCTGTCGTGCTGAACTGGATTGTTAGCTATACATATTGCAGCTTGACTATCGCTCAGAAGACGTAGTGGTGTTCCCTTGTCTAGCTTCAACTCTGTCAGCAATGCTTTTACCCACAGCAACTCTGACACTCCCAGAGCCATTGCTCTATATTCTGCTTCAGCTGTCGACCGTGCTACCACAGACTGTTTCTTGCTTCTCCATGAGACCAGATTTCCTCCTACAAAAATACACTATCCCGTGGTAGACCTTCTGTCGTCTATGCAGCTCGCCCAGTCTGCATCACAGTATCCCTCAACTTCTATGCGTCTATTCTTCTTGAACCATAGCCCCTTTCCCGGCGTTCCTTTCAGATATCTCAAGATCTGAAATACTGCTTCTATATGACCCTTTCTTGGATCATGTATGTAGCGACTCACTACACTCACCGCAAATGAGATATCAGGGCGAGTGTGTCCCAGATAAATCAATCTCCCTACAAGTCTTTGATATCTTTCACGATCAACGGGCTCTACTGCTTCTGCTCCCAACTTGCACTTCTGGTCAATTGGAGTGACTGCTGCTTTGCATCCCAGCATCCCTGTCTCCTTCAGCAGATCTAGTGTGTATTTTTTCTATGAGAGAACAATTCCTTGTTCGCCTTCACACACCTCGATACCTAAAAAGTACCTCATCGCTCCTAAATCCTTTACTTCAAACTCCTTCGCGAGTTTTGACTTCAGCTTAGTGATCTCGACTTCATCATCACCTGTGATCACTATATCATCCACATATACAGCAAGTATAGTGATGTGGCCTCTTGTATGCTGGAAGAAGACCGTACGATCTGTATTTGTTTGACGGTATCCCATGCCTGTAACAGCCTTTCTGAATCTGTCAAACCAGGCTCGAGAAGATTGCTTGAGCCCGTATAGCGACTTCTTCAGTTTATACACCTTTCTTTGCGACGTCCCTCCGTTTGATTCTGTCGCGTAGCACCCTAGCAGGAGCTCTATGTATACTTCTTATTGCAGGTCCCCATGAAGAAAGGCATTCTTCACATCCAGCTGGTACAGCTTTCATCCATAGTTTGCTGCAATGGAGACCAGAGTTCTCACGGTGCTCATTTTTGCTACTGGGGCAAACGTCTCATCATAGTCTATGCCATATGACTGGGTGAATCCTTTTGCAACCAACCTCGCCTTGTATAGCTCGACCTTTCCTTCTGGCGTCTCTTTCACTGTGTACACCCATTTGCATCCCACAACTTTCTTCCCTTTGGATAATGGAACCAGCTCCCATGTCTTATTTTTCTCCAGTGCCCCAAGTTCTTCCATCATTGCAGCTTTCCATCTTGGATCTTTATTTGCTTCCTGCCAACACTTGGGCAACGAAGTAGAGTTTAACGATGCAATGAAGGCTCAATAATTCAAAGAAATATTAGAATAAGACAAGAAGTTGGCAATATCATGTTCGTAATCATCAAAACGAGCAGGAGCCTTACACGCATTGATGCGAGAAGATCTCCTTAAGGGAGCAATAGGTGGTGGAGAGATCATACCATCCGAGTCGGAGAGATCCGCATCAGAATCCGAGTGATTCAGTACGGGGGCAACATCTTCAGGAGTTAGAGCAGGAGTAGACGAGGGACTTGGTACAGTAGGCACAGGGCACGGCATAGGCACAGTACTGGACTTTTGTTGTCTCCTTCTGTAGACTTGGAGCTCCTTTTCCCTTGTCTGTTGCTCCCCATGCGTAACATATGTATCTTCTTCTTCATTCTCTGTATCTGAGTCACTGTGCTCTCTCCCTTTCGTTCAGTTTTCTACAACCGGACACGAAACCGATCCGACGACCACATTTGGGCTTATTATCTCCCCTTCACATCTAACACCATCTGTGGTAGGTGTGTCACCAAATGCTGAACCTTCATCCGAACGATAGTATGGTTCGAGTTCTCGGAATGTAACGTCCATGCTCACAAACATCTTTCGTTCGACTGGACTCCAACAGGCATAACCCTTCTGAGTCGCCGTGTAACCGACAAAGACACATTTAACTGCTCGAGGATCCAATTTGCCAACGCCTGGCCTATTATCCTGGACAAAGCACACACATCCAAAAACTTTTGGTGGAACAGTGTATGTAGTTGCCCCAGTAAGCATCTCCAATGGTGTCTTCCAGGCCAATACTTGAGTTGGCATTCTGTTGATGAGATAAGAGGCCGTCAATATAGCCTGCCCCCATAAGTGTTTCGGGACATTCATAGCCAGCATCATCGTCCGTGCGACTTCCAACAGGTGTCTATTCTTTCGTTCCGCCACACCATTTTGAGCCGGAGTATAAGCACATGAAGTTTGATGAAGTATTCCATGAGTGAAAAAATACTCAGCAACCCGCTTATTAGTATACTCCGTCCCATTATCGGACCGAAAACACTTAATTTTAGCGCCATATTGTGTTTCCACCCGGCGATGAAAGTCCTGAAAGGCCTCAAGGACGTCACTTTTATTCTTCAGAAGGTAGACCCATGTCACACGGGTATAACAGTCAATAAAGGTGACGAACCATCGAAAGCCGTTAATCCCGGTTGTAGGACAAGGGCCCCATACGTCTGAATGTATCATGTCAAAAGCAGCTGAACTCCTATTCCCCGTGCTCACATACGAGCTTCTGGTATGTTTTCCCAAAGCACAGGCATTACAAAATAACTTCTCTTTATTAGCCCTTTGATATAAGGACGGATACATGCGACTAATAACTTGAAAAGAGGAATGACCGACACGCTGGTGGTGGAGGAGCAAGTCGGCTTCAACACTGCGACAGGAAGCTTCTGGTGGTGCGTCTGCTACCAAGGATGCCAATGCGTTGTCCAGTCCAGTCCTGTCTAAATACCACAGCCCCTTATGCCATGTGCCAGTCCCAAGTCGTCGTCCTGTCCCTTTCTCCTGAAAAGTCACCTGAGGAATGTCAAAGGAAACAGTACAGTTCAGATCAAGTATAATGGCACTAATGGATAGAAGATTGACAGAAATCGACGGAGCATGTAGGTGTAGAAGCATGGAAAATACTAAAGGAAATGACTCATGCGGCTCAGAGAATCATGCGGCATAAGGAGCTATGCGGCCCAAAGCATTCCATGTGGCCCAGAGGACACGTGGTCTGATAGTACTTCCCTCCGATCCATGCTGCATTAATTGCTATGACGGCTGACCCCTCTGAAAAGTTGACAACCCTGACACAAAGGCAGGTAATTATGACTCTGTCATAATGATGAATCTCTAGGGAAGAGGAAAGAAATCTCTGACACAAATCCTCTGAGAGCCATAAAAATGCGACGTGGCCTTGCCACGTGGGCGTTCGTATGCGACTCGCTTCTCATGCGGCTCAGAATAAATCCTATGCGGCTCAGGCCATAGAAGCCTCATACGGCTTGAGCAAAGGACTTCCCATGCGGCTCAGAGTGAATCCATCATATGCGGCTCAGGCCATGAAAGCCTCATGCGGCTCGAGCGAGGACTTCTCATGCGGTTCAAGAGGATCATGTCCATGCGGCCCAGGCGGATATATACCTATGCGGCCCACAAGGATTACTCCTCTGTGGTTAGAGGACTCAAGTGAGGGCCACTGCCCACGCAGCCCTGACACGTGGGCTTAACCATATGCGGCTCACATTCATATGCGGCTCATATTCATATGCGGCTCACTAGTCATGCGGTCCAGATCCCCCCAGCAGCTCCTAGGACACGTGTCCTAAACCAATTAATTCCTCAGATTTGCTGTCATTAAAGATTGGATCAAATCCCAATAATCTGGGACACGTGGCAGAAGAATAGATCTAATTTATTTGCAGATATCAGAAGATCAGTATAAGGAAGATTTATTCCAATCAGCATTAATTGCTCATGGGATTTGGTGTAATCTACACCTAATGGCCCAGATTCATCATAATCAAAACGAATGGCCAAGATGGACCAATCCCCAAGCCGTCGCCATCTCTAAAAGCTAATCATTGGCAACCCTAATGATCATATCCCACTATTATAAATAACAAGGTGCCATTCCCTTGTAAAATATATACAATATCAAAGAGAAAAAGATATACAATTTCAGAGAGAAAAATACGTATATACAGAGGGACTCCCCAATAGTCAGAGAAAAGAATACGCAGAGAGAGAGAGAGAAGCCAGAAGAGCAACAGAGGAGCAAGAAGAGCATTTCTTCGTCAACGCCAACCATCTTTTCACAAGGAGCCAAGGCTGCATACCGATCGTCCAAGGAGTAAGGCAGGGCTGCCGTCGCCTTTCCGAGCCTCTATCGTCACCCCCCAGAATCTAAAATAAACAATTGTACTTAGACTGCTGTACCTAGGTTTTCGTCCCTAGGCTTTCTTTTTACAAGCGAGTTTGTAACGTGAAGTAAAAGTTCGGTCCTCCGATAATTATTCTGTTCTTTTATATTTCATGGCAAACACGATGGCGACTCTGCTGGGGACTAACTTCTCCACGGCTGAGGAGTTGGTGACGCAATCGGATGCAGCCAAGCTTGGCTCCACTCAACAAAAGATGGTCGCCCGGTTCGACCAACAGGCGTTCGAAGAGATGCTCTCCGACAAGAGCACTGGCCCGGTCCAGAAGCGAGCCCGCACAAAGAAGGCCCGTAAGGAGTGGAGACCCCGATCCTTCGTTCCTGCTGAAGCTCTTGCAGAGACACCCTCTGTTGTTCAAGACGGCGAGCAAGATTCCCCTGCGGCCCCACTTCAGATCGTAGACAACTCTGCTGTCCCCAAGTCCGGCAGAAGAAAACACTATGATGCTGGACTTGCAGGGGCAAAGAGGAACTCTATGAGATCCGAGCCGTATAAGGTTATCAATCGCAGGGAGAAAGCTCATGCGGCTACATCCTTCAGCCGTAGGGAGAAAGCTCATACGGCTACATCCTCCAGCCGCATGAAGAAAACTCATGCGGCCATATCTGTCAGCCGCATAGCTTATGCGGCTACAGTTGCCAACCAAACGAATGAAACTCATGCGGCTGTGGGAGTCAATCGCTTGCAGAAAACCCATGCGGCCATAATTATCAACCGTATACGGCCAGCCTGTACGGTCGTGACTCCTAGCCGTACGAAAATAATTCGTCCGACGGCAGAAGACAACCGCATACAGACAGCCTGCACGGTACCCAACTCTAGTCGCATAGCGTCCGTTTCATGCTTCTCTCGATCAGTCTTCGACCGTCTCTCATGCGGTCCTAACCCTGATGATTCTCTGGATGATAAGCCAGACTCTGTGGTACCCAACTTGGACTCCTCCTATTACGCACCCGCAAGTGCTAAAAGGAGGAAGTCTAGGGCAGAGCGGGCTCATCAGGCCCAGTCAGCTGTCCCAACCTCTGACTATCGGGGCGTCCCGTTGACTATCACATGGGCCTCGGATGGAAAGTTGTATACAACCGCTCGAGTCCAGCCCCCGGCGGCAAACGGACAGAGTAGTTCTTCTGACCTGTGGGAGGCGATCCTCCACAAATGCAAGGAAAGAGAAGGAGTGTCGGCGTGTAAAGAGTCCTCGCTTGGACATCGCTGCACTCAAATCATCGTCAATTGCTGCTGCAACAATACGGCAGTGCCGAAAGATCGACCGTCCGTCTTCCAAAGGCTACAGCACCCGAGCTCAGATGATGAGGCACCTCCTGTTGTCTCCTGCAATTCCGCTCAAAAGGTCTCCGCCGAAAGGAGGGGGAAAAAGACGAGTATCTCCAGTCCCAAGATATCAACCACCACAGCTAAGAAACTATCGTCTAAACGGTTGTCCTCTACTGGTGTATTCCAACACACCCGTTCAAAGACAAAATTTACCGTGATAGGAAATTCATCATCAACATCGCTGGGGGTTGAGGGAACTGGGGGTAGCACTCCTCCGAACATCCACAACAATCCGATGTTTCAAAGAGCCGAGCCCGGACAAACAATTCTTCCATCAGGGGCAACAGACGCCGATGTCCCTGAGGACATCCGTAACTCTCAAGACGAAGCAAGCTCTGAAGCTGGGGATACCGTTCCCTCCGAGTCCGAGCCTGAAGAGAACATTCCTACCTATCCCGATGACTTCTCGGTGCATGGGTACGACTCGGAGGGTACATCCTCCACCGTTCCTTCCATCCCTACTCATGTAAGGACGGTGTTCATGACGGACAGCAATCAAGGCGGTTCCAATGATCACCAGCGCATCGACAATCTCGAAGCCATATTACTTGCTTTGGTCAAATCTGTAGACGAGATTAAAGCGGCCCTGTCCACTCTACAAGGAGGAACGCCTGGTCAAACAAGCACGGGCCCCGCGGTCAATATAGATTCAAACTCAGCGGCACCAAACCCGGGCAATAATCCTCCCAAAATAACAGCCCCTACCGCGACAGATGAGACCCGAGAAGTAAGGAGAGAGGTCCAGGAGCTCCGAGCCATGTTTCATGCCCGAGTGAACGCTCAAGATCTCAGAATACGGCAACCATACCCTGCTGAATGGAGGGATGTTCCATTCCCACCAAGATATAAGCCGTTCAATATCAACCCGTATGATGGCAAAACCTCAGCAAGTCGGTACATCACTTACTTTGAGGTCACCACCGACCATCTGCCTCATGATGATGCAATCCTCATACGGTTATTCATCGGGGCATTGGAAGGAGTCGCCTTCGATTGGTACCGCAATCTACCGAACAACTGCATCCACTCCTTCGTCGGCTTCAAGCGCCTGTTCTTGGAACAATTCTACAAAGTAGGACAGGACGTCACTATGTCCACTCTCATGGACGTCGTCCAAGGGGAGAAGGAGTTGACAAGAAACTACATCGAGCGGTTCTGCCAGACCGCCATAAAGCTGCCTTCCGAAAATCCAGATTCTTCTTTGATTGAAATTTGCCAAAAGAGACTGCTTCCAACGATCAGTCTCTGGATGGGCAAAAGTCAATTCAAAGATTGGAAGGCGTTCATCATCAGCGTCACAAGCGCCGAAGAACGACTGAAGAAGGCTCGCCAACTGGGATTGCACATCTCGGAAGGAGAAAGCAAGGGCAAGCGTCCCAACAACGATAATGGGGGTAACCCCTCCAACAATCGGGACAGCAAGGGAAAGCAGGCTATGGTGGCCGACACGGCCCAGAAGCCCGAGCCACAACTAGCAGATAAACAATGGCCTCAGATCACTTACTCTTTCGAAGACGGCCACGTCAAGCCTATCTTGGACATGCTCATGCAAGGAGGTAGAATTCAGCTTCCTCCACCGAGGCGGGAGCCTCGGTCGGATGATTTGGAGAACCCAAAGTTCTGCCATTACCACCGTTATGTACACCACGCTACACACGACTGCTACCAACTAAAACGGTACATCCAAAGCCTCATCGATTCGAACGCTCTGGCCATCGACTTCGAAGAGGTAACCGTAGCAGCCAATATAGTGTCCGTACAATTCGGCAGCTTCCCTCCGACGGAGACTCAAGACGGGGTAATCCCCGTCCCTCTGGCAACGATGGAGATTACCAATCTTCTACCTCCCCGAGAACAGGCTGCTGGTCTAGTACCTCTCACCACCTCACGAGGGGAGGTCATGTGGGTCCATCCAGACTTGGTTTCAGAAGTAACTCGACCCACACCATCTCCCACTAACAAAAAGAGTAAAAAAATCAGGACCTGCCACACAATCTCAGCAGACAACGAAGAAGCTACAGCCGTCGTCACACGGTCCGGAGCGCAATCCCAACCTGTGGTTGACAATCCAGCTGAAAATCATCAACCCACTACAACTGATGCTCCGGGACCGGCTCAGCCTTCGACGACCGACAAGCCAGCCCAAGGGCTAGAGAGGCCCTATAACTTTGACATCTTAGCACAATTGGCTAACACTCCGGCCAAATTGTCACTATACGAACTCCTAAGGCTCTCCAAGGACGTTCGTATTGCATTGAGCGAAGCACTCCAAAATGCCGATGCCTATCTCGCTCAATCCAACCTCACCGAGGAGGACTCACCCATGGATCTCCATGACAGTGCCTGCACGGGAGCAATGCCCAATATCGTCTTCACTCCGTAGGACATGCTCATCAAAACCAACCTACATGATCGCCCGCTATACTACACGGGATACATCGGCGACGTGAAGGTGGATCGGATGCACATTGATCCTGGCTCTTCCATAAGCATCATTCCGAAGGGTCTGCTACATCATCTCCACATCCCAATGCATCGCCTGACACCTACAAGCACCGCCATCAGCGATTTCAATTCGGGCAGGAGCTACCCTATTGGGAAGATTCGTCTGAAGTGTCAAATTGGCGACCTCCAATCCGAAGTCACCTGCTACGTCATAGATGCAGACACTTCTTACAACATCCTCTTGGGACGCCCATGGATACACAATTATATGTTCGTGCCTTCCACGCTATACCAGTGCTTTAAATACGTCGACAAATACGGCTTCGTGAAGACAGAATTTGCTGATATCGATCCCTTCAAAGGGGTCGAATCTTACTATTCGGACTCCTGCTTATACGAAAAGTCGAAGAGGCACCTTGATGAAGGAGACGCACAAACTCATACCGAGACAACCACGGGATCAGAAGGACCCCTGACGATCCACCTCCAAGCTCGCAAACCGGGCAAGTCTGTACCCCTTACCGCCACTCTGCGGAAGGACGCAATCAGCCTCTCAGCGCAGGAGGAGCAAATGATAATCCGGCTGCCAAGGTCCGGCCAAGTGCCGAGGCCCACAACGGAGCTACTGATAATCAGGCTATCAAGAGTCAGCCAACCACAAGCAGGAAAGCTCAACCCCTCGGATAGGCCCATGACGATACGCCTTTCCAGGAAGGGTCGACACCCCGATGCAAGGTCTGACACTTCTAGCGAACCAGCCACTCCTCGCCCCACATCAAATGCCAAACTGGGGGTTGCTAGTCTGCCAACAACACCACGCTCAACTCCATCAACTGAACCACTGACAATCAAGCTTCCCAGGTCGTCCTCTCAGTCTTCCTTCATAGATGGGGTAGCCGAAGAGGAACCGGAGCTAGCCAAGTATGTGGCTGCCTACACTGATGTTCCCTCCGCTGATGATGTAATCCCCCTAGAAAAGATACCTTACTTCATCAATAAAGGGTTATCTTTGAACTACACCGAGCTCAATAAGCTATGTACGATGTATGCTATGGAACACGGTATAGGCGCTCACCTACACACACAGGTGACAAATGTATATACCGCGATCCAGCTTACTCCAGTAGAAGACGCTTACCGAATATTCGAGGGAGGAGATCATCCGATCATCTTTGGCCGGACGAACAACCCGCATCCCCTCACCATAGAAGAAGACGACCTCGAGTCAGATGCCGGAAGACTGTCTCTGTATCTCTATAGTCCTCAATCCAAATATCTAATGCAGAAACAGGGGTATGATCTGGAGACGACGCCAGGATTGAACTACGGCTCTGGGTGACGATTACCTTTGAAGCCGCCAGTCCCGGCGGGCAAACCACGGAACTATTATAACAAAACTCGATACGGGTTAGGGTATGTAACGCCTACTACGACCCCTGAAAGTTCAGATGAAGAATGTGACTGGCAGTCACATTCAACCGGATCACCAACTTCCGACTCAGATACCAGCATCGGAGATGTGTTCAGACAGGTCATGTCAGTCAACATAGCATTCTCCGACGCTTACGAGGAAGACGAAGACATCCCCAAAATCCTCGAGCTAGAGCCATGGGCCCAGCAATTAGACGTACAATAGGAAAAGCGGTTCGAACTGAGAGAACCTCCTACTGAAGATGAGGTCATACAAGTGGATCTCGGCAGCGAATCTTCTCCAAAACCGATTTTCATCAGTAAAAGCCTAACTGACGAAGAACGGGAGTTGCTATTAGAACTTGTCAGAGATTACATTGATGTGTTCGCCTGGAGCTACGAAGACATGCCAGGGTTAAATACTGACATCGCTCTTCACAAACTCAACATTCGACCAGATGCGAAGCCGGTCAAGCAACAACAGCGACGCTTCCGTTCAGGCATCATGGACACGATCGAAGCCGAAGTCAACAAACTGATAGCCAGCGGCTTCATCCGTGAAGAGCAACATCCAGACTGGGTCGCCAACATAGTACCCGTCCTCAAGAAGAATGGAAAGATTCGAATCTGTATCGACTTTCGCAACCTGAACGAGGCATGCCCCAAAGATGAATTCTCCCTTCCTATCACAGACATCATGATCGACAATACCTGCGACTTCGAACGCATGTCATTCATGGATGGCTTCTCGGGGTACAACCAAATCAAAATGTCTCCTGATAAAGAAAAGCATACTTCATTCCGAACACCGATTGGCACGTACTGCGACACAGTCATGCCTTTCGGTTTAAAGAATGCTGACGCCACATATCAAAGAGCCATGAGCATCATTTTCAGAGACCACATATGCAAGACGGTGGAGTGCTACGTTGACGATATAGCCGTTAAAAGCCGTAGCAAGGGAGACCATCTGCAGGATCTAAGGACGGTATTCGACCTAATGCGAACGCACAATTTGAAGATGAACCCCACGAAGTCCTTTCTGGGCGTATCCAGCGGGAAGTTCTTAGGCTTCATCATCACTGCAAAGGGTATCCATGTAGACCCTGAGAAGACAAAAGCAATCATGGAGATGGGTCCCCCGAGAAATCTCTGCGAACTCAGAGGCCTTCAAGGGAGGCTAGCTTATATCAGGAGGTTCATTTCCAACCTCTCCGGGCGATGCCGACCATTCACGCACCTCATGAAGAAAGAAGTCTCATTCGTATGGGACGAGGAATGCCAGCGTGCTTTCGACAGCATCAAAGAATATTTGTCAAATCCTCCAGTTCTGGTAGCCCCGGTTCCTGGAAAACCATTCCTGCTCTATGTACGAGCAATGGAGCACTCCCTCGGGGCTCTGCTGGCACAGAACAACGACGCAGGCCATGAACAGGCCATATATTACCTCAGCCGAATGATGATTGGGCCAGAGCACCGATACACCGCTGTAGAGAAGGAATGCCTCGCCCTGGTGTTCGCCATTCAGAAAATACGACACTATGTCACCGGACAAACGATACATGTGATCTCACGAGTCAACCCACTAAGGGTCCTCATGACTAAACCAGGGGCACTCAGCTCTCGTCTCGCTACATGGGCAATATTGCTGTCCCCTTATCATATGATCTTCGTCCCCCAAAAGGCAGTCAAAGGTCAAGCCCTGGCAGACTTCTTAAAAGCCCATCCGGGCTCGGAGTCCTCTAGGATATATGAAGAGATCCCAGATGAGGTCGCCGACTCGCATGCAACCTCTCACGAGAATATATGGCGAATATTCTTCGACGATGCTTCCAGGACCGGACCTAAAGGCAATATAGTCGTCGGAGTCGGGGTAGTGCTGGTCTCCCCTTCCGGATTGGTGATTAATCGTGCTTATTCCCTCACAGAACCCTGCTCTAACAATGTGGCCGAGTATAATGCTCTGGTCATTGGCCTCCAACTTGCAAGAGAACTGGGGGTAGAATACCTTGAAGCATACGGCGATTCTCAACTAATCGTCAATCAGATCCGGGGTTCGTACGAAGTCCGCCACGAAGACATGATCCCTTATCACCAAATAGCGATCGATATCATCTCGTTATTTGAGGGGTTCTTCATCGAGCACGTCCCCAGACTGCGAAATATTGAAGCCGATGCCCTAGCTGGTCTTGCCGCTTCCCTAACAGTTCCGAATTATGATCGCCAATCGGTGGAAGTGATAGGCCATGAACTGGTATGTCCCAAAAACAATATGCAATTCATGGGAAGTTATTCCGCACAGACGATCGATGACGCCCCAGATTGGAGACAACCATTCATCGACTTCGTCGTCTACGACATCCTGCCCGAGAACCCAAAGGAAGCCACTTCCATCAGAAGGCATTCTCTCAGATTCTTTTACGATACAGAGACGAAGATGCTGTATCGCCGCTCCTACGACGGATTATTACTTCGGTGTCTGTCAAACGCAGAAGCCAAAGAAGCCGTACGAGAAGCTCACGACGGTGTCTGTGGGGACCACCAGCCCGGCCCAAAACTGCAAGACCGCCTTCGCCGAATGGGCTACTATTGGCCCACGATGGTGGCAGATGCGATCGAATATGCTAGAAAGTACAAAGCTTGCCAAGTCCACGCAGACTTCATTCACCAACCATCCAAATTTCTACATCCGACAGTGGCGTCCTGGCCATTCGAAGTATGGGGAATGGATATCATTGGTCCAATTACCCCACCTTCCTTCCGAGGACATCACTTCATACTTGCGATCACTGATTACTTCTCCAAGTGGGCGGAAGCTGTCCCACTCGCAGAAGTCAAGACTTCAAACGTGATCAGCTTCCTTAAGCATTACGTCATCTACCGCTTTGGACTGCCGCGAAGGATCATCCATGATAATGGTTCGCAGTTTGCAAGCCACGCATTCTATCGATTTTGCGATAAACACCGTATCCAGAATATCGCTTCGACACCGTACAACCCGGCAGCAAACGGGTTAGCAGAGGCGTTCAACAAAACAATCATCAAACTCCTCAAGAAGTTCGTTTTCTCCAACAAGCGCGACTGGAACGAGAAGCTCGGCGAGTGCTTATGGGCTTATCGTACCACAATTCGAACATCCACCGGGAATACGCCATTCTCCCTAGTGTACGGGAGTGAGGCAGTTCTTCCATTAGAGACTCAAATACCCTCACTCCGTGTCGCCCTCACTTATCAATTGACAACAGATGATAACTACCGACGTCGGCTGCAAGAATTAGAAGCCTTAGATGAAAAGCGCCTCCTAGCTCAGCAAAGGATCGAGCTGTACCAAGCACGCATCTCAGGAGCCTTCAACAAGAAGGTCAAAATCAGAACATTCCAAGTGGGCGATCTTGTTCTGGCAGTCCGGAGGCCAATGGTCATGACTCACAAGACCGCCGGCAAGTTCCAGCCAAAATGGGAAGGCCCATTTATCATAAAGACAGTATTCTCCAACGGTACTTACCGCTTCGCCAAGCAGAACGGAGACTTGCTCATGTTGCCCGTCAACGGCAAGTTCCTGAAGAAATACTATGTTTAAACAATATTCTCCAGATCCTCGAGTCACGTACCCGCTGGTACCACTGAACTCGCTCTATAAATTTCCAGATTATTGAGTCATGTATCCGCTGATACCATTGAATTCACCCTCGTAGTTTTCCAGATTCTCGAGTCACGTACCCGCTGGTACCACTGAACTCGCTCTACAAAATTCTAGATTATTGAGTCATGTATCCGCTGATACCACTGAACTCACCCTCGCAGTTTTCCAGATCATTGAGTCACGTACCCGCTGGTATCGCTGAACTCACACTCACCATTCTCCAGATTTCTGAGTCACGTACCCGCTGGTACCGCTGAACTCACACTCACCATTCTCCAGATTCCCGAGTCACGTACCCGCTGGTACCGCTGAGCTCGCATCTACAGTATTCCAGATTTTCGAGTCATGTACCCGCATGTACCGCTGAACTCATGTCCTTCTTCCACAAAGATATCCCAAATTTCCAAGTCATGTATCCACTGGTACCTCTGAACTTACACTCTGATTCCAACATTCATGGATTGTCGAGTTATGTACCCATCGGTACCCTTGAACTTACATCCCGGTCACTCTTTTGAAAGAAAGTCATGTATAATCATACCTCTGAACTTTCTTCCTACAAGAGATCCTCCCTCATGATCTAATACCTGCACTCCCAGTGCACAACAAAGGTAACGGGTCCACAAACTTCCAAGACGGCCATGTCCTCATTACCTCTGAGCTGTTCCACTTCCGCCAAAAACAAATCACCCCCTACATAGAACTTCCATGTCCTCATTACCTCTGAGTTGTTCTATGTGCCCTCCTTCATTGAGCCTACTCCTGTCATGTCCCCATTACCTCTGAATGGGAAGGCTCCGTCGAAGAAACCTTCATACTTGCCATGTCCTTATTACCTCTGAGTAAGTATGATGATCTCCTTTCGACCTATTATCTGTACCCACAACCGGAGTACGCCAAGGGTAATAGGTCCACAATTGTCCTCTGTTGACCATCAATATCCTCCGTCGAGTTCACTCCTGCCTTGTTCTTATTACCTCTGAGTAGGAAGACTCTACGTTTAAAACCTTCTCACTTGCCATGTCCTCGTCACCTCTGAGCAAGTATGTCGGTTCCCCTTCATCCTATTATCCGCACCCTAAACCAGGGTACGCCAAGGATAATAGGCCCACAAATATCCTCAGCTAAATTTCTCAGCACAAATCTATCACCTCATCAGGCCCCAGGAGCCCAGCTGCTCTACGGCATTCCTTTTTTCTCAATACCAAGAGCACCCATAACCACTTCGCTATGGTTGCTTCAAGTACCCTGATCAAAACTTGTTACCTTTGCCTAAAACCAAGGTACGCCATGGGTAACAGGTCCACAAATATATCCCCTATACGGGGGAAAACATCACCACAATATCACAGGCGCAGCAAGCAATACAAATGAAGGGTAGAATTGAAAGTACTCTTTATTTGAAGGAAGAAAAAGCATTACATATTTTCGGGATCATGTCCCCTTCAGAAGGAAAGAAAACAGAAACAAAACGAGAAGAAAAAGTCGACTACATTTCTGCATTGCACAACTCCAAGAGACAATTTTTCACTAAGGCGTCCCCAAATAGAAAAGTCGGTTTCAGAAATTCTCCATCCAACTTCTCCGAATTCATCATTGAACAAAGAAAGCGGAAAGGTTGTTTATTAATAGCAGCCACTCTCTCCTTAGGCTCGTTAGTGGGAAGCTGATCCTTTATACGACGGATTAACTCGTCAACCTGCACGTTTGCGGCATGCTGAGCCGAACCCACAAGGAGCTCTCCTGCTGGGTTGGTTGGGAGGTTCACTGAAAAAGAAGAAACAGGATTAAAAGATTGCTAAAACAAAAATTACTGAACAAAGAAGCTCTCGCCAGCCTATGCGGTTTAGGTCAATGATGTCGTATGCGGCTCCAATCCAGTTGGGACTCAAGAAATACAGTGTCAAGGAAGCCTATGCGGTTCTAGTCAATACAGTCTCATGCGGCCCAAATCAGATGGGAGTTTCATATGACTCTAGCTCGATAGCTCATGCGGATTGGACGAATACACACAGTTCTAATAGGAGAACTCATGCGGCACAAAACGCTATGCGGTTCAGTCTGCTAAAAACATATGCGGCTCCGTTCAGAGAAGACTTTATGTGTTTTAAATCCTTCTTCTGTGGTTCAAACATGGGACATTGTCTATGTGGTTCGGGCATGAAAAAGTCATGCGGCCCGTACAGCATATGCGGCTCGGCCATCAACTTGGGAAGAGGCTTGTGCATAAATATACAACAGAGCCATGAGTACTCGAGATCCAAATGCAACCCTTACCCTTGAAGGTTGGACGAGCGTCGGAGGGCATTTCGGGCGCTTCACGCTCGACGGCGGACGAGGACGTCACCCTCTTGCCCTTCGCGGCGGCAGAAATAACTTTAGAAGACTTATGAGCCATTGCTTCGATGAGAAGACAAGGAAGATCAGAAAGAGAAGACAAAAAAAAGAGTGAACGAAAGAGAAGGTAAAGAAATCCCTCCGGCTAAAGTCACCCGTATTTATAAACAAAGACGGAGCGGTTCGATCCCCGTGCATACACGTAAACCGACTCTTCGGTTATCAAAAGGAGCCGCCGAAAATGAAGGCCAAGCTCCTCGGATCCCGCACCAAAAAAGTGGCCTTTAAAAAATCAACAACATTTAAGTGCTAAAGATTACCGTACGTGGCAAATAATGACGTGGCAAGCAGCTATGCGGCTGAACAGTCTCCTGCAGCTAAGTCACTTATGCGGCTGAATAATTCATGCGGCCGAGACTTCTATGCGGTCAGAATCCCATATGCGGCTAGAGGAACCCGGCCATGCTTCTTATTCAAAGTATTTCAATTTTACAAATTGAAAACTTTGAAGGGGGTCCTGTAGAAGCATGGAAAATACTAAAGGAAATGACTCATGCGGTTCAGGGAATCATGCGGCATAAGAAGCTATGCGGCCCAAAGCATTCCATGCGGCCCAGAGGACACGTGGCCTGATAGTGCTCCCCTCCGATCCATGCTGCATTAATTGCTATGACGGCTGACCCCTCTGAAAAGTTGACAGCCCTGACACAAAGGCAGGTAATTATGACTCTGTCATAATAATGAATCTCTAGGGAAGAGGAAAGAAATCTCTGACACAAATCCTCTGAGAGCCATAAAAATGCCACGTGGCCTTGCCACGTGGGCGTTCGTATGCGACTCGCTTCTCATGCGGCTCAGAATAAATCCTATGCGGCTCAGGCCATAGAAGCCTCATGCGGCTCGAGCAAAGGACTTCCCATGCGGCTCAGAGTGAATCCATCCTATGCGGCTCAGGACATGAAAGCCTCATGCGGCTCGAGCGAGGACTTCTCATGCAGTTCAAGAGGATCATGTCCATGTGGCCCAGGCGGATATATACCTATACGGCCTACAAGGATTACTCCTCTGTGGTTAGAGGACTCAAGTGAGGGCCACTGCCCACGCAGCCCTGACACGTGGGCTTAACCATATGCGGCTCACATTCATATGCGGCTCACTAGCCATGCGGTCCAGATCCCTCCAGCAGCTCCTAGGACACGTATCCTAAACCAATTAATTCCTCAGATTTGCTGCCATTAAAGATTGGGTCAAATCCCAATAATCTGGGACACGTGGCAGAAGAATAGATCTAATTTATTCGCAGATATCAGAAGATCAGTATAAGGAAGATTTATTCCAATCAGCATTAATTGCTCATAGGATTTGGTATAATCTACACCTAATGGCCCAGATTCATCATAATCAAAACGAATGGCCAAGATGGACTAATCCCCAAGTCGCCGCCATCTCTAAAAGCTAATCATTGGCAACCCTAATGATCACATCCCACTATTATAAATAGCAAGGTGCCATTCCCTTGTAAAATATATACAATATCAAAGAGAAAAAGATATACAATTTCAGAGAGAAAAATACGTATATACAGAGAGACTCCCCAATAGTCAGAGAAAAGAATACGCAGAGAGAGAGAGAGAAGCCAGAAGAGCAACAGAGGAGCAAGAAGAGCATTTCTTCGTCAACGCCAACCATCTTTTCACAAGGAGCCAAGGCTGCATATCGATCGTCCAAGGAGTAAGGCAGGGCTGCCGTCGCCTTTCCGAGCCTCTATCGTCACCCCCCAGAATCTAAAATAAACAATTGTACTTAGACTGCTGTACCTAGGTTTTCGTCCCTAGGCTTTCTTTGTACAAGCGAGTTTGTAACGTGAAGTAAAAGTTTGGTCCTCCGATAATTGTTCTGTTCTTTTATATTTCATGGCAAACAGTAAGACATTGGTTAGAGTGATGGAAAGGGTACATGCGACAGTGCCTTTACCTATTACAGGACTGGAAGTACTATCAGCGGTCTGAATACTCTCCGGCAAAGGTATGTGAGTATATTCCCGAAATGCACCACGGGACCCCGTGACATGGCGAGATGTCCTAGAGTCCATAATTCATTCTGGCTGATGGATAGATGTAAAAGCACATGCAGAATCATCGATGCTGGTTTGGACAAAGCAAGTGATGTGATCTTCCGAAGTTAAAGATGCCCCAGGACTGTCGGCCGAACCCAGCTTTGTGCCTCGCAACTTCTCAAGGAACTCCCGCTCAAGCGGGGTTATTTCAGCCAGTTGATTCTCTACCCCTTTCTCCGCCAGATTTGCTTTGTGTCTGCCCCTTCTACCAGCATATCCTCTCCTACCACCACGTCGGCCTCTACGACCCCGTCCTCGATCATTAGACTGATTGTGCAAAGGTTTTGGACAAAATCGGATGTAATGTCCGGAGTCACCACAATTGTGGCAAACACCACCTATAGATGAAGGTTGATTGAAGGCGGCAAGGGTAGACTTTTCAACTGCGGCTTGCTCCCCTGGTAGGAGCGCTTGTTGGGCATCAACTTCAGTCAAGCTTCTTTCTGTGTCATAACAGCTATAGCTTCTACCAAGGTCGGAAGCGTGGGTTGGAAGAGGAGGATATTCCTTCTCTGCTCAAATACAGGGTATAGTCCTTTCAGGAATTTTATCATACGCTGCCGGGAAATATAAGCCAGGAACGTCTGAAAGTACTTCACGAATGTCGGTTCGACTTGTGCATCTTCCATCCCAAGAGGATCATAATGATCCAGATCAGACCAGTACTTCTTCAACAGGGCCGCGTACTCAGAGATGGTACGTTCATCTTAGGCCACCCTATCGAGTTCATTTTGCAGATGAAAGATTCGTATAGGGTTGCCGGAGCCAGAGTACATATCTTTTAGAGTTTGCCATATATCAGCAGCAGCCCCCATTGCCTCGACAATGCCCGACACCTGGTCGGTTAAAGAGGCAGTCAACCACCCAGCCACGACGTTGTTGACAATCTCCCAAACAGCAAACTCCTTGGCAGAGTAATTGGCCGACGCCTTGGCTTGGCCAGTGACATAGCCAACCAAGCCACGTCCCTTTAGTGTCCTCATCGCCTGTCGCGACCACTTTAAGTAGTTGGATGTTCCTTCCAACTTCGTCTCCAGCTTCTCCAATTTTCTCATTTTGTAAGGAGACGGATCCACATCAGGATGGATCACACGTGGGGTTACCTCGGTTAATCTCTTCGTTAAGATATCATCAACCAAGGCCTTCATCTCTTCGGCCGTCAGTTTGCCACTGATCGAATCTATGGCTGTTTCAACTGTGAACCCTATTCGTCGTCTTCGCCAGCTTCTTCGACGTCGGAGTCGTCGTCTTCTTCGTCTTCGTCGTCTTCTTCGACGTCACAGACTTTACGAATGCGCTACTAACTTGGCCAGCACCGGCACGTGCATGTAAAGTGAACACGTCAGGACACCAGAGAAGACATGATCAGTCTCTGTATAGATCCCGATGGATAATTTTATTGATGGACTACTTCACTACTTATAGGGAGTCTAGCTCCTCTACATACTACATATTCCGATGTGGGACTAAAAGTCCCTTATTGACTCTCAACACTCCCCCTCAAGATGGGCGATAGATATTGATCATTCCCATCTTATTACATAGCTTCGACAGACTTAATAAACTAAGACCCTTAGTCAGATAGTCTACAACTTGTTCTTCTGAGCGGACATGGTCAATCTTCAGTATCCCTTGTTCCAGCTTCTCCTTGATAAAGAATCGATCAATCTCGATGTGCTTCGTTTTGTCGTGCTGAACTGGATTGTTACTATACTTATTGCAGCTTGACTATCGCTCAGAAGACGTAGTGGTGTTCCCTTGTCTAGCTTCAACTATGTCAGCAATGCTTTTACCTACAGCAACTCTGACACTCCCAGAGCCATTGCTCTGTATTCTGCTTCAGCTGTCGATCGTGCTACCACAGACTGTTTCTTGCTTCTCCATGAGACCAGATTTCCTCCTACAAAAACATAGTATCCTGTGGTAGACCTTCTGTCGTCTATGCAGCTCGTCCAGTCTGCATCACAGTATCCCTCAACTTCTATGCGTCCATTCTTCTTGAACCATAGCCCCTTTTCCGGCGTTCCTTTCAGATATCTCAAGATCTGAAATACTGCTTCCATATGACCCTTTCTTGGATCATGTATGTAGCGACTCACTACACTCACCGCAAATGAGATATCAGGGCGAGTGTGTCCCAGATAAATCAATCTTCCTACAAGTCTTTGATATCTTTCACGATCAACGGGCTCTCCTGCTTCTGCTCCCAACTTGCACTTCTGGTCAATTGGAGTGACTGCTGCTTTGCATCCCAGCATCCCTGTCTCCTTCAGCAGATCTAGTGTATATTTTTTCTGTGAGAGAACAATTTCTTGTTCGCCTTCACACACCTCGATACCTAGAAAGTACCTCATCGCTCCTAAATCCTTCACTTCAAACTCCTTCGCGAGTTTTGACTTCAGCTTAGTGATCTTGACTTCATCATCACCTGTGATCACTATATCATCCACATACACATCAAGTATAGTGATGTGGCCTCTTGCATACTAGAGAAAGACCGTATGATCTGCATTTGTTTGACGGTATCCCATGCCTGTAACAGCCTTTCTGAATCTGTCAAACCAGGCTCGAAGAGATTGCTTGAGCCCGTATAGCGACTTCTTCAGTTTACACATCTTTCCTTGCGACGTCCCTCCGTTTGATTCCGTCGCGTAGCACCCTGGCGGGAGCTCCATGTATACTTCTTCTTACAGGTCCCCATGAAGAAAGGCATTCTTCACATCCAGCTGGTACAGCTTCCACCCATAGTTCGCTGCAATGGAGACCAGAGTTCTCACGGTGCTCATTTTTTCTACTGGGGCAAACGTTTCATCATAGTCTATGCCATAAGACTCGTGAATCCTTTTGCAACCAACCTCGCCTTGTATCGCTTGACCTTTCCTTCTGGCATCTCTTTCACTGTGTACACCCATTTACATCCCACAGCTTTCTTCCCTTTGGGTAATGGAACCAGCTCCCATATCTTATTTTTCTCCAGTGCTCTAAGTTCTTCCATCATTGCACCTTTCTACCTTGGATCTTTTTTTGCTTTCTGCCAACACTTGGGCAACGAAGTAGAGTCTAACGATGCAATGAAGACTCGATAATTCGAAGAAATGTTAGAATAAGACAAGAAGTTGGCAATGTCATGTTCGTAATCATCAAAACGAGCAGGAGCCTTACCTGTATTGATGCGAGAAGATCTCCTTAAGGGAGCAATAGGTGGTGGAAAGATCGTACCATCCGAGTCGGAGAGATCCGCATCAGAATCCGAGTGATTCAGTATGGGGGCAACATCTTCAGGAGTTGGAGCAGGAGTAGACGAGGGACTTGGTACAGTAGGCACAGGACACGGCATAGGCACAGTACTGGACTTCTGTTGTCTCATTCTGTAGACTTAGAGCTCCTTTTTCCTTATCTGTTGCTCCCCCTGCATAATATAT
This sequence comes from Iris pallida, assembly GCA_029216955.1. Classification (NCBI taxonomy): domain Eukaryota; kingdom Viridiplantae; phylum Streptophyta; class Magnoliopsida; order Asparagales; family Iridaceae; genus Iris; species Iris pallida. Next base: position 11,504,396 of record JANAVB010028197.1, on the reverse strand, counting down.
GTATCTTCTTCTTCATTCTCTGTATCTGAGTCACTGTGCTCTCCCCCTTTCGCCAGTTTTCTACAACCGGACACGGAACCGATCCGACGACCATATTTGGGCTTATTATCTCCCCCTCACATCTAACACCATCTATGGTAGGTGTGTTACCAAATGCTGAACCTTCATCCGAACCATAGTATGGTTCGAGTTCTCGGAATGTAACGTCCATGCTCATAAACATCTTCCGCTCGACTGGACTCCAACAGGCATAACACTTCTGAGTCGCCGTGTAACCGACAAAGACACATTTAACTGCCCGAGGATCCAATTTGCTAATGCCTGGCCTATTATCCTGGACAAAGCACACACATCCAAAAACTTTTGGTGAAACAGTGTATGTAGTTGCCCCAGTAAGCATCTCCAATGGTGTCTTCCAGGCCAATACTTGAGATGGCATTCTGTTGATGAGATAAGAGGTCGTCAATATAGCCTACCCCCATAAGTGTTTCGGGACATTCATAGCCAGCATCATCATCCGTGTGACTTCCAACAGGTGTCTGTTTTTCGTTCTGCCATACCATTTTGAGTCGGATTATAAGCACATGAAGTTTGATGAAGTATTCCATGAGTGGAAAAATACTCAGCAACCCGCTTATTAGTATACTCCATCCCATTATCGGACTGAAAATACTTAATTTTAGCACCATATTGTGTTTCCACCCGGCGATGAAAGTCCTGAAAGGCTTGAAGGACGTCACTTTTATTCTTCAGAAGGTAGACCCATGTCGCGCGGGTATAACAGTCAATAAAGGTGACGAACCATCGAAAGCCGTTAATCCCGGTTGTAGGACAAGGGCCCCATACGTCCAAATGTATCATATCAAAAGCAGCTGAACTTCTATTCCCCGTGCTCACATACGAGCTTCTGGTATGTTTTCCCAAAGCACAGGCATTACAAAATAACTTCTCTTTATTAGCCCTTTGATATAAGGACGGATACATGCGACTAATAACTTGAAAAGAGGAATGACCGACACGCTGGTGGTGGAGGAGCAAGTCGGCTTCAACACTGCGACAGGAAGCTTCTGGTGGTGCGTCTGCTACCAAGGATGCCAATGCGTTGTCCAGTCCAGTCATGTCTAAATACCACAGTCCCTTATGCCATGTGCCAGTCCCAAGTCGTCGTCCTGTCCCTTTCTCCTGAAAAGTCACCTGAGGAATGTCAAAGGAAACAGTACAGTTAAGATCAAGTATAATGGCACTAATGGATAGAAGATTGACAGGAAAAGATGGAGCATGTAGGACATTGGTTAGAGTGATGGAAGGGGTACATGCGATAGTGCCTTTACCCATTATAGGGCTGGATGTACCATCAGCGGTCTGAATACTCTCCGGCAAAAGTAGGTGAGTATATTCCCGAAACGTACCACGGGACCCCGTGACATGGCGAGATGCCCCAGAGTCCATAATCCATCCTGGCTGATGGATAGATGCAAGAGCATGTGCAGAATCATCGGTGCTGGTTTGGGCAAAGCAAGTGATGTGATCTTCCGAGGTTGAAGACGCCCCAGGACTGTCGGCCGAACCCAGCTTTGTGCCTCGCAACTTCTCAAGGAACTCCCGCTCAAGCAGGGTTATTTCAGCCGGTTGATTCTCTCCTCCTTCCTCCGCCAGATTTGCTTTGTGTTCGCCCCTTCTACCAGCATATCCTCCCCTACCACCACGTCGGCCTCTACGACCCCGTCCTCGATCATTAGACTGATTGCGCAAGGGTTTTGGACAAAATCAGATGTAATGTCCGGAGTCACCATAATTGTGGCAAACACCACCCATAGATGGAGGTTGATTGAAGGCAGCAAGGGCAGACTTTTCAACCGCGGCTTGCTCCCCCTGGTAGGAGCGCTTGCTGGGCATCAACTTCAGTTGAGCTTCTTCCTGTGTCATAACAGCTATAGCTTCTTCCAAGGTCGGAAGCGTGGGTTAGGAGAGGAGGATATTCCTTCTCTGCTCAAATACAGGGTGTAGTCCCTTCAGGAATTTCCTCATACGCTGCCGGGAAATATAAGCCAGGAACGTCTGAAAGTACTTTGCGAATGTCGGTTCGACTTGTGCATCTTCCATCCCAAGAGGATCATAATGATCCAGATCAGACCAGTACTTCTTCAACAGGGCCGCGTACTCAGAGATGGTACGTTCGTCTTGGGCCACCCTATCGAGTTCATCTTGCAGATGAAAGATTCGTATAGGGTTGCCGGAGCCAGAGTACATATCTTTTAGAGTTTGCCATATATCAGCAGCAGCCTCCATTACCTCGACAATGCCCGACACCTGGTCGATTAAAGAGGCAGTCAACCACCCAGCCACGACGTTGTTGATAATCTCCTAAATAGCAAACTCCTTGGCGGAGTGATCGGCCGGCACCTTGGCTTAGCCAGTGACATAGCCAACCAAGCCACGTCCCTTCAGTGTTCGCATCGCCTGTCACGACCAGTTTAAGTAGTTGGATGTTCCTTCCAACTTCGTCTCCAGCTTCTCCAATTTTCTTATTTTGTAAGGGGACGGATCCACATCAGGATGGATCACACGTGGGGTTACCTCGGTTAATCTCTTCGATAAGATATCATCAACCAAGGCCTTTATCTCGTCGGCCGTCAGTTTGCCACTGATCAAATCCATGGCTGCTTCAACTGTGAACCCTATTCGTCGTCTTCGCCGGCTTCTTCGACGTCGAAGTCGTCGTCTTCTTCGTCTTCATCGTCTTCTTCGACGTCACAGACTTTACGAATGTGCTACTAACTTGGCCAGCACCGGCACGTGCATGTAAAGTGAACACGTCAGGACACCAGAGAAGACATGATCAGTCTCTGTATAGATTCCGATAGATAATTTTATTGATGGACTACTTCACTACTTATAGGGAGTCTAGCTCCTCTACATACTACATATTCCGATGTGGGACTAAAAGTCCCTTATTGACTCTCAACACTCCCCCTCAAGATGGGCGATAGATATTGATCATTCCCATCTTGTTACATAGCTTCGACAGACTTAATGAACTAAGACCCTTAGTCAGACAGTCTGCAACTTGTTCTTCTGAGCGGACATGGTCAATCTTCAGTATCCCTTGTTCCAGCTTCTCCTTGATAAAGAATCGATCAATCTCGATGTGCTTCGTTTTGTCGTGCTGAACTGGATTGTTACTATACTTATTGCAGCTTGACTATCGCTCAGAAGACGTAGTGGTGTTCCCTTGTCTAGCTTCAACTATGTCAGCAATGCTTTTACCTACAGCAACTCTGACACTCCCAGAGCCATTGCTCTGTATTCTGCTTCAGCTGTCGATCGTGCTACCACAGACTGTTTCTTGCTTCTCCATGAGACCAGATTTCCTCCTACAAAAACATAGTATCCTGTGGTAGACCTTCTGTCGTCTATGCAGCTCGCCCAGTCTGCATTACAGTATCCCTCAACTTCTATGCGTCCATTCTTCTTGAACCATAGCCCCTTTTCCGACGTTCCTTTCAGATATCTCAAGATCTGAAATACTGCTTCCATATGACCCTTTCTTGGATCATGCATGTAGCGACTCACTACACTCACCGTAAATAAGATATCAGGGCAAGTGTGTCCCAAATAAATCAATCTCCCTACAAGTCTTTGATATCTTTCACGATCAACGGGCTCTCCTGCTTCTGTTCCCAACTTGCACTTCTGGTCAATTGGAGCGACTGCTGCTTTGCATCCCAGCATCCCTGTCTCCTTCAGCAGATCTAGTGTGTATTTTCTCTGTGAGAGAACAATTTTTTGTTCGCCTTCACACACCTTGATACCTAGAAAGTACCTCATCGCTCCTAAATCCTTCACTTCAAACTCCTTCGCGAGTTTTGACTACAGCTTAGTGATCTCGACTTCATCATCACTTGTGATCACTATATCATCCACACATACAGCAAGTATAGTGATATGGCCTCTTGCATACTGGAGGAAGACCGTATTATCTGTATTTGTTTGACGGTATCCCATGCCTGTAATAGCCTTTCTGAATCTGTCAAACCAGGCTCGATGAGATTGCTTGAGCCCGTATAGCGACTTCTTCAGTTTACACATCTTTCCTTGCGACGTCCCTCCGTTTGATTCCGTCGCGTAGCACCCTGGCGGGAGCTCCATGTATACTTATTCTTGCAGGTCCCCATGAAGAAAGGCATTCTTCACATCCAGCTGGTACAGCTTCCACCCATAGTTCGCTGCAATGGAGACCAGAGTTCTCACGGTGCTCATTTTTGCTACTGGGACAAACGTCTCATCATAGTCTATGCCATATGACTCGTGAATCCTTTTACAACCAACCTCGCCTTGTATTGCTCGACCTTTCCTGCTGGCATCTCTTTCACTGTGTACACCCATTTGCATCCCACAGCTTTCTTCCCTTTGGGTAATGGAACCAGCTCCCATGTCTTATTTTTCTCCAGTGCTCCAAGTTCTTCCATCATTGCAGCTTTCCACCTTGGATCTTTTTTTGCTTCCTGCCAACACTTGGGCAACGAAGTAGAGTCTAACGATGCAATGAAGACTCGATAATTCGAAAAAATGTTAGAATAAGACAAGAAGTTGGCAATGTCATGTTCGTAATCATCAAAATGAGCAGGAGCCTTACCTGCATTGATGCGAGAAGATCTCCTTAAGGGAGCAATAGGTGGTAGAAAGATCGTACCATCCGAGTCGGAGAGATCCGCATCAGAATTCGAGTGATTCAGTACGGGGGCAACATCTTCAAGAGTTGGAGCAGGAGTAGACGAAGGACTTGGTACAGTAGGCACAGGGCACGACATAGGCACAGTACTGGACTTCTGTTGTCTCCTTCTGTAGACTTGGAGCTCCTTTTGCCTGTTGATCCCCCTGCGTAACATATGTATCTTCTTCTTCATTCTCTGTATCTGAGTCACTGTGCTCTCCCCCTTTCGCCAGTTTTCTACAACCGGACACGGAACCGATCCGACGACCATATTTGGGCTTATTATCTCCCCTCACATCTAACACCATCTGTGGTAGGTGTGTCACCAAATGCTGAACCTTCATCCGAACCATAGTATGGTTCGAGTTCTCGGAATGTAACGTCCATGCTCACAAACATCTTCCGCTCGACTGGACTCCTACAGGCATAACCCTTCTGAGTCGCCGTGTAACCGACAAAGACACATTTAACTGCCCGAGGATCCAATTTGCCAATGCCTGGCCTATTATCCTGGACAAAGAGCACACATCCAAAACTTTTGGTGGAACAGTGTATGTAGTTGCCCCAGTAAGTATCTCCAATGATGTCTTCCAGGCCAATACTTGAGATGGCATTCTGTTGATGAGATAAGAGGCCGTCAATATAGCCTGCCCCCATAAGTGTTTTGGGACATTCATAGCCAGCATCATCATCCGTGCGACTTCCAACAGGTGTCTGTTCTTTCGTTCTGCCACACCATTTTGAGCCGGAGTATAAGCACATGAAGTTTGATGAAGTATTCCATGAGTGGAAAAATACTCAGCAACCCGCTTATTAGTATACTCCGTCCCATTATCGGACCGGAAACACTTAATTTTAGCGCCATATTGTGTTTTCACCCGGCGATGAAAGTCCTGAAAGGCCTCAAGGACGTCACTTTTATTCTTCAGAAGGTAGACCCATGTCACGCGGGTATAACAATCAATAAAGGTGACGAACCATCGAAAGCCGTTAATCCCGGTTGTAGGACAAGGGCCCCATACGTCCAAATGTATCATATCAAAAGCAGCTGAACTCCTATTCCCCGTGCTCACATACGAGCTTCTGGTATGTTTTCCCAAAGCACAGGCATTACAAAATAACTTCTCTTTATTAGCCCTTTGATATAAGGACGGATACATGCGACTAATAACTTGAAAAGAGGAATGACCGACACGCTAGTGGTGGAGGAGCAAGTCGGCTTCAACACTGCGACAGGAAGCTTCTAGTGGTGCATCTGCTACCAAGGATGCCAATACGTTGTCAAGTCCAGTCATGTCTAAATACCACAGCCCCTTATGCCATGTGCCAGTCCCAAGTCGTCGTCCTGTCCCTTTCTCATGAAAAGTCACCTGAGGAATGTCAAAGAAAACAGTACAGTTAAGATCAAGTATAATGGCACTAATGGATAGAAGATTGACAGGAAAAGACGGAGCATATAGGACATTGGTTAGAGTGATGGAAGGGGTACATGCGACAGTGCCTTTACCCATTACAGGGCTGGAGGTACCATCAGCGGTCTGAATACTCTCCGGTAAAGGTAGGTGAGTATATTCCCGAAACGCACCACGGGACCCCGTGACATGGCGAGATGCCCCAAAGTCCATAATCCATCCTTGTTGATGGATAGATGCAAGAGCATGTACAGAATCATCGGTGCTGGTTTGGGCAAAGCAAGTGATGTGATCTCCCAAGGTTGAAGACGCCCCAGGACTGTCGGCCGAACCCAGTTTTGTGCCTCGCAACTTCTCAAGGAACTCCCGCTCAAGCAGGGTTATTTCAGCCAGTTGATTCTCTCCTCCTTCCTCCGCCAGATTTGCTTTGTGTCCGCCCCTTCTACCAGCATATCCTCCCCTACCACCACGTCGGCCTCCACGACCCCGTCCTCGATCATTAGACTTATTGCGCAAGGGTTTTGGACAAAATCAGATGTAATGTCCGGAGTCACCACAATTGTGGCAAACACCACCCATAGATGGAGGTTGATTGAAGGCAGCAAGGGCAGACTTTTCAACCACGGCTTGCTCCCCCTGGTAGGAGCGCTTGCTGGGCATCAACTTCAGTTGAGCTTCTTCCTGTGTCATAACTGCTATAGCTTCTTCCAAGGTCGGAAGCGTGGGTTGGGATAGGAGGATATTCCTTCTCTGCTCAAATACAGGGTGTAGTCCCTTCAGGAATTTCATCATACGCTGCCGGAAAATATAAGCCAGGAATGTCTGGAAGTACTTCGCGAATGTCAGTTCGACTTGTGCATCTTCCATCCCATGAGGATCATAATGATCCAGATCAGACCAGTACTTCTTCAATAGGGCCGCGTACTCAGAGATGGTACGTTCGTCTTGGGCCACCCTATCGAGTTCATCTTGCAGTTGAAAGACTCGCACAGGGTTGCCGGAGCCAGAGTACATATCTTTTAGAGTTTGTCATATATCAGCAGCAGCCTCCATTGCCTCGACATTGCCCGACACCTGGTCGGTTAAAGAGGCAGTCAACCACCCAGCCACGACGTTGTTGACAATCTCCCAAACAGCAAACTCCTTGGCGGAGTGATCGGCCGGCGCCTTGGCTTGGCCAGTGACATAGCCAACCAAGCCACGTCCCTTTAGTGTCCGTATCGCCTGTCGCGACCACTTTAAGTAGTTGGATGTTCCTTCCAACTTCGTCTCCAGCTTCTCCAATTTCTCCAATTTGTAAGGGGACGGATCCACATCAGGATGGATCACACGTAGGGTTACCTCGGTTAATCTCTTCGATAAGATATCATCAACCAAGGCCTTTATCTCATCGACCGTCAGTTTGCCACTGATCGAATCCATGGCTGCTTCAACTGTGAACCCTATTCGTCGTCTTCGCCGGCTTCTTTGACGTCGGAGTCGTCGTCTTCTTCGTCTTCGTCGTCTTCTTCGACGTCACAGACTTTACGAATGCGCTACTAACTTGGCCAGCACCGGCACGTGCATGTAAAGTGAACACGTCAGGACACCAGAGAAGACACGATCAGTCTCTGTATAGATCCCGATGTGAAGGAGGAATAACAAAATAAACATTTGTTAGTTCCAAACGGCGCAATTTAGGAACAGAGTCGGTGCAAATAAAGATTTGACATCTCGATTGTCTTCGAAATACGCCTTTTTTTTATAAAAAAAATAGGGTTAGGGTGTGGATGGGGCTGCTAGCGCTAGGGTTAGGATTTCCATGGCAAGAGAGAGAGAGGGTTAGGGGCTGCTAGGGCTAGGGTTAGGGGGCGGCAGGGGGTGGGGGGGTCGGCGGCTGCGGAAGAGGGGGGGCGGGGTGCTGCGGGAGAGGGGGGAGTCGGGGTGCTATGGGAGAGGTGGTTGCTGGGTTTCTGGAGGGACGGCAGGGGGTGGGGGGGTCGGCGGCTGCGGGAGAGGGGGGCGGGGGGCCGCGGGAGAGGGGGCGTGGAGTAGGGGGATTGGAGGGGAAATTTTTTTTTCTTTTATGGAGAGAGAGGGAGAGAGAGAGAGAGTTATGGCTCTGATACCATGTAGAAAATAAAAGTTGGATAATTTTATTGATGGACTACTTCACTACTTATAGGGAGTCTAGCTCCTCTACATACTACATATTTCGATGTGGGACTAAAAGTCCCTTATTGACTCTCAACAGTTCAAGAAGAACATATCTTTTCTCAGGATGCTCCTTAACCCACTTCTCAGCCCAAGTAGTTTTCCCCGATGCCGGTAATCCAACCATCATTAACACTTCACATTCACTAGGGCTGGAAAATTGAGGACTAATAATGACATTTCCATCTTCAACAGCAGAACTCCATGGCTTATAGCCTTCCTCAGGAATCAGTCCATCTTCAATGCTAAACTGGAGATCAACCACAACATTTTTCAACATAATATGTGGAAACAAAGCAGACTCCCAAGGCAAGCTTCTCAGCTGAGTGTCAACTCCTAGACCCCTTGAACTTGCATCAAACTGTAGGGCAACACCCAACCATTTTCCATTCTTTGAGAACCCAATCGTCGCCAATGGCAAGTTCACAAGGTTTACAGCACAAACAATTGTATCACCAACACCAAACTTTTCCCCATAATCTAAAAACTTCCCTGCATTTGAAAACTTTCCTATTCCGCCAAAACCAAAACTATGCAAGGTTTCTCCAAGGTTTCCTACAGAATCATCTCCTCTTGAGATACCGACACGGCATAAGTGTTATTGATCAGAGGGTGTGTCGGACATGTCAACTACTTGCTCTGAAATAATTTTACAACCAAAGCAATATTTTCCTCTTCTGATCCCAACATTAGCTCGAGCACCGGACCAACAATAAGCAAATCGTTGTTCATGAAGGGCATGCCCTTGAAGGCCATTCATATCAACATTAAAATCTGGTAGAAGTTATGGAAATTATAAGTATCCACCTCCAAGAATTTAAAAAGGAGAAAACACTAGTTGCAATATGAAACATCGCTACAATTTATGCAGGATGGAAAAATTACTCAGAACAATGGAACTTCTTTTTCGGTCTAACTTAATATTCCTACAAGAAAATATTATTATATATTATGAATAATTTGTATAAGTGGGTGTATAGGTATGTTTGCAACACTACTATAGCTAAAATTGAAATCAAATATCAGTCACTAAAACTGAAACAATAAATGAAATCATACAGTATTGGTACCTATAATATTGGTCACGACTCCTGACACTAGAAAACAAATACTCTACCTAACCATGAAGTTAATAACAATGCACCAAGGTTCTGAAAAAATATAAGCAAAAAGAACTAAGCCTTTTAGGCATTTGGGCCGTGTTGAACTTACCTATTTAAGAATAGCAACTGCCAAGAAACTATAATATTGGCCATGACTGTAGTGCCCCATCCCGCTCAGTCAACCGGAGGAATAGGAACGCCGACGGCGTTCGGACTTAGCCTTACAAACGACTGCTCGAAGACATCGCTCGGTCAAGGCGACCGCTCACTCAGGTAGGGTAGTTTCGGTGAACTCGCCTCATCTTTGCCTTCACATAATAAATTGCATATTTTCAACTTGCACAAGTAGGCTTAATAATAAAAGAGATGAATCCACATAGCTAAAGGGAGTAATCCCGACGGGTTGAATTGAGTTAGAATATGGAAAGGTCCAACGGTCGGCTTAGAGTTGGTGCATGGCGTGCTTTGAAAATGACACTCGATCCTTCGTCCCGTGGCTTGGAAGAAGGAAAGTTGGTTGAGTAGGCGAAGTTATGAACGTAGCCTAAGTCATAGGTGTCGCCCGCATAAATGCTTCATAAAGCATGCACGGTCCTATCATCCAAGGCTTGGCATAGCCTTGGCTTGCCCATGAGTTAAGTTGCGTTGCACGGCTTATGATATAAGTCTAGGCACCCCAAATGACTTGGTCGTTCAGAAGTCGAACGCATGCGCGGCACGTTTCCGCAATGCGAGGCTTGACGCAGCCTTTGCTCGTCGAGTCGTTGTGCATTTAAGTCAGACAAGTTATGTTAGGCTATCGGAGTGGTAGCAAGCACGGTCCTATGAGTTCTACGGTTGGGTATAACCACATAGTCTTACGGTCTCAAGGTCCGTCATATAAAGTATGACTTGGGCGATAGCGTCGCGTAGACGAAAGTCGGTTTGAGGCACGATGTACAGACTTAGTGTTTAGGGCATAAACCACGATTGATTTAATGAGTTTGGAGAAAGGACTATCGAATATGCATTGAGTTGAATAACATGATATGGTAACATGAAAGAATGCTCGCGACCGTGGGTCGACGAGGGGTCTCAAGGATATATAGAAAGAATGCTCATGACCGTTGGTCGGCGAGGGGTCTCAAGGATAGAAGTCTTGAATTTGGTTTTGAAAGAGATGGTAACACTGGAAGAAGAATGACTGTGTGAGACGTCAGTTCGAGTCGAGTCTTGCATGGTCATTGGACAACTTGTCGACAAGTAGGAGTTTCCACGAGCGGCAACCCTGGACGCCATGGGACCGCATTGTTCCGGAGGGAAACACGGTATAGCCGTAGCTGGATGAACCGCTCGGGTCATTCGAAAACTTTCAGCGGGGCTAGCTACTTGCGTTGAAAGGGTCGCCGAATGGCAAGACTATAGTCCAGGATAGCTTGTCATGCTAGTGACTAATTCATATAGATGAGTCAGCACGGGCGGCAATCCGCGAGTGTGCCTTTGGATTGAATCGAGTATTGAGTGCGCTATATCAAGGAATCGAGTTGAATGTGTGTGTATAGTTTGAACACAATGTTGGGCCTAAGACTTGGCATCAACGTAGGCGACGTGCTTCGGCACGAGATGTGGCATCGAGTCTTTTGTTGTCGGCATATAAGTTGCATAAGTTGGTTTGAGTTGTCTTGAGTAAGTCAGAAAATGCCGCAAGGCAAAGTCGGTCGAGTGATACTTAGTTCACAAGTTGGATGGGTCAATTGAGGGTCTAGTAGCAAAGGGCCGCGAGGCGGCGATATGATTGAGTCTGATTGAGTTGCGAGACATGGTATGATGGATTTGTAGCACGGTCACAAGGAATTGGGTACTACCGCGTAGTTGCGTCTCTGATTTTGGTCGTAAGGCAAGCACGAGTTGATAGGTTAACGATGTTGAGTCGACATTGTTGTCGCAAGTACGGGATGGTCTAAAGACACAAAATAGGCCAAGGCATCGGTCCTAAAACTAATCCTGAGGCAAGACTAGTAAGACAATCATAAAGGGACTATGTTGCACAAATTAAATCAAACGTGTTGGTTTTGTATGGGTGGGAAAGGAGCTCATTCCACCAGTACAGTTGAGTACTGACACCCACAAAGTTTTTATGTGCAGGCACAGGTAGAAGCTCGTGGCGCAGATCTCGCTTGGATGCGTCAAGGCACGGAGTTCCTTGGCGATTCGAAGCATGCGGCCGCATAGAGTCAAGACTTATACGGGCCATAATGTATGGACGTCGTCTTCCGAAGCTTCCGCTGGTTCAAGACTTGTATTGAGAGATGAGAGAGAGCTGAGTGAGCTTGAGAGACTTGTAATCTTGGCCTTGCGCCCCGTTGTAACCTTTGTTTCAATAAGGACTGCCACAACCCTGACTGTTCTACACTAATGAAGGACTGCCAGGGTTGTGGCAGTCCTGATACTAATTCTCTGTGTGGAGAGTTTGTATTTGAAACTCTCCTAACAGAAAGTTAGTATTTGAAACTTTCCTCACATAGAGTTAGTATCAGGACATGTGTGTGGTAACCCTAGAGGGGGAGTAAATAGGGTCAAGCTAACTAATCAAGCACTTAGCACAAGATAATGGACAATTTAAAAATATAAGTGCAAGAGAAGAAGCAACAACAATACCGACACACGATATATCCTGGTATCCTCCCAAGGGGCACTCCAGTCCTGGAACTCTCTCCGACTTTAATCCACTATTTGAGTAAATAGTTACACACGAGTTTGGATCTGAAGAACTCGCCAACTTCTTATACGAGAGCTTTAGTCCGAAGGCCTCTCCGACTTCAACCGAGAGTTTGGATATGAAGACTCTCCAACTTCAACCGAGAGTTTGGATACGAAGACTCTCCAACTTCAACCGAGAGTTTGGATACTGTTTGCAAAAACAAAAGTTGAAGAAGTTTATTGATACAAACTTTATAAAAGATTACAATTTGAATTCTGGGAATGGTACAACTTTAGGAATCCAATCTAGATGACGATTGCTTTAACCCTTGGATGATGTGAACTCTGAAGACGAAGCCTCTGAAGTTGAAAACAACTCTGGAATTGAAGGCAAAAAGCCTCGGAAGTTGAAGGCAAAAGCCTCGGAAGAATGCAGCAGCACTTGGGCAAGAACTCCTGAACTCTCTGAACTTTGAAGTCTGATCTCTCTATAATCTCTGATCTCTGATTATTGATCCCCCTTTGAATGGAGACTTGAAACTCTATTTATAGAGTTCTGAAAAATAACTAACTTTTAGTTATTCTGGACTGCGCATGATGGATTGCGCAGCAATTGGATTGTGCAACAATGGAGTGCGCAGACAGTTACTGGATCATGGGCCAACTGTTTTAGATACATGGCATCATTTGATTGAAATACGCATGATCGTGCATAGACAGTTGCCACGAAATGAGCAATTGATGGCATGAATGCTACGTGTATTTTGTCATTTGTGTTGATAGAACGCGCACACTGAATTGCGCTGGTCTTGGATTGCGCCAACTGGAATTGCGCAGAAAATAGATTGTGCCAACCTAGATTGCGCCAACATAGATTGCGCTGCCAGCTGTCCTCGAGCGCCGTGCTGCACGATTAAACGAACGGTCGCCTCGTTCTCCACGCTGTCAGCTGTCAGAAGATTTGATTTATGTCAGGTAATGATGGTGATTTGCTACGTCAGCCTGTGCGCTTGGAAGTGTGCGCAGTCTATCATGCGCAATCTGAAGGATACGCAATCTGGTGTCTGTACAGTTTATCTGAAAGTTGTATTTCTTGATTTTCTGACTTTGTTGATTTGTGCAACTTGATTTTTTTAGGACCTACAAGACTCCCTTCAAAATTTTCGAAAGTTGAATTTATTCAAAATTTTAAAATACTTTGAATTTTGAATTTGAAATCAATTTGCGCATGTAATGAGCTGTCTGCACAATCTGAGGGATTAGCCCATTTTTAGGCGCAATCTAAGACGGCCGTTTCGTTTTGAAAAACTATAAATAGCTCTTCAATTCCTTCGAAGTGTTCTTTACTTGCTTTCTTCGTGCACTTGAGAGAAAAATTTCTTGAGCTCTTTCTTCCTTTCTTCTCCGACGATCTCAATGGCTCTCCGACGATCCTCTGCCGCTGCTAAGGGCAAGGCCCCCGCCGAATCATCGACTAGGGCTGCACGACGAGCTTTTCGCCATGAAACTGCTCATCCAGCAATGATAGGTAGATGCCCTAATCAAAAACTCTTTTTAGAGTTTTGATTTCACTGTTCCTTTCAGAGTCCATCTCTTTTTATAGATAGGATCATACTGCACCACCCCTTTTTAGGGTTCTGGTTGCACAAATCAGTTCATTCTTTATTTTTATGAAGGACGACTCTCTGCGCAATCGGTTGAACTGCGCTGACAAAAGTCAGCGCAACTTGCTGATTTGCGCGAGACTGTCAGCGCAAACTGATGTTTATTTGTTTGCGCAATCTGATTATTTGCACAAACTGATATTGAGCAATTTGATTTTGCGCAATCTAATATTTGTGCAAACTGAATCTTTGACTTTGACATATACTGAAATTTTTTTTGTTTTCTCTGTCTGATGCAGTTAATACTAGAGAAAATCCAGAATATGAGAACTTCGTAGGGACCCTTTCAGAATCAGAATATAAAGAGGACCTATCACATGTCCACTATCCTCAATATGATCTGCCAACCTCCCGTCAGGCCATTTTGATATCCCAAGATAATGAGATACTGCAATGTTTGATAAATGGACAACCTCAGCAGACGCTGTCATACACAAGAAGCCATTATTCCTGTTCGGTGAAGCTTTTGAGAAAAGTTCTCAACCGAGACCAAGGATGGAAGAAAGGATTGTCCATCAGACGGATAGGTCTTTCTCGATACCAAATGTTCCACGCTGCCTCCCCTTATCCCGGTATGCTCATGCGAGCTATCCGAGGAAGATGGAATGGAACCTTACACCATTCGAAGATGCCCGTCCAGGAAGGATTTTTGTGAAGAAGGGGCCGAGCAAGAAGGATATGTTCTACAGTTCCTCAGAACGGTACAGTGTCTTGTTGAGAGGTCTGAAACCCGGTTGTATTCCGACGGAGAATTCTTCCTTGTTAATGCCCATCAGAACTCCAATTTTCGTAAATGAATTTACAAAGGTCGAAGGAAGATATCCTGAGCAGGACATCAGACTAACTGGATTGGTGAATCCAGATTTTAAAAGATAGAGCTGCATAACAAATTGGATTCTAACCAAGTTTGAAAATAAACTCCAGCAAATCAACTTATACCAAGCAGTGCATGCCACTGTCTATGGTTTTGCTCCGAACCCACACCTGTTCTTGGCTCTAGCAGAGAGGTACAATTACAGAACAGGGACCTTCATGACTCCCGACGGAGAAATCGGGTTTGTACTTCATGAGATGCAGTACATCTCTTACTTGCCAATGGAAGATGCCCCATATGAAGAATTTGTCCCAACCAATGATGAGTTGGACAGACTCCGGAGAGAGAATGCAGAAATGGTAGAAGTCTTCGAGGAACTACTATGTCATTATAAAATCTATTCTCTGTTCTATAAAAGTGCTACATCAAACACTTGCTATTCCTCGAAATGGCTACCTTATCTGTTCCTTAACCACATTCAAGAACCGAAGACCAAGGAACATGATAGATGCTATCCTGACTTCTTTAAGCCATTGAGCAACACAGAAGTGATGAAGTTGATGGAAGAAAGTGGTGATTTTGATAAAGAGATGAAGGATGATCATTAATGTCCTCCTTTGAAGAAAGGAGATACTCTCAAAAGTTATTTGAGAGTAGGATATAGACCTATGTCAAAAGAAGCCCAATTAGCAGGGTTTTTGACGCATTGGCTCCGTCGGTTTGTAGTCCCGGGCTCCAGTGTTGTAGACCGCTTCCATCGCGGTGTTCTTTTTGCCACCGTTAGATTAGTCTTCGGCTATAAGATGGATCTATTGTCAGCGATGACTTGTAAGATGAATGCTGGTCTTCGTTTGTACGTCGATCTGATGCTGAAATCCAAGGGTAAAAAAGAATTTCCTCGGTTGGAATTACCATATACATATCTATTTGGGTGGTTGCTCCTTCACCATCCCACTTTGATGGACCCCGGCATGGGACCGGTCGACGGCAGCTTTTTGCGGAGATACTCTCATAGTATGTGGAAATTCACTGCTCTGAGAGATTGTAGATATGCTCTGAACCTGAGCAAAGGATGGAACTTTTATTGCACCCATCCTCCTGCTGGTTACGAACAAATGCCGACAAATATGATTGATTCGAAGATGCATCCTCTGAGCCGTGCAGCTTTTGAATGGTTGAAAACAATTCGACCGTCCCATTTGGTGTACCGGTTTGAAGATGAATGTTATTTAGAGCCATATCTCCCCAGTCGATTTGCTCGGCAGTTCAGGTACGACCAATTCCATGTGGGAAATGCTATCACATGTCTTCAAGGAAAGGGTTTTTTGATAGATGGGGCCCGAGCATGGGCTTATTATAATGCTCGAGATACGAAAGTGACGTTCTCGATGCCAGTAAACAGCAATCATGGCCCTCGGATGTTATTTACATACTCAGTATTCTATACATCTTCGAACACCTTTGCTGAGAATTTCAACCTTACGGATAGCTTCGCATTTCAACAAGATTGAAGAGGGAAGGAGTCGTCATGTCACTCATAGGGAATGATGAAGTACATGAGCCAGTAGATGCGCCCTTGGAAGCTTCAAGGGATGTTGTGTTCCCTCAAGAAGTTAACGCGCCACTACGTATCTTTTTGAAGGTGGGCAAATCTCCAGCCAAGAAGAGGAGAAGAGAGGAGCCTCCCGCTCCAGCAGTAAAGAAGAAATTGATCTTAGATCATTCTTCTGAAAAGATTACCACTAGATCTCAATCTCGGCAGCTGGCCGAGACAATTCAGCAAGAAGAGGCTACCACACCGACCTCTGTCCAAAGACAAGTCGAGACTGTAAATATAGAGAGCCCTGAGAGGCCTTTGAAAAGAAAAAAGCTGGCCCAAAGAAGAAATCGAGCCCCGTCTTCAATAGTAATGGATGCTGAGGCTGGATTCACTTTGCCATCTCCCACTCCTATTTCAGAGCCTAGGAATAAAACTCCTAGTCCAGAACATAGAGAAGAGATCGAGCAGAGAAAAGATCTTGATCCGAGAACTGAGGCCGAAGAGCCCAGAGGAAGTATCGTGGAGGAAGAACAAGATGTTGTACGATCTCTTCCACCTGCTGCAGAGACGTCTCAACTTCCTCTTACTCATAGGACCCTCCGTGAAGAAGAAGATCGTGAAGTGGTTGCGGCTTTAGAAGATTGCAGCTACAGCCAGCTGGAGGACTATTGTGACCACGCTGCAACTACCAGCGGGAATGCACCAGAAAAAGATGAAGATGAAGAGAGCTCTTCGTCTGAGAATATTGATGAATATATGCAAGATCTTAAAAGAGATGATGAAGAGCATATATCTCCTAATGCTGTCGATGATACTTTAAATCCTGAAGAGGATGTTGAGTTCCAGAAAACGCTGCGGATACCTTAAATCCTGAAAAGGATGTTGAGGTAGAAGTATCTCCAGAAAATGCAGCAGATGAAGAAGCTCCGGAAGAAACTCCCGCCACTGATCCTCAAGGTATAAAATGAAATTAGCAATCTCCCCTTAAATAGATTGATAGCTAACATCTTTATTTGTATTTCCTGCAGATCTTGAGACTCCTCTAGCACCTCTGACATACACGGACATAGTGCCTATAACGATGGTGATTGTTAGTAGCAGTCATCATTTATCCTGTGGTTCTGAAGTGGGCAGTAGCCAAGCTGTTATGGCTGAAGCTACTTCTGCTCGACCAGAGTCTATTCCAGCAGATGATAGGCTCATTGTTGGATTCAACCATGGTAAGATAATTTACATCTTTAATCTTCTTGGACAAATAACAAACAACAGGCAAAATGACAATTTTTACTTTTTGCAGAAGAACAACCGGGAGGGGCAACTAGCTCCACTTTGGCTCCTTTGTTCAAAGAGCCCGCTGTCCAGATACGAGAGATTGAACATCCCGCGGCCTCATCATCAACAGGAGTGGCTACAACTCCTGGTGCTATAGCATCTAATAATCTTGTGATCCAATCATTTACCAGATGCTTTTTTGAATCTTTGAGACCTCTAGTAAATAGAATGATGGAAAAAGAGGGTACTGATTTTTTCATGGTTAGAGGTCCAACCTCTCTCTTAGTAAGGGCTATCCGAGAACAAGGAGACGAGGCTCATGCCACTCTTCTGGATCATATTTTGAATGAGTTAGAGATTTCCATCAAAAGCTATAAAGAGCTCAACCAAGGAGATGTGGAGTCTCTAGTGCAGGCAGAATTTGAACAACTGGCTCAAGCAGCTGACATTGAAAGGGTCAATCTCCAGAATCTTTTGGAAGCTTTCTCTGCAAAATCTACTGAATATAACTCCAAGCTGGAATCAGTAACCTTGATGGCTGATAGAAAAGAGAAGAGAGCTGCTGAGCTGAGGGCAGAAAATGCTCGTCTCTAGAAGGAATTAGAAGAGGAAGTTGCCGATCATCAACTTGCAACCCAACAATTCAATGCTCTGATTCAGGAAATGGATGAGTACGTGGAAGCTCATAATGCTGAGATTACTCGCTGAATGGTGGCCATGCCTGCTTTCAATGAAGAAACTGGAATGGAAGAAGCCGAAAGGCGGGTGATGTCCACTCGTAAAGAACGGCTGCAGACTCTAAAGTAGCAGATTGATATTCTGATAATACCTCCGTCTTAGTGGAACATTTTGTATCTTTATGTCTTTTGAAGTACATGTGTTTTTGTAATGTCTCATATTTTGATTAATAGAAGACATTTTTGCTGTGGCTCCATTATTTGTTGCATATCTTGTTCAGATATAAATAATAGAGATAGAAAATATATTCAGAGGTGCAAGACATGATATATTTCTGAATTTTGTAGAAAATAATTATATTCATTATATTTGCTCAGAGGTAATATGGACGTGGCAGAATATACTAAATATTATTATCTTAATTGACAACTTAATCGAAACGATAAGTTGCTGAAGTGGATGTGAGATGAACGGGAAAACCGTCAAATGATGGAATGAACGGACAAATCGTCAAAATGGATAATAACGAACGGATGAACCGTCAAGTGATGATGAATGAACGGGTGAACCGTCGGATGATAATGAACGGACGAACCGTCGGGTGATAATGAATGAACGGGTGAACCGTCGGATGATAATAAACGGACGAACCGTCGGGTGATAATGAATGAACAGGTGAACCGTCGGATGAATGAACGGGTGAACTGTCGGATGATAATGAACGGACGAACCGTCGTGTAATAATGAATGAACGGGTGAACCGTCGGATGATAATGAACGGACGAACCGTCGGGTGATAATGAATGAACGGGTGAACCGTCGGATGATAATGAACGGACGAACCGTCGGGTGATAATGAATGAACGGGTGAACCTTCGGGTGGATGTGTTTCTTCGTTATCTGCCTATAAATAGAATAGAATTTTAGCAAAAAGGATCACTTCCCCTTTTCTAACATAAAAATGTCATCTGGAGATGCATCCAAGAAGGCTGATCTTGCCCCAAAGGTTGAGAAGGGCACTGAAGAATGTCCTGTCAATCCAGTTCAATCAAAGGAGGCAGAAGTAGGCGAAGGTTCGTCTGCACCCAAGCCACCGTGAGACGTCCTGGACTTTCTGCTTGAACCAGGAAGGACCGAAGAAGAGGAAGCCATGAGGATGGCCGCTTGCAAGTTCCTAGTGGGTTCCAACAAGAAGGTTCTCGGCTCTTTTGCTGACCGTATTTTTGAAAAGGACGGTAGTGGTCCGCGTTCAAATGTAGAGAATGATGATAGTGACCTTCCTTAATATCATGTACTATCATTCATAATGAAATAAAATTTTATTTATGAACTTGAACTTGTCTGATGATTTACAAGCATTTATATTTATACATAATACTTTTTAAGGAATTTGCCATTGATAGGCATCATTGCAATTCGTTCATCCAGTTCTGAGAGTTGATAAGCTCTATTTGAGAAGACTTTGCTTACAACGTAGGGACCTTCCCACTTTGCATCGAATTTGCCTTTACTCATATGAGTCATAGTCATAGGACGTCTGACTGTTAAAACAAGTTCTCCTTGCTGAAAGGCTCTGACCTTAACTTTACGGTTGGAAGTCTTAGAAATACGAGCTTGGTATAACTCAATATGTTGTTGAGCCATTAATCGCTTCTCATCAAGTGCCTCCAATTCTTGAAGTCGAAGAAGGTCATTGTTCTCTGTAGTGAGTTCGTTAGCAATGGCAATCCTTAAAGAAGGAATTTCAAGTTCTAGAGGAAGAACAGCTTCACAGCCATATACCAAAGAGAAAGGTGTAAAACCTGTGGGGTTACGGACCGTAGTTTGGTAGGCCCATAGACATTCGCCAAGCTTTTCACTCCAATTTCATTTGTTAGTGGATACAAACTTCTTGAGGAGCTTGATAATGGTTTTGTTGAAGGCTTCAGCTAATCCATTAGCAGCAGGATTGTAAGCAGTCGAGGCGACATTGTCAATCTAGTAATCATCACAGAATCTGGTGAATTTCTGGCTGATGAATTGCGGTCCATTATCATGAATGATTCGTCGAGGGACACCAAATCGATAAATGACATGGTGTTTGACGAAGTTGATGACACTACTGGTCTTAACTTCAGCTAAGGGTATAGCTTCAGCCCACTTAGAGAAGTAGTCTGTTATTGCTAGAATGAACCGATGTCCTCTAGAAGAAGGAGGATTAATAGGACCTATGACATCCATGCCCCAAGCTTCGAAAGGCCAAGAAGCGGCTGTCAGATGTAGAAATTCTGAAGGTTGATGAATGAAATCTGCATGGATTTGACAAGCTCGACATTTTCTTGCATATTCGATGGCATCTGATACCATAGAGGGCCAGTAGTAACCCATTCTTCGGATGCGATCCTGTAGTTTAGGACCGGGCTGATGTGCTCCGCAGACACCGTCGAGAGCTTCACGTAACACCTGTTTTTCTTCCTCACCAGCTAGACAGCGTAGAAGGAGACCGTCATAAGTCCGCCGACAGAGAGTCTTGGTGGTTTGATTATAGTAGAACCGTAGAGATCGTCGTCGAATACTTGTAGCCTCCTTAGGATCTTCAGGGAGTATGTCGTGAACCACAAAGTTGATGAAAGGAGTTCTCCAATCTTTATTGATAACATTAATTTCAGCAAAATTACTGAACTCGATGTTACGATTGTTTTCGACACAAAACAATTCTCGATTAGAGATAACCACCACTTGTTGTCTTCTGATGGGAACGGCTAAGACTGCTGCAAGATTGGCTAAGGCATCTGCTTCAGTATTGCAAGCTTGGCGTACATATTCAATAAAGAAAGCTTTGAATGATGTAGCCATGTTGATTGCTGCTTCAAAGTAAGGTACCAGATCTTGATGACGGACTTCATAAGTTCCTCTAACCTGGTTGACAACCAGCTTAGAGTCGCCGTAGACTTCAAGATATTCGATATTCAATTGCTTGGCTAATTGAAGACCGATAAGTAGAGCATTGTACTCTACTACATTATTGGAACATGATTCATCTAGAGAATAAGCTCTTTGGATAGTTGATCCGTCTGGAGAAACGAGAACAACTCCAACTCCTGCTACAATAGCACCATTGGGTCCGATTCTGGATGCTCCGTCAAAGAATAGATGCCAGGTTGGAAATTCTTCAGAGATCATATTGACTTCCAACGTCTCGTCTAGAATTTCATCGTAAAGCTTGGATGTTTCTGGTACAGGATGAGCCGCCAAGAAATTCGCCAGTGCTTGACCTTTGACAGACTTTTGAGGAACATACACCATGTTATATTGGGCTAGAAGAATGGCCCATGTAGCCAACCGAGAGTTGAGGGTACTAGACTTTTTTATCAGTACCCGAAGAGGATTGACTCAGGATATAACATGAATGGTTTGACCAATAATGTAATGTCTTGTCTTTTAAACGGCGAACATAAGGGCTAAACATTCCTTTTTCAACCGGACTATAACGGTGTTCAGCACCAATCATAGTACGACTGAGATAATAGATGGCTTGTTCATGACCTTCTTTATTCTTTTGGGCGAGTAAAGCACCCAACGAATGGTCCATAGCACGGACGTACATTAAGAATACAATACCTGAGATTGGTGGCACCAAGACTGGTTGGTTCATGAGATATCGTTTGATGTCGTCGAATGCTTGTTGGCATTCTTCAGTCCAAATTAATGATACACCCTTCTTCATTAGTTGAGTGAATGGTCTGCAGCGTCCAGACAAGTTCGAAATGAATCTTCTGATGTACGTAAGTCGACCTTGGAATCCTCGTAGCTCTTTTAGGTTGCGTGGAGGACGCATCTCTTGAATGGCTTTGATCTTTTCAGGATCCACGTGTATACCCTTAGAGGTAATAACGAAGCCGAGAAACTTACCACTAGAGACACCCAAGAATGACTTGGTGGGATTCATCTTGAGATGATGTTGACGCATGAGATTGAAGATTGTTCTCAAATCTTGGATATGATCTTCTTTCAAACGACTTTTAACAGCGATATTATCGACATAACATTCGACTGTTTTACGAAGATGTTCTCTGAAAATGGTACTCATAGCCCGTTGATAAGTTACACCAGCGTTCTTGAGACCAAATGACATCATTGTGTAGCAATAGACTCCCCGAGGAGTGCGGAAAGATGTGTGTTTTTCATCTTCGGGATTCATCTTGATCTGATTGTATCCAGAGAATCCATCCATAAAAGATATTCGCTCGAACCTACAGGTATTGTCAATCATGACGTCCGTGATAGGGAGAGGAAATTCATCTTTCGGACATGCTTCATTAAGATCCCGAAAGTCGATGCAGACTCGGTCTTTACCGATTTTCTTCAGGACTGGAACAACGTTGGCTACCCAATCAGGATGTTGTTCTTCTCGAATAAAGTCGCAAGCGATAAGCTTTTTGACTTCATCATCGATTACGTCCATCATTTTAGGCTTGAATCGCCATTGCTGCTGTTTGACTGGTTTAGCATTAGGCAGAATGTTCAGTTTGTGAGTAGCAATTTTGGGATCTAAACCTGGCATGTCTTCATAACTCCAAGCAAAGACATCAAGGTATTCTTTAATGAGAAGAATCAACTATTGCTTATCTGCTTCTGGAAGATTCTTACTAATAAAGATTGGACGAGGTGATTCGCTTCCTCCTACATCAACTTGAACTAGTTGATCTTCAGTAGGAGGTTCTCTTTGTTCAAATCGGAGTACCCACTGATTATCCATCTATTGAGCCCAAGGATCTATTTCAGGATTTTCTTCAATGTCCTCATCATATCCTTCCGGAAGTTCAGCAGATACCATATTAGAAGATACGATTACACGATGGACTTCACCAATGCTGGTGTCAGAATCCCATGACCTAGAATCAGAAGAGTTAGAACGTTCTTCACTATCAGAGTCAAAAACTGCTGGGGATAACATCGGAGGAGAAGCATATCCAAGACCTCTTTTGATCTTGCTGTAATATATATCAGATTTTCCTTTTGGAACAGCTGTACGAATGGGAGTTCGTCTACCCTTACCGTAGTTGAGGCCACTTTTAAAGTCATAACCCATCTTACGGATGATGTCTTTTGATTGTTGACTATAACGACGGAGTTGTAGATGTCCTGTGTCGTTAAACTTGCTATCATCCGTATAGCTGAATTGTTGTTCTGGTCCTTTACTAAAAAGTATTGGACTTTCGCCTTTCTTTCGAGCAGGGACAATACGGTAAGAGTCATCTGGATCTTCAAATGAGATATCTGTTTGAAGAGATTATATAACTCTCATTGTAAATGATTTGAAGCTATCTAACATATCCAAATAGCATTTAGTATGATAAATAACATCAGTATACTGGAAAGTAGATGCTTTTTTATTAATTTGTACATCTGTATTTACAGCAGGACCTTTAGCCTTAGCAGGCTTAGTCAGATTGATTACAAGAGGGGGAGAAGAAGAACGTGGAGGAAGCTTGTTACGACGAAGGTCAATAACAAGTGGCTCAGAAGAGGTGATCTCCCTTTTTTCCTAGTTGTGAGTTAAATCAACAACAAGTGGCTCAGAAGAAGTGAGCTGCTTTTTGTCCTTGTTACGACGTAAGTCGATAACAAATGGCTCAGAAGAGGTGAGCTCCCTTTTATCTTGATCGCCATCAACTGATTTCTTTTGGACTGGCAAGTGAATAGCCAGTGGTTTAGAAGATTGAGGATGGGAAACACGTCCTTTGACAGGTATGATGAGAGTGTCATTGGGCACTGCTTTTTGGTCTTCTTCAGTATCCATGGCCAATACCACTTTCATAAATTCCTCCTTATACATACGAGCGTCATTGCAATATGCTTCGACACCCTTGAAAGGATAAAGGTCTGCAACTTCTTTGTGAACTTCTCCTTTGTCATCGACATATTTAAAGCATAGATAAAGAGTTGATGGAACAACATTATGTTCATGGAGGAAGGGTCTTCCCAAAAGAGCGTTGTAAGAACAACCATGATTGTCGATGATATAGAAGGTCACCTTTGTACGAAGATTGCCTATTTGGAGTTTTAGGCGAATCTTACCCAAAGGTTCACTCCTTCCTTGGTTGAATCCCAAGATAGTGGTGATTGTGCTTGAAAGACTATGCACTGGTATCTTTAATGCGTCTAGCATTGTCATTGGCATGATGCTGAGTGCAGACCCTGGATCTATCAGGATACGGTCGACTTTCATCGAATCGACATACCCTGTATAGTAGAGAGGACGATCATGTCTATTATCCTCCAGCAGCATATCATCCTGAGTGAAAGTGATGTTTGGAATCAACTCCAGGATACTATGACAATGACGACAAGAGATCGGTTCGGCTTTCAGATTTTTGAGAAGAGTTAGGCAAGTTTTAGCCTGCATTAGGGCTTCACTTAGCCTAGCCGGTGTATTGGCTAATTGAGCCAATATATCAAAGTTGTATGGCTTTTCAAGTCCTGTAGGAGATGATTTCTTCAAGGGTTTGTCAAAACGGACTTGTTGCTTGCCTTTGTCAGCAACCACCGGCTTGGGAGGAATAGGTACTACAACTGGTAAAAATGTGGAAGGAATCTCTTCAGAGGAAGATTGTATTGGAATAGGTTCAGAAGAAGAGGTAGGGTTCTCTTGAGCTTCAGAATGATCTTTCAAATAGGCTTTCCCTGATCTGGTGCCTAGCAGAATTTCTTCGTCAATTATGGAGTCAAAAGACACCATGTTGCAAGTCTTTGTCTTGCCTTTAGAATGACTTTTCTTCTTGGAAGAAGAGGGCACTTCGAATTCCGGAGCAAGATCGGGATGGATCCACATAATTTCTCCGTTGTCAAGAGACAAGGGAATAAGACCTTCATTTGGTGGAGGCGAAAGATTTTCAATCTCAAGAGTAGCTTTGGGAATAGAAATGACACCGTGCTGTACCATCTGCGGAGGAAAGTCACCAAACTGGACTGAAACCATATTCGCAGTAACAGTCTTCTCATCTTGCTGCAGAGTGACGACACCAGCACTGACAAGCTCTTGGATTTTACCTTTAAGCATGTAGCATGCTCGAGTAGGATGTCCAATGAACCTGTGGTAGACACAATATTTAGGATAATCTATCTTACCGACTTCATCAGGTTTCTTTGGGTCTGGGAGCTGAATCTTGTTGCTTTTGAGTAAACATTCAAAGATGCTTGCAGTGTCATTCTCGTCGAAAGAATATTCTACTTTCGAACGAGGTTCCCTTGGTGGAGGTACAGAAGGAGTCAGAGTGGATGTAGGAGGAGCCACATTGACAGCCAAAGATTCTTTATTCTTATTCAAATTGATATTCAAAGTCTCTTTTGCTTTGCGGTTGTTCTGGCGGTTTCCACCACCTGATGTCTGATGTTCATCTCGATCGGGGTTAGACATTTGTACCCCCAATTGCTTGAATTTTTCAGCACTCACTTCCGCAGCTTTGGCGTTGACAATGAATGAAGGCCAATCTTGGAACTGGGTAGATCCTGTCCACATACTGATGATAGGCAAAAGATTTTCCTTACAAGTATCAATAGTGACAGCAGCTGGAGTTCCGGAGGACATCTTCAAGGCTTTACGGCAGAACCGTTCGATAAAACTCTCAGCAGTTTCATTGTGTTTCTGTTTGATTTTGTTGAGAGCCGACATAGTCATGTTATTGAATCCTTCATAGAATCGTTCCAGGAAGATTTGCTTAATACCTGAGAATGAAGTGATACAACCATCGGGCAAACTTCTGTACCAGTCATATGCTACGTCGGCTAAACAACCGACGAACACTCTGGTAAGAAGAGCATCATTTGGTTGGAGTTGAACGGTCATTACCTCAAAATGATTGATGAACTGACTAGGAGAAGTACTGCCGTCAAACAAAGAGATCGTTGGGATTTTATACTTTGGTGGGAATGGGACTTCTTTCCGTTCAACTGGATAGGGCTGCTTGATCCCCAATCTTCGTAAGTTGTCTTTCTCTTTGAAAGCTTCGAACTGGGTTCGTAAGAGTTTGACAGCTTCATTGGCATCTTCAAATGACGAAGAAGGAGCAGGTTGATTTAGAGTGGTAGGAGGAGGAACAACATTATAAGCACTACCCCCAGCTCCTGATTGACTAGGTGTAGTTTGAACTTGTACTTGTACATGAGGTATTTGAGGAGATACTACCCCCAGTCTAGTATTGGCAGGTACTGAAGATGCTATGATCTCTGGATTTATAGCAGGTACAGTCGATGGTGTAGCATGTTGTGCCACAATGATAGAATGTATACTAGCAACCATTTCAGCCATGGTTTTTAGCTTATCTTCAAGTGCAGCGATTTATTGTTCCTGATTTGTAGAAGTTGAAGCATCTGGATCTTCATTGACAATATTAGCTGTCACTTCTCTTGGTACAGTGGAAGATACTGTCTGTTCAGAGCTTTCGCTATATGCATCATAGTCGGAGAAAGAGTCGTCTCCTGACTGAGAAGTAGGAAGATAACCTGAAGGGTTTTGAGGAAGATTCCTTTGACCGATTGTGTCTCGGCTTCGAGAACGGGTATGTCGAAATACTCCTTCAGAAGATTCTTGGAGTAATTCCAAATACCGTTGACTTGGTTTACGAGGTTTTCCATGCTTAGAGCACCTTCTACCCCCAGTGTCTCGGGAAGTCATGTTGATAGAAGCATACAAGACTTCATCTTCTCCTGACATAGCTTCAAATTTAACAAAAGTCAGACGATCGAAGACAGATCATTTTGTTGTTTGACAACAACATTGGATGATGACTTTGTGGTTGCAATGATGATCAGATGGTTGAACTGAAGATGTCGAGATAGTATCCCTCTTTTGTCTAAGATGTTCTCGGAGATCATGAACAACAGCAGGACGAGGAAAACTCTGAGGGATCTGTTCTTTGATAATATTCGGAATATGATTCTGATTCTTCAAATGTTTAGTCCCTTGAGTGTACAGGGAAGTACTTACTTCATTGGCATAAGTATCGAGATTTTTAACCCTGGAGATTTGTTTTTGATGATGTTTAGTTTTCGGCATTGGCTGTTTGCGTTTCACCGAAGTGGGTCTGTTAAGATAAGTTCTAAGATCAGCAAATTCACCCCCAGGAGTTTCTGTTTGAGATACCAGCAGTTTTCTCTGTCTGGAACGGAAAATCTTGAGAGTCGGAAGATCCTGGAATTCTGCTACCGGGGTAGGTAGAATACCTCTTTGGTCAGTACAAGTTCTCTTGTTATAAAGGAAAGAAGAATCCTTGTTTGAAAGAGTTCTAGTACTGATTGGTGCTAAGGCACGTTCAGATTGATCTTCTTCGGTAAAAACTGAAGAAGATTGAGAAAAGACCAAAGGGCCTTTTCCTTTGTTTTGTGAAGAAGGGTTAGCTAAAGAGCATTTCCCTCTGTTGTCTTCCGATTCATGGGACAAGAAAGTTTGAGAAAAGACCAACGGGCCTTTTCCTTTATTTTGAAGAGGAAAAGGAATAGCCAAAGGACTACCCCCAGTAGATTACACAGGAGCAACATTGTGTTTGGGAAGAGGAGCAGAGCCTTTCCCTTTGTTATGAGAGGAAGAGTGTTTAGCCAAAAGGCTATCATTCTTAGATTGCACAGGAGCAGTTTGCACATAAATGGATGGCGCACTGGTTCTGTCCACAGAGACTGTGGTTTGCGCATCAGGAGTTCTTGCTACAGAGTGCTTAGGGTGAACTCTGGTTGCTGGAGTGTTGGTTTGCGCAGACATATTGGCAGCCAATTGTGCCAGAGGCATAGGAGTCTTGCACTTAGCCAAGGCAGCATATGAAGTCTTCTGTGTACTGGCAACAGCAGATTGCACAGCAGCAGGCTTGATGACAGAAGCTTTGGACTGCGCAGCAGTCTTGCTGGCAGACTGCGCAAAAGTCTTGTTGGCAGCATTAATAGAATGTGCAGCAGTCTTTGGGACCCACACTGGGCGCACTTTGCTTGTGGCAGCAGTGGTTGCAGTGCGAGGAGTGGTCTTAGAGTTGATCATAGCCTCATAGGCTGTCTGGTTGATCTTCACAACCAGTGTCTTCTGCGTCTTTCCGATAGACGCTACGTCACATTGAGTTGTCACTTCCTCATCGGAGGAGAAAGTCGTCCCCAGTAGAGTCGCCATTTTGTTTGCAAAAACAAAAGTTGAAGAAGTTTATTGATACAAACTTTGTAAAAGATTACAATTTGAATTCAGGGAATGATACAACTTTAGGAATCCAATCTAGATGACGATTGCTTTATTCCTTGGACGATGTGAACTCTGAAGACGAAGC
This sequence comes from Iris pallida, assembly GCA_029216955.1. NCBI lineage: Eukaryota > Viridiplantae > Streptophyta > Magnoliopsida > Asparagales > Iridaceae > Iris > Iris pallida. The sequence goes on along the minus strand of JANAVB010028197.1, from coordinate 11,476,044 downwards.
CTCTGAAGTTGAAAACAACTCTGGAATTGAAGGCAAAAAGCCTCGAAAGTTGAAGGCAAAAGCCTCGGAAGAATACAGCAGCACTTGGGCAAGAACTCCTGAACTCTCTGAACTTTGAAGTCTGATCTCTCTATAATCTCTGATCTCTGATTATTGATCCCCCTTTGAATGGAGACTTGAAACTCTATTTATAGAGTTCTGAGAAATAACTAACTTTTAGTTATTCTGGACTGCGCATGATAGATTGCGCAGCAATTGGATTGTGCAACAATAGACTGCGCAGACAGTTACTGGATCATGGGCCAACTGTTTTGGATACATGGCATCATTTGATTGAAATGCGCATGATCGTGCATAGACAGTTGCCACGAAATGAGCAATTGATGGCATGAATGCCACGTGTATTTTGTCATTTGTGTTGATAGAACGCGCACACTGAATTGCGCTGGTCTTGGATTGTGCCAACTGGAATTGCGCAGAAAATAGATTGCGCCAACATAGATTGCGCCAACATGGATTGCGCTGCCAGCTGTCCTCGAGCGCCGTGCTGTACGATTAAACGAAGGGTCGCCTCGTTCTTCGCGTTGTCAGCTGTCAGAAGATTTGATTTGTGTCAGGTAATAATGGTGATTTGCTACGTCAGCCTGCGCGCTTGGAAGTGTGCGCAGTCTATCGTGCGCAATCTGAAGGATGCGCAATCTGATGTCTGCGCAGTTCATCTGAAAGTTGTATTTCTTGATTTTCTGACTTTGTTGATGTGTGTAACTTGATTTTTTTAGGACCTACAGATACGAAGACTCTCCAACTTCAACCTTTCACAATAGGTTTTGATCTTCTTATACAACAAGATGAAGATCTTACTTTTCAACTCAATAACTCTAACACAATTTGTGGATGGCAAATGATAGCTTTGTAGAGTTGTTTGTGGATAGGCTTTAGTGGTTTAGAAATTTTTAGGCTCAAAGCATCAACCTTGAATGAATGGTTCAAGGCTATTTATAACAAAAGCATTGAAAAGAGCTTAAAGGCAACTTTTCAGTCCATAATCGGTATACCGTCGATATACTGTAGGTATACCGCCGGTATGCCGATTTGGAATACAACGGCTAGAAATATAGCCGTTGGGATCATTAAATGTTAGAAATTCGACCGTTGGATTTTCAACGTTACTAAATCGGTATACCGTCGGTATAGATCGGTATTCCGTCGGTATGCCGATTTTGTAGACAAAAACTTTCTGTGAACAAAATCGATATACCATCGGTATGCCGATTTTTATCCGAAAATGATCTTGGGCTAATTTCTACCCTAGCTATCGATTCTATTTTTTGTGTTTACAATTATTCCTAAGACTCATTACAGACTCCAGAAATACTGTAGCAGGTGCAGGCTTCTTCAGAGTCTTGAAATGATGATGGCATGGCTTGGCTTCTTCCTTTGATAGGTGCTGGTTTTTTTCCTTGGCGGCAGCTGTCCAAAGGTATCCAGTTTGTGAAAACTGAATACCTTTTGGGGGCTTCGCCCCCGAACCCCCGACGAAGGGCGCTGCCCCCTCGACCTCCGTCCGCTGACCTGACAGCGGAACCCCCGAGTGCGTGGCTCCGGAGATGTCGTCGGGTGGTTCAGAGAAATCTTGTGGGATTCATCGTCTTTGGTCCACCATGATTTCTTCATTGCATATGTCCACAATGATCTTGCTTATTACTTTTTTGTATGTACATGTTAGACGAACAAAGCAATATACATGTAGCAAATATGATAAGATAAAGCACAGTAGGACAATGCTAAGTTTAAGTATAAGAGATATAGTGATAGCATAAATATTAGTGATATTATAATGTTAAACTTAATTGAATAACCATAATCAAAGCATAGTTTTGATTTTGGTAACTCAATTAAATTTAAGATATATATAATAAAAACTCATATCACTTATAAGTAAAATAATAAGTACATAACACCAAAGGTATAAGTATAAGTAGAAATGCTATAGTGATAGTATGAAGATTAGTGATAATAAAATGCTAAATTTAACAGATTAACCATATTAAAAAATATGATACAATCATTGGGCCAACAATGTGTGTGTATAAACTCTCTTTGGATACCTAATTGAAACTCTCTGACATAGAGTTAGTATCAGGACTGCCACCCACCAGAGTCCTACATTAGTATAGGACTGTCAGAGGAGTGACAGTCCTATTTGAAACTCTTTGTGAGGAGAGTTTCAAATACAAACTCCCCTCACAGATAGTTAGTATCAGGACTGCCACAACCCTGGCAGTCCTACACTAATGAAGGACTGCCATGGTGCTGGCAGTCCTAATTGAAACAGAGAGTTTCAAATAGGACTGCCACTACCCTGACAGTCCTACACTAATGTAGGACTGCCAGGGTTGTGGCAGTCCTGATACTAACTCTCTATGAGGAGAGTTTGTATTTAAAACTCTCCTCACAGAGAGTTTCAAATAGGACTACCACCCCCTGGCAGTCCTATACGAATTTAGGACTGCCTGGTGGGTGGCAGTCTTGATACTAATGCTATGTGAGGAGAGTTTCAAATAGAAACTCTCCTCATAGAGAGTTTCAATTAGGTATCCAAAGAGAGTTTATACACACACATGTCCACATAACAACATATCTACTATTACGTATCCAAATTACGACAATCAGATACAACTTACATAAAAAATAACAACATATCCGACAAAATATCCAACAAGTCAAGTTTTCAAACAACATCCAAAAATAATAAAATATTCGACAAATTATCCAAAATGAAGTATACGACAAAATACCCTAAAATCTACAAGTCAAGTTTCCAAACAACAACAACAACCAACCACATCCAAATTACATCCAAATACAAAATAATTTTGAACATCCAACTACATATCATGCCGGACCTTTGTACAAGACTCCATATTATGCATGAAGGGGAACGCGACCTTGTCATCGATGTGCTCCAGCTCATTTGCGATCGCGACACAGTTCTCACTCTGGCAACCTCCTCGGAGTGTCTTGGCCAATTCCTTCACCCTTTTAGACTGTAAATGAAAGTATTAGTGAATTAAGTCTACAAACATGGAAATCTTAGGATGACTACAAATACGAAACTCACCATCTTCACCAATGAAGCATACAAGATATTTTTTGAAGGAAGAGGTCCAATAGTTCCCACGGCCACGGGACCCGGGTTTGTAGGGTTCGACAACTTAGGATGTCCGACACCCAGAAAGTACGGCATGTTGTCCTCTCTGCAGTCGACCATCTCCTTGACCGGTTGTCTTTCAGATTCCCGAAGTACATGCCGTTCGAAGTAGAAGTCGGTCACCCAGTCAAATTTGGCCAGTTTGTAATTTGAAGGTTGGGTTCCGCGCGGAGGCTCCAATATCCGTAGTATGCGCTTCGGCACAGTTTACACGAAGCTAAACTGACGAAGTACACGAACAGGCATGTACGACTTCGTGATCTCATAGCATGTGATCATGCCATGAAATAAAGCAACTGGTTGGACTTCACGATTCTTCATGCGTAAATCCCGGTATGAATTTTAAAAAATCTGTAGGAAAACAGTTAACAGCAAAACAAAATTAACATGAAAAAGTAAGTCAAAATTTAGTACCTCTTATGGCACCAAATTGTCTAGTACATCACGAATGGAAGCCAGTGTTTGAGATTTTTTGGTTTTCAGCTGCGTGGGCCTCCATCGACACACTTTAGGAAGGTGTTCAACATACCCTGGGTTCAGCTCACCCCGCCTGAGCATCAAAAAGTGCTCGTATATCCATGCCTATTCAATTTATAAATGAATAGTCAAAAATTAAACAATAAAATAAAGTATACGAGATTAACTTGTTAGAAATTTCCTTACATGTAGCAGAGTCTGGCATCCGGCCATTGCCTTAGTCCCGACACGGGATGCGATGCTGATCTCGCGGTAAAGATTGGCTAGTATACCGCTTTTCCAGGATATATCAATGAAGTCATCCACTTCAGATAAATTCAAAATGTACCTAGCATGTATCGAGGTTCCAGACTTGTCCGGAATGCCGATCGATCCTAGGACGAAGAGCATATACGCACGGACCACCGTGTCGACCGTCTCATCATCATCGTCATCCACCTCCATATCCATGAAGTGCTCTACCAAAAATGACAGAGAAATTCTATAAGACTTCTTGAATCCGGGCAGGGTTGTAAAACTGGTAGCCTCAACTCCAAGGTGACTTGAGACAAACTTGACAATCTTTTCGTACCATTTTAGGGATTTCTTATTGTTGTAATGTTCTTTGGTCATGACGCACCCGGTAACTGGCAGCACCAGTATCTGGTAGACGTCGTCAAGTACTGTAATGGTCATCTCTCCTGCTGGGAGATGAAATGTGTTGGTCTCAGGGTGTCATCTCTCCACAAAGACGAACATTAGGGTACTATCCATTGTCCTATAGGCGTGTCGTGCCAAATTGTGCAAGCCGTTCGGTATAATTTTGCTCTGGACTGTAGAAGCATGGAATTTTAGGTGCATCTGTAGGCCAAAATTTCTATGCGCTTAACACAACATGCACCAGGGAACTCTATTAAAGTACTTGGTACAGCAAAGAACAACAAAATGTATAAGACATCAATCCTAAGAATACAGCCAGGCGCAGCAAACTGCAATGCGCCTCCCGTCAGGCGCATCATCTGCCAGGCACATCACTTCAGCGTCTCAGTTAGGCACGTCTCTTCAGAGTCTCAGTTAGGCGCGTCTCTTCAGCATCTCAGTTATGCGCATCATGAAGTCTCAGCATATGTGCTCCATTTCAAGTGCTTCGGCTAAAGGAGCAGCTTTCAGCAAAACCAGAGTTGGCAGGTAACCCCACTCTAGCTGGAGGAAGAGCTCTCCAAAGCCCAAGGAAGATGGGGGTACCATAATTCCGATCTGCAGCTCTTCCGGAATAACGGAGACGGGGCTCGAGCATCACGATCTTTGGATGCAACAGGCACCTTCCGCCTGTCTCAGAAGCCCGCGACCCTGACTTTTGGATGTAACAGTCACCTTCAAATACATGGACGAAGACAACTCGTTACATCTTCACCCTCGGGAGCATCTTTTCAACAGAATGTACTCGAGCAAATAAGTTCATTCGGGAAGACGTGAGAGAACGAAAAGCAAACTCTCTCCTTGCTGCTATTTATAGGTCGGGCAAATCAAACCCATGTGCCAAGTGGCGGGCTCTCCGAATCTCGTGCAATGAATTTGCATTTTATGGTAATGAACATGACCCTTCGAATTCGACCAAGTCAAAACGGCTATTTAAAGCACTCGAAGAACGCAACAGTCGGACCAATAAAGATGCATCAGGCAAACGGATGTGTCGGTCAGACCGTACATTATACAGACACGTCCATCAGCACCAAGAGCCTCACAAGGATGCGTCCCATGCGTCCCCATGCGCCTAATGGAATGCAGATCAATGCGCCCACTCAAAAGTCCATCATCCGTCAAAGAACATTAAATGCTGAAGTCTGATACGACAGCAACCATGCCTCGATGACAGAGAAGCAACAGCTTTTACAGAAAATGAAGCGCCGCTAACGTCAGCATCATCATTATTTTTTTCTGGCGGTTACAGGCCACGTGGCCGCCCAACCATTCGCATGCGCCTCCGCAGCTATGCGCCCAAACCTCTGCATGCACTTCAAGAGCCATGCACCTCAGATCTTCCTCTAATCCCTAAAAATAGAGGTCAAGTCGCTACTGAAGATTCGCATGTGCCTCAAAAGCCGTGTGCCCAGACTGGTTCATGACTCCTGAAGGTTGCGAGAAAAAGTCTTCTCATGTGCCCAATCCCAGGCACATCCTATCAGATTACCCTCCACTAAATCTGAGATCTTTGAGCTACGGACACGCGCCATGTACCCTTTGACTCAATTCAGCCTATGAAGGGGTGCTAATCACCCAAGATCTCAGCAACTAAAAGATCCTCTCCCATGCTACGTGCCAGCCCACAAATGCAGCATGAAGGATTCAACCCACAAATGATGGTGCATCATCTGTGCGCCTCTTGCAGCTTCAACCACGTGGCATCCCTACGTACAGGCGCATTCTACATATGCACGCATGAGCAGCCCAATCTGCTGCTTATAAATAGAGGGACCATTTCCTTCTTACGGACACACACACAAAGAGACATATACAGAGACACTCAACGTATTCTTTCTCTCAGCAAGCTCCAGCACCCAGAGCAACTCAGACCTTCAGAGAACCGAGAATCATCGTCAGATCGTCAACGGACTCAACGTATTACCACTCGCTCCATCGACACAGGGACCCAAATAAACAAAAATGTACTCCTAGGACTACATCTAAGTCCTACATTATAACAATGTTCTGTTTGTAATTGAAATTGCAATCAAAAAATTTTAATGGCAAACAAGCTGGCGACTCTGCTGGGGACTTCTTTCTCCTCCGCCGAGAAAGCTGTGTCGTAATCTGACGATGTGAAGGTGGGTTCCTCCCACAAGATGCTGGTCGTACGCCTCAATCAACAGGCATATGAGGAGTTCATCTTTGAAGGCAGCGCAAGTCCTTCGAAGCGGCTGCTAAAGCCGAAGAAGACTCGCTAAGTCTGGGTGCGCAAGGTCGAGGCCCCTGGCACCACCACTGAAGGGGATGCACCGATGCAGCCTACCCTTCCAGCTGACGTCCTCAGCAGCCAGGATGCGCCTAGGGGTACAGCACATCCCTCAGGGAAGCGTGGGGCCGACCACATTCCCCAACCTTCTTCTTCTCAGATAAGGAAGATGCATCGACGGAGCAGGGACACAGCTAATGCCCTGCACATTAACTCTGATGCGCCATAGAAGGCATCTGTCTTTGACAGACTTATTCGCTGTCGTAGCAAGGATAATTTGGACTCTGAAAACTATGCGCCCAGCGAGCGGGTAAGAAGAAGTCCAAGGCAGCACGGCCCATGTGCCTCGAACGTGCTATGCCAGTAGTGAGCCAGAGGCATGCGCTCACAATCATGCGCGCTGCCAATGGTAAACTGTACAAGGTTGACTCGGGTGCTTCTGCGCCACGAACGGGCCAATCTTCAAAGACCTCGTGCCGCTTGGACGCATCTGTTGTATTTTCAACCAAGCCGTATGAGGCAAACTCTATGGTCTTGAACCCCCGCACCTATATTGGTTGTGCGTCTGAGGCTGGTTTAAGCCACTTTAAATATTGCTCCTCCACTATTGATCTGGACATATCTTTTGCGTCGGATCAGGAGGTGCAGCATTCACTTGACCACCCCGACGCTTGGCCTTGCCATGCGCCTGATGGGGGTATGAAGGTGGCACTCTCCTCCAACAATTTGTATAACATTATAACTCACAAACGCCGATCAGGAGAGTCGACTGACAAGCACAATGCGCCCCTCACAGGGCACACCTGTGCTGTAGTCACCATCAACTGTTGTTGCAAGACAGCAGTCCCACCAAGGCAGTCCGTATTCCAGCGGCTGCAATCAACAACGCCCCTTCAACCTCGCCTCGGAAAGAAAGTGTCAACTGAGGAGGAGCCAGAACTAAAGGTTGCTTCTTGCAACGTAGTCTCTAACTCCCCATCAATTCGAAAGGCGACTGGCAACTCCTCGCCCTCGTCCTCAGCCAAGAGCCAGCAGAGGAAGACCAAGACGATCGTCCCATCCTCAGGAGTGTTTGAGGGCACCCGGGGGAGAAAGAAGATCTTAGAGGAAGCTGGGGGTAGTCAAGCCCCTGTGGATCTTCATTCCGAAGACAAAGCTAGCCTCCCGAACATAGCTGGGGGTAGTCAAGCCCCTATGGATCTTCCGCCCGAAGATGAAGACATCCTCCAGAACATAGCTGAGGGTGGCCAAGACGAAGCTCTAGGGGATGCTCCTCTTCTATAAGAGAGCGAGGCTGAAAGCGAAGCCTCAACCGATCCATCTACTTCCAGTCACGTCATGATAGTATACATGGCGGGAGGTGGTGATGCGGAGTCAGATGCGCCGCCAGCAGATCTCGTTCAGCGTATGGATATCTTGGAGGGAGGACTCAAAACCCTCTCTGCCTCTATGCAGACACTGACTCAAGCAGTGTTCGAGATACGGTCAGCTTTGGCCAGAGCACCTTCCACTAATCCTGACCCAGGAGTCAACGGGGAATCAAGTGTGCCCCTTCAACGAGCATACTTGAATACCGACTGCCGCGAAGCACTGCGAGTGTCAGAAATTTGAATGTACAGGTCCAGACTGTACCACCTTCTCCGACTCCCAGCTCCACAAAAGACGTGGTTGAGATGATCAGGGACTTGCGTGAGCGCTTTGAGTCCAAGAACAGGCAGAAAGAGCGCCAGAAGATGGATATCCCGCAACCATACCCCCTCGAATGAAACAAAGTGGTTTATCCTCCCAAGTATAAACCACAAACATTGACGCCATACGACGAAAAGGACTCTCCATGCCATTATCTGATGTACTTCCAGTCTCAAACGGGACATCTCCCGAAGGAAGATGCGCTACTCACCAGCTTGTTTATCGGGGTACTGAAAGGAGTGGCTTACGACTGGTACTGCAGTCTCCCTGACAATTCCATATCTTTCTTCGACGACTTGACGTGCCTCTTCCTTGATCGTTTCTACGATGGAGGGAAAGACATGACGATGACGTCCCTTATAGAGGTACGTCAGAAGGAGAAGGAGACGGTTCGAGCATTCATCGAACGTTTCCGACAAGCCTGCTTTAGACTGCCCCCGGGTATGCCAAAACATGCACTCCTCTCCTCCTGCAGCATGAACATGCTTTCTGCGATCAAGCTCTGGCTCAACTCTACTTCTCCTCCCGATTGGAGCTCATTGATTATTGAGGCTGAAGCAGCTAAAAAGAAGGCATCCAATGCTCGCCTTCTGGAAGTCAGTTTCCCTGCTTTTGAAGACAAGAGAAAACGGCCTGCTGCCAACAACCCTGGACGTGAAACGAAGGAGAAGCAGGTGCTGACTGTCAATGCCTCCAAAGGTGCACAAGCACCTACTCAGAAGCCTCCTCTTGCGCCTTGGCCAAAGGAGGTCTATTTCTTCAACGACGAAGACACCTTACAACTCTTCAAGATGCTGAAGCAGGGTGATAAGATCAAATTGCCAGACCCAAAGCGTCCCGACGAGGTTGGAACAGTGGACAATCCGAGGTATTGTCACTACCATCGGTTTGTCGGATATCCAATTCAGGACTGCTACGTCCTCAAGAATTACATCCAGCGCATGATCAATACGAATGTTATCTCCGTCGACTATGAGGAGAAGATAGTCTCGGCCAACCTGGTGTCGCTCTAATTCAGCACCTTACCGCCAACCACAATACAAGATGGCATCGTCCCATCCCAAAGGCGACAATGGAGGTGGTCAACTTACCACCTACTCATGACAACGTGAGTGGACTCATCCCACTCACCACATCTCGGGGAGAGATCTTATGGGTTCACCCCGATCTCGTCTCTGAAGTTTCTCAACCGGAGGTACGCTCTGCCTCCAAAACCAAGGGCAAGAAGATCAAGTCTTGCCGCATGATCTCTTCCTCCACGGAAGAGGCACTTCCTGTACAAACGCGTTCGCAGCTGAACGCCCAACCTGACGAGGCTGTCGTCGAGGTGGTGCCTCCCTGTACTGCCCCTGCTGTCGAAGAAGGATACTACTAAAATACAACGATTTAGCGATGACCCTATCCGTCGAAAATCCGTCGGTAAATCATATTACTGACGGATTTTCGACGGATACGGGATGAAAACATTCGGCGGGAATAACCTCGTCGCTAGTCCGCCGCTCTGCTACTAATTACCGACGGATTTTCGTTGGCAAAATAAAAACTTTTAGCGACGGCAAGCCGACGGCTTCCCGTCAACTTCGACAGTTTAAATTTTTAATATATTCATACAATTAGAGATGGATAATACGTCGCTAAAACGTCGTTAAACACGTATCAGAGGGTTTTCGATGCGCAAAATATGTCGCTAATCCATCGCTAATCCGTCACAAACCTCGTCAGATTAGCAGCGGGTTAGCAACGAATATTCCGTCGACCTGATCCGATACTCATAGGAATGGTCCGATACCGATTCCGATACCCCCCTCCCCCGATCCGATACTCATAGGATTGGTCCGATCCGAAGCCACCTATACCCCCTCCTCCGATCTGATACACCGATCTAAAACCACCGATACTCATAGGAATGGTCCGATCGGTATCGGTATCGGCCGATACTTTAATAAATTATTAATATTAATAATTTATTAAAACCTACTTGTTTTTCGATACCAAAAAATCTGATACTCCGATCCGAAACCACCGATATTATCGATACCTCCGATGTCGATACTCATAGGGATACTCCGATACCGATACCGGGACATGCCAAACTGTATCAGTATCGGACAGTATCGTATCGGTATCGGTCAGTATCGAGTATCGGTCAGTATCGGAGCGGGACATGCCAAACTGTACCGGTATCGGTCCGTATCGGTCCGATACTGATTTTGATTCAGATACCGATTTCGATACCCCCCTCCCCCGATCCGATACTCATAGGATTGCTCCGATCCGAAACTACCTATACCCCCTCCCCCGATCCGATACTCCGATTCGAAACCACCGATACTCATAGGAATGGTCCGATCCGAAACCACCGATACCCCTCCATCCCTCCCCTAACCCGCCGGACAGCAAACCCCCCTCCCCATCCCACATCCCCCCCCCCCCGACAGCAAACCCCCACCGCACCCCCTCCCCCTCACAGCAAACACCCACCCCCCTCCCCCTCACCCCCCGACAGCAAACCCTAAACCCTACCCCTATCCCCCGCCCCGAACCAAACACCATCCATCCCCCGCCCTCCTCCCTCCCCCATCATCGCCGGCCCCCGCGATAGCCGATCCACCCCCCCACCCGAAACTTTACCCCTGCCCCGAAACCCTAAACCCTACCCTGCCCCCTGCCCTCAACAACCTCCCCCCGCCCCCACTCCCTCCCCCCACCCCGTCGGTCCCAGCGACAACATACCCCTCCCCCCCACCAACTCGAAACCCTATATGTTATGCTAAAACACACACAGAGAGGGATAGAGATGGAGAGAGAGAGATATCCCGTCGGAGAGAGCTTCGCCGGAGAATATGATCCGTCGGAGAGAGCTCGCCGGAGAGAGAGAGAGAGAGAGTGAGAGAGAGAGGGGAAGAGAGAGAGTCTTTTTGGGGGAAATAAAAAATTCCCCCCCCATCGGTTCAATTTAAGTTAGGTTACAGTTTTTAGCGACGGATTACCGACGATATATCCGTCGGTAGGTAGTCGCTAAATGCCCACTAGATTACCGACGGAACGTCCGTCGCTAGATAGACGCTAATTTAGCGTGCCATTTTTTTTAGATTTTGTCGCCACAATGTACGACATATTAGCGACGGACATGAATCCGTCGCTAAAGTTTCGTCAAATGAGCGACGGATGTGCGACTGATTTTGATGTAAAAAACTAAAAAAATTATCCATTGCTTTCTGACGGTAGCCCTTCACAAGGTAGTCGCGAGACCGTCGCTATGGCCGACGGATATGATCCGTCGCTAATCGTCCGTCGCCAAATTGCTGTATTTTAGTAGTGGGAGGTCCATCCAGACCTCCAGCAGCCAATAAATAGAAGCACGTAGAGGCCCGTTTCGATAAGCCTTTGCGAAAGGAAAATGCTTCGAGGCTAGCCAAGCCCCACAACTTCGACATACTGGCACAACTTGTCGGTACTCCAGCCCGCTTATCTCTGTACGAGCTTCTTTGCCTTTCCAAAGACACCCGTGAAGCTCTCTGTGAAGCCTTGAATGATGATGAGGCCTTCATCAGTCAGGTTAAGCAGCCTGAGGATGTCCCGACCACATATGCGTACTGCCATTGTGCGGATGAGGTCATCCCCAACATAACCTTCACCCAACAAGACACGCTGCTCAAGCACAACTGGCACAATAGGCCACGATATTACACAGGGTATATGGGTTCTGTCAAGGTGAAGCAAATTCAGATTGATCCAGGGTCTTCCCACGGCATCATCCCTAGGACTCTGCTGTCAATACTGGGGATTCTGATGTACCATCTGGCACCTTCCAATACTATAATCAGCGGTTTCAATGCTAGTAAAAGCGAACCGTTGGGCAAAATACGGCTGAAATATCATATCGGTAACCTCCGAACCGAGGTGACTTGCTATGCCATGGATGTCGACATCAACTACAACTTCCTGCTAGGACGCCTGTGGCTGCATGAGTACATGGTGGTGCCATCTATACTCGACCAATGTATGAATTATGTATCCACCAACGACATCATCCGGACAGAGTTCGCAGACATTGACCCTTTCAAGGGGGTCGAAGCCTACTTCACCGATGCTAGCTTATATAAGTCGCTCGATGAAGGAGAAGCCAACGATGCTGATGACGAAGCAGAAATAGCGCCAGAGCCGGACATGGAGCTAGAGATGATTCTCGACGCTCCTTTGAAAATTCGACTCAAAGGGAAACTACCTCAGATGCTGCCTCCCATGACCATCAAGCTACCTGGAAGAGCACTGGCTTCTCTGGGTAGAGCAACTACTGAAGCTCCCTTGAAGATACGGCTCAAGGAAAAACCTCCTCAGACGTCGGCTCCCCATGTGGTAAAACTACAGGGGAAGGCACCTGTCATCGAAGGCGCAGCCGAGGCACCCCTGAAGGTGCATCTTAAAGGCAAGCCTCCGCAATAATCCAAGCTGCAAGAGAAGGCCCACACAGCCCTCTCAGATCCCAATGTCAAATCTGCGATGAACTCTCCGAACCAGCTCAGTGCTCACAGATGAAGAATTAAGAGAGTACATATATGCTGATATAGATGCACCTTCTCTTGATATGTAATCCTACGAGACAAAATCTCGTGTTTTATCAATAATAGAGTGTCTTTCAATTATTCTAGTCTTCCACATTGGAATGCCATGTATACACTAGATAATGCTCTACGGTCGTTACAAACACAAATAACGACCATCAATCATGTAAATCAAGTAGTCCCGTCCCAAGGAGTCTGTTTTATAGTCCCACCAAGGAATCAGAATGAAGTACCCATCATCTTCGACAAAGTCGAGCGTCATCAAGACCTCCCGCCACTCGAGTCAGAACCAGATACCGGCAGAATACAAGTCTATCGGTACATGGACAAGGCAAAGTATCTCATCCAAAAGATGGGTATCACAATCCGTACCCGCTTTTCGGATGCAAGCTCGTGAGCAAGCCAGCTACGTATCGAGCGGACTCTAGCCTGACTCGAGTACGTATAAGCTATCCAGAGTAGGGTATCATGTCTAATCTAAACTATATCTCAATATTTGAAAAAATAAAAGTTGATCTTTATTTCACAAACTTTGTAAGAAAATTATAAGAATTCTAGGAAAGTACAACTATAGGAATCCGATCTGAATGACGATCGCTTTATCCCTTGGACGATGTGAACTTTGAAGATGGTAGCCTCTGAAGATTGCAGCAGCACTTTGGCAAGAACTCCTGATCTCGGGTGATGACTTTCGATCTCTGTGTGTGTGTCTGATAATGAAGGCTTGAAACTCTATTTATAGAGTTCTGGAAATAACTAACTTTTAGTTATTCTGAGTTGCGCAGGATGGATTGTGTAGTCTTTGGATTACGCAGGCAATGAACTGTGCAGGCAATGAACTGCGCAGGCAGTTACTCGATCGTAGACCATCTGTATGTGACGCGTGGCATTGTTTGATTGAAATGCGCTTGATCGTGTACAGACGGTTGCCACATGGTGAGTAATTGATGGCATGAAGGCCATGTGTTTATTGTCAGTTGTATTGATGGAGTGCGCCACATGAATTGTGCTGGCTTCAGATTGCGCTGGGATGGACCGCGCTGCATAGAGTCTGACAGATTGCGCTGCATGTACAGCTGTCCTCGAGCACTGTGCTGTACGATAAACGAATAGTTTCCTCGTTCTTTGGGCTGTCAGCTGTCAGAAGATTTGATTCTCTGTCAGATAATGATGACGAGGCCACGTCAGCTTGCTTACTTGGATGAGTGCGCAGTTCAGCCTGGGCAAGCGAGTTGGTGTGCAATCTGTCTCCTGTGCAGTTCACTTGAAGGATGCCTAATTTGATTTTCATGACTTCTTTGATGGGTGCAACTTGATTTTTGGGACCTACAAGACCCCCTTCAAAGTTTTCGAAGTTTAAAAATAGTCAAAGCTTCGAAATACTTTGAATTTTGATTTTAAAATCAAGTTACGCAAGTAAGGACTTGTCTGCGCAATTGGAGGAGTCAGCTCCTATTTCTTCGGCACAATCCAAGGCGACCATTAATTTTGAAAAACTATAAATAGTTCTCCTCCTTCCTTCTGTCATTCTTTACTTGTTTTCACTTTGCTTAAGAGAGAAAAAATTCCCGAGCCTACTCCGACTCTCTTCCTTCTTCTCCGTCGACTTCGAATGGCTCCGAAGCGTTCCACCGCCGACAAGGGTAAAGCCCCCGCCGAGTCTTCGACTCGTGCTGTGCCACATATTTTATGACACGAAGTTGGTCACCCAGCTTTGCAAGGTAGTCACTCGATCGAAAACCTATTTTAGGGTTCTTCGACATAATTGATTCCTCAAACCTATCTCTTTTTAGAGATTTGGTTATACTACGCCGCCCTGTTTAGGGTTTTGGATGCACAAACCCAATAGTTTTCATTTTTATGAGGACTATTTTCTTTCGCAATCGGTTGGAAAGCGCTGGCAAAAGTCAGCGCAATCTGCTGATTTGCGCAAGGCTGTCCAGCGCAAACTGATGCTTTGCGCAAGTTATTCAGCACAATCTGATGGCTTACGCAAGTGGATGAGTTGGTGCAACTGGACAGTTTGTGCATAGAAGCTGTTGTTGCGTAATCTGATGCTTTACAAACAGCACAATCTGATGCTTGCACAATTTGCTGATTTTTTGGACAGAATCTTTGATTTTACTTGTACTGAATTCTGTCTTTCTGTTTGATGCAGTTAACATCAGAGAGAACACAGAGTATGAAATCTTTGCAGGAACCCTTGCTGAACTAGAGTTTAAGGAAGATTTGTCCCATGTACTTTTTCCCCAATATGCTCTGCCATCCTCCCGTCAAGCTATCTTGGTAGCACAGGACAATGAAACTTTATTGAGTCTGATGAATGGGCAGCCTCTGCAGACTGTCGATGCCATTACTCATAAGAAACCCTTGTTCTTATTTGGCAAAGCTATTGACAAGAGTTCTCAGCCGAGACCTCGTGTTGAGCAGAGACTCTTCCAGAGAAAGGAGAAAATAATATTGTTACCGGACATTGCCAGATGCCTCCCTCTAGCCCGCTATGCCCATGCAAGCCATCCCAGGAGGATGGACTGGGATATTACCCCCCTCCAGCAAGCAAGAACAGGAAATATTTGTGTAAAGAAAGGACCAAACAACAGGGATATGTTTTATAGCTCCTCTGAGCGTCATAGCTCTTTGCTCAGAGGATTGAAGCCTGGCTGCATCCCTCCAGAGAACTCCTCCTTACTGCTACCGGTGAGGACGCCGATCTTTGCTAATGAATATGCAAAGGTTGAGGGCAGATACCCAGATCAGGACATCCGGTTGACAGGTCTGGTGAACCTAGACAACAAAAGATGGAGCTGCATAACCAATTGGATATTGGTTCAGTTCGAGGAAAAGCTCAAAGAGATTGAGCTATATCATGCGGTATACGCTACCGTATATGGATTCCTCCCCAACCCTCATCTGTTTCTGGCCTTGGCAGAGAGGTACAATTTTAGGACAGGGACATTCATGACACCCTGCGGGAAGATTGGACTAGCCCTTCATGAGATGAAATATATCTCAAGCTTACCAATGGGAGACTTCCCTTACGAAGAATTTGTTCCAACAAATGACGAGTTAGACCGACTCCGTCGAGAGAATACAGAGATGGTGGCCGTTTTTGAAGAACTACTGTGCCATTATAAGATCTGCTTCCTGTATTATAAAAGTGGTTCTTCTGGTACATGATACTCATCAAAGTGGTTGCCATATCTGTTCCTTAAACATATCGTAGAGAAGAAGACGAAGGATCACGATACGTGCAACCCTACTTTCTTCAAACCTCTCAGCCACAGTGAGGTGATTGGACTGATGGAGGAGAACAAAGAAATGGACATCAGGGTCGATGTTGAACTTCAATATCCTCCTTTCAAAACAGAAGATGTTATTGAAAGTTTCATAAGGCTGGGCTATAGGCCCATGTCAAAGGAAGCCCAGTTGGCGGGTTTCCTCACATATTGGCTCCGTCGATTTGTCGTCCCGGGAGTGAGCGCTGTCGACCGCTTCCATCGCGGTGTGCTCTTTGCTGCTGTCCGGTTAGTCTTTGGCTACCGGATGAATCTGCTGTCGACGTGGACCTGCAGAATAAATGCTGGTCTTCGTCTTTATGTTGAATCGATGCTCAAATGGAAGGGCGAAAAGGGAAACTTTCCTCGATTGGAGCTGCCTTATACCTATTTATTCGGATGGTTACTTCTGCACCATCCATCATTGATGAACCCTGATATGGGAGCAGTCGGCGGTAGCTATCTGCGAAGATTCTCCCGGAGCAAGTAGATATACACTAGTCTGAAAGATTATAGACGTACCTTGAACCTTGGGAAGGGGTGGAATTTCTACTGCGTTGCCCCCCCAACCGGCTATGAACATATGTCGACAAATCTAGTTGATCTTGCGAGGCAGCCGTTGGGTCGGACAGCATTTGATTGGTTGAGAACGATTAGGCCGTCTCACTTGGTGTATAGATTTGAAGATAAATGTTTCTTGGAACCATATCTGCCAAGCCGCTTTGCTCGCCAATTTGGCTACGACCAGTTCCACGTAGGCAATGCTATAACTTGCTTGCAAGGAAAGGGTTATCTAATTGATGGCGCCAGGGCATGGGCTTATTACAACGTTCGAGACACAAGGAAAGTGTTATCGATGCCGACCAAGAGTGATCACAGCCCCCGGATGTTATACACATATTTGCTTTTTTACACAGCAGCGAATACATTCGCCGAGAACTTCAACCTTGTAGATAGCTTCGCGACGGCGACACGTTTGAAGAAGGGAGCAACTGTTATGCTAGCTCCAGGAAATGACGAGCAGCATGAACCAGTGGATGATCCGTTGGAAGCCTCAAAGGAAGCTAACTTCCCTGAGGAGGTCAATGAACCACTACGAGTTTCCTTGAAAGTGGTCAAATCTCCAATCAAAGAGAGAAAGAGAAGGATTAATGAACCTTCTCCTCTGGTTGTAAAGAAAAAACTCATCCTAGATCCATCAGAGAAGGTCACCACCAGCTCACAGTCTCGGCAACTGGCCGAGTCGACCCAAAGAGAAGAAGCGACTACGCCGACCTCTCTTCCAAGGCAGGTGATGTAGTAGATGTGGAGAGTCCAGAGAGACCTCTTCATAGAAAGAAACTGGCCTCCAGAAGAAGAAAGAGGGTGATTACTCCTCTGAGACAAATATTGTCCTCGGTGGTGGCTAGTGCTATAGCTGGAATAATCATGTCATCCCCTACACCTGCCCCCGAGCGTAGGCAGGAGACTCCTTCTCCAGAGCAGAGGTACGAGCTTGAGCAGAGGGATGAAGCTGAACAGAGAAATGAAGCTGAACAGATAGATGATGCTGAGCAGAGAAATGATAAATTTTTGCGATCTCCTTCTCTTGCGGTAAAAACTGCCCAGATTCCTGCTATACCAGGAGCGCTCCATGAAGAAGAAGATCGTTTAATGATTGAAGCTTTAAATGATTGCAACTTCGGTCTGCAGGATGATGGTGATCAAGTCGTCGCCGCAACTGCTAGCAAGGAAGCTCCCGAAGATAGTATAAGCAATAAAGATACATCAACAGAAGCTATTGATGATACATTAAATCCCGAAGAGGGCATTGATGTCCATATGTCTCCCGAAGCTGTATACGACATGCTGAATCCTGAAGAGGATGTTGAAGTGCACGTGTCTCCGGAAAAGAATACGGGTGTAGAAGCAGCACCTGTTGAAACTACTTCTGCTGATCCAAAAGGTATTCAATGATCTCATCTACCTTCTTTTCATAGATTCAAATAGCTGACATTTATATTTTTATCCATGCAGAACTTGAATCGTCTCCGGTTCCTCCCATATGCACAGACATAGTGCCAATAACGGCTATCGCTAGCGGTAGCCGATATTTTTCGGGTGGCTCTGAGGCCGGAAGTAGCCAGGCAGTAATGTCTGAGGCTACTTCTGTTAGATTGGAATCTGTGCTAATAGATGAAAAACTTGTTGCTGGGGCAAGTCATGGTAAGATTGTCTTTGATCTTTTGATCATTTTCAATTAATTGCTAATGACAACAACAATCAATGATAAGGTTCATTTGATTTTGCAGAAGAACATCTGGGAGGAGCAGCTAGCTCTACGATGGCTCCTCTGTCTAAAGAGTCGTCTACTCAAAGGGAAGAAGCTGAGCGTCTATCTTCACAGACACCTGCTGCTGCTTCGACGTCTATGGGAGTAGCTGCTACTCCTGGAGCTCTGGCCACTAATCGATTTTTTATCAGCTTCTTCACCAAAATCTTCTTTAATTTGTCAGGACCCTTAGTAGATAGGGTGATAGAAAAAAAAGAGGCTGGTTTTTTCCACAATTAGAGGTCCAACCTCCTATTTAATCAATGCCATCCGTCATCAAGGCGACGAAGCTCAGGCTATTTTTTTGAACATGTACTAGATGAGCTGGAGGCATCGGTCAGGACCTACAAAGAGCTTAATAGGGGAGAGGTGGAACCCTTGGTGCAAGCTGAATTTAAAAAGATGTCTCAAGAGGCTGCGGTTGAGAAAGTTAATTTCCAAATTCTCTTGGATGCTTTCACTACCAAGTCTGCTGAGTATAATGCCCAAGTGGAAACAGTGGCATCTGTTGCTGACGAGAAGGAGAGGAAGGTTTCTGAGCTGCAATCAGAATCTGCCCGTCTTAAAGAAGAGCTGAGACTTGTTCAGCTTTTTCTGCAGGACGAGGCCACATAACACCAGGCTGCAGTTCAACAGCTGAATGCTCTGACTCAGGAGAGAGATGAGTACATCGCAACTCATCAAGATGAAATCTCTCGCAGAATAGTAACAATGCCATCTTTTGACGACAAGTCTGGGATGGAGGAAGCTAGGAACGGGTGATGGAATCTCGTGAGGAGCAGATGCAATCTTTAAAGCAGCAGATGACCAACCTGATGACTCCGCCGGCAGAATAAGAAAGACTTTTGTATCTTCAATATTTTTGTGATATTTAATGTTGTAATATCTTTCAAATTTTTGATCAATCAATAAAAAGACATTTTTTTGATGGCTCTATTATTTATTGCATATCTTATTCAGATATAAATAATAGCGATAGAAAATATATTCAGAGGTGCAAGACATGATATATTTCTTGATTTTGGAAAATAATTATATTCAATTATATCTGCTCAGAGGTAATATGGACATGGCAGAATATAATTTATTGAATATCATTATTTCAGTAGACAACTTTATCAAAGATGACAAGTTGCTGATATGAACGAATTGATGATTCGTCAAAATATGTGAACAAAATAAATGAACAAAATGAATCGTCGGGATGAACGGATAAACCGTCAAACGAATTAAATGAACGGGTGGACCGTCAGATGAATATGATGAACGGGGGAACCGTCAGATGGATGTAACGAACGGACGAACCGTCGGATGGATGTAATGAACGGACGAACCGTCGAATGATGAACGAATGAACCGTCGGATGGATGTGATGAACGAACGAACCGTCAAACGAATGATTATGATGAACGGGCGAACCATCAAATGATTATGATGAACGGGCGAACCGTCAAATGAATGTGATGAACGGGTGAACCGTCGGATGATGAACGGATGAACCGTCGGATGGATGTGTCGCTTCATTGTCTTACGACTCTCTGTCTATAAATAGAACAAAAAATCAGATGGGATGGTCACTTTCACTTTTCAACATAAAAATGTTATCTGGAGATACATCCAAGAAGGCTGAAATTGCCTCGAAGGTGGAAGCGGGTACTGAGGAACGTCCAGTTGAGCCGAACCAGCCAAAGCAGATAGCAGCGGGCGAAGGTTCGTCTGCACCCAAGCCGTCAAAGGACATCTTGGACTTCCTTCTTGAACCAGGGAAGACTGAAGAAGAAGAGGCCATGAGGATGGCTGCTTACAAATTCTCGGTGGGTTCGAGCAAGAGTGTTCTCGACTCTTTTGAGAAGGATGATAGTGACCTTCCTTGATATTATATACTATCATTCATGATAAAATAAAATTAAATTTTATTTATGAACTTGTCTGATGATTACAAGCAATGTCTTTTACATTTATACATAATACTTTTTGAGGAACTTGCCATTGATAGGCATCATTGCAACTCGACCATCTAGCTCTGTGAGTTGATAGGCCCCATTTGAGAAGACTTTGCTCACGATATATGGCCCTTCCCACTTCACATCGAACTTGCCCTTGCTCGAGTGAGTCATAGTCATAGGACGTCTGACTGTTAAAACAAGCTCTTTTTTCTGAAAGGCTCTGACTTTAACTTTGCGGTTGAAAGTCTTTGAGATGCGGGCTTGGTATAACTCAATATGTTGCTGAGCCATTAACCGTTTCTCATCGAGCGCCTCCAATTCTTGAAGTCGGAGAAGATCGTTGTTCTCTGTAGTGAGTTCGTTGGCGATAGCAATACTCAAAGACGGAATTTGAAGTTCCAAGGGTAGAACTGCTTTACAGCCGTATACCAAAGAAAAGGGTGTACAACCTGTAAGGTTGCGGACCGTAGTACGATAGGCCCAAAGACATTCTCCAAGCTTTTCACTCCAGTTTCATTTGTTAGTGGACACAAACTTCTTGAGGAGCTTGATGATAGTCTTATTGAAAGCTTCAGCTAAGCCATTAGCAGCAGGATTGTAGGCTGTCGAAGCAACATTGTCAATCTGATGCTCATCACAGAACCTTATGAATTTTTGGCTGATGAACTGAGGTCCGTTGTCATGGATGATTCGTCGAGGTACACCAAATCGATAGATGACATGGTGTTTGACAAAGTTGATGACGCTGCTGGTCTTGACTTCAGCCAATGGTATAGCTTCGGCCCATTTGGAGAAATAGTCGGTTATTGCCAGTATGAACCGATGTCCTCTAGAAGAAGGAGGATTGATGGGACCTATGATTCCATGCCCCAAGCTTTAAAAGGCCAGAAAGCAGCAGTCGGATAAAAAAATTTTGACGGTTGATGAATGAAATCTACGTAGATTTGACAAGCTCGACATTTCCTTGCATATTCGATGGCATCAGATACCATAGAGGGCCAGTAATAACCCATGCGTCGGATACGATCTTGTAGTTTAGGACCGGGTTGATGTGCTCTGCAGACACCGTCGTGAGCTTCACGCAATACTTGCTTCACTTCATCACCAGCAAGACAGCGCAAGAGAAGACCATCATAAGTTTGTCGGTAAAGAGTTTTGGTGGTCTAATTGTAGTAGAATTACAGAGACCGTCGAAGAATACTCGTAGCTTCCTTGGGATCTTCAGAAAGTATGTCATGAACTACAAAGTCGATGAAAGGAGCTTTCCAATCTTTATTGATAACATTGGCTTCAGTAAGATTACTGAACTCAATATTACGATTGTTTTCGACGCAGAACAATTCTCGATTAGATATAACCACCACTTACTGTCTTTTGATAGGGATGGCTAAGACAGCTGCAAGATTGGCCAAAGCGCCGGCCTCAGTATTACAAGCTCGACGGACATATTAAATGAAGAAGGCTTTGAATGATGTAGCCATATTGATTGCCGCTTCAAAATAAGGTACTAGATCTTGATGGAAAACTTCATAGGTTCCTCTAACCTGGTTAACAACCAGCTTGGAGTCACCATAGACTTCAAGATACTCGACGTCTAGTAGTTTAGCTAGCTGAAGGCCGATGACTAGAGCATTGTATTCTGCCACGTTGTTGGAGCAAGGTTCATCTAAGGAATAGGCTCTTTGAATAGCTGACCCGTCTGGAGAAACAAGAACAATGCCAACTCCTGCGAAAATGGCACCATTGGGTCCAATCCTGGATGCACCATCAAAGAATAAGCACCAAGTAGGAAATTCTTCGGAGATTGTATTAGATTCCAAAGTCTCGTCTGGAATTTCATCATAGAGTTTGGATGTCTCTGGAACAGGATGAGCTGCTAAGAAATCCGCTAGTGCTTGACCTTTGATAGACTTTTAAGGAACATATACCATGTCATATTGGGCTAGCAGAATGGCCTATGTAGCCAGCCGAGAATTGAGTATGCTAGGCTTCTTCATCAGTACCCGAAAAGGATTAACTCTGGATATGAAATAAATAGTTTGGCCAATGATATAATGCCTTGTCTTCTGAACAGCAAACATAAGAGCTAGGCATTATTTTTCGACCGGACTATAACGGTGTTCAGCACCAATTATAGTACGACTGAGATAATAGATGGCTTGTTCATGGCCTTCTTTGTTATTTTGGGCAAGTAAAGCACCCAATGAATGGTCCATAGCACGGACATACATTAAGAATGGTATGCCAGAGATTGGTGGCACCAAGATTGGTGGGTTCATGAGATATCGTTTTATGTCGTCAAATGCTCGCTGACATTCTTCAGTCCAAATGAAAGATACACCCTTCTTCATTAGTTGAGTAAATAGTCTGCAACGTCCAGACAGATTCGAAATGAATCTCCTGATGTACGCAAGTCGACCTTAGAATCCTCGTAACTCTTTTAGGTTGCGTGGAGGACGCATCTCTTGAATGGCATTGATCTTCTCGGGATCTACGTATATACCCTTAGAGGTAATGACGAAGCCGAGAAATTTGCCACTAGAGACACCCAAGAATGACTTGGTGGGATTTATTTTGAGTTAATGTTGGCGCATGAGGTTAAAGATAGTTCTCAAGTCTTGGATGTGATCTTTCTTTAGACGACTTTTGACAGCAATATCGGTGACGTAGCATTCGACAGTCTTGCGCAGATGATCTCGAAAGATGGTACTCATGGCTCGTTGGTATGTTGTACCAGCGTTCTTGAGACCAAATAGCATGACAGTATAATAGTAGACTCCGCGAGGAGTGCGGAAAGAAGTATGTTTTTCATCTTCAGGATTCATCCGAATTTGATTGTATCTGGAGAATCCATCCATGAAAGATATTTTTTCAAACCCACAGGTGTTGTCAATCATGACGTCTGTGATAGGGAGAGGAAATTCATCTTTTGGACATGCTTCATTAAGATCCCGAAAGTCGATGCAGACTCGAACTTTTTTGGTTTTCTTTAGAACTGGGACGACATTGGCTACCCAACAGGATACTGTTCTTCTCGAATAAAGCCACAAGCGATGAGCTTCTTGACTTTATCGTCGATTGTATCCATCATTTCTGGCTTGAAGTGTCGTTGTTGTTGTTTGACCGGTTTTGCATTAGGTAGGATATTCAATTTGTGAGTAGCAACTTTGGGATCTAGACCTGGCATATATTCATAGCTCCAGGCAAAGACATCAATGTATTCTTGAATAAGAAGAATTAATTCTTGCTTATCTGTCTCTGAAAGGTTCTTGCTGATGAATATTGGACGAGGTGACCCGCTCTCTCCTACATCAATTTGAACTAATTGATCTTCGGTAGGAGGTTCCCTTTGTTCGAATCGGAGTTCCCATTGGGTATCCATTCGTTGAGCCCAAGGATCCGTTTCAGGATTTTCTTCAACATTCTCGTCATAGCCTTCTGGAAGTTCGGCGGAGACCATGTTAGAAGATACAGTCAATCGATGAACTTGACCGATGCTGGTGTCAGAATCCCATGATCTAGAATCAGAAGAGTTAGAGCGTTCTTCACTATCGGATTCAGAGGCTGCTGGGGATAATACTGGAGGTGAAGAATATCCGAGACCTCTTTTGGTCCTGCTATAGTACATCTCTGTCTTTCCTTTTGGCACAGTTGTACGGATAGGGGTTCTTCTACCTTTACCGTAGTTGAGGCCATTCTTGAAGTCATAACCCATCTTTCGGATGATGTCTTTTGATTGTTGACTGTAACGACGGAGTTGAAGATGCCCCGTGTTGTTACTTTTGCTATCATCCGTATAACTGAACTCTTATTCCGGTCCTTTACTAAAAAGTATTGGACTTTTGCCTTTCTTTCGAGCAGGAACAATACGATATGAATCATTTGGATGTTCGAGTGAGACTTCTGTTTGAAGAGATTGTACAACTCCCATCGTAAATGATTGAAAGCTATCTAGCATATCAAAATAGCACTTAGCATGATAAATGACATCAGTATACTGGAAAGTAGATGCTTTTTCATTGATTTGTACATCTGTATTTACAGCAGGACCTTTAGCCTTAGCAGGCTTGGTCAGATTGATTACAAGAGGGGGAGAAGAAGAACGTGGAGGAGGATTGGCCTTGTTACGACGGAGGTCGATAACAAGCGGCTCAGAGGAGGTGAGCTCCCTTTTATCCTTGTTATGAGATAAATCAATAACAAGTGGCACAGAAGAGGTGAGCTATCTTTTTTCCTTGTTACGACGTAAGTCAATAACAAGTGGCTCAGAAAAGGTGAGCTCCCTTTGATCCTGACCATCATCAGTTGGTTGCTTCTGGACTGGCAAGTGAATAGCCAATGGTTTTGAGGACTAAGGACGAGAAACGCGCCCTTTGACAAGTATGATGAGGGTGTCATTAGCCACCGCTTCTTGTTCTTCTTTAGTGTCCAGAGACAGCACTACTTTCATGAATTCATCCTTGTACATACGAGCATCGTTGCAGTATGCTTCGACGCCTTTGAAAGGATAGAGATCAGCAACCTCCTTTTGCACTTCTCCATTGTCATCGACATATTTGAAACATTGATGGAGAGTCGAAGAAACAATATTATGCTCATGCAGGAATGGTCTCCCCAACAAAGCATTGTAAGAACAACCATGGTTGTCAATGATGTAGAAGGTCACCTTTGTGCGAAGATTGCCTATTTAGAGTTTTAGGCGAATCTTGTCCAGAGGCTCACTCCTTCCCTGGTTGAATCCAAGGATAGTGGTGATTGTACTGGAGAGACTATGCACTGGGATCTTCAATGCATCTAATATTGTCTTTGGCATGATGTTGAGAGCAGACCCTGGGTCTATTAGAATACGATCGACTTTCATCGAGTCGACGTATCATGTATAGTATAGAGGACGGTCGTGCCTGTTGTCTTCCATCAGCATGTCATCCTGTGTGAAAGTTATATTTGGAATTAACTCCAACACACTATGACAATGAAGGCAAGAGATCGGCTCTGCTTTTGGCTTCTTTAGAAGGGCTAGACAGGTTTCTGCATGCATGAGAGCCTCACTCAGAGTTTTTCGAGTCTCTTTGGAGAGGCGCAAGAGCTCGAAGATTGACAGCCGGGCCGGTGTATTGGCTAACTGAGCCAAGATATCAAAGTTGTAAGGCTTTTCAAGTCCGGAAGGAGATGTCTTCTTCAAAGGTTTATCGAAGCGGACTTGCTGTTTGCCTTTGTCGGCTACCGTCGGCTTGGGAGGAGTGGGCTCTACAACCAGTGAGGATGCAGTAGGAATATCCTCAGTGGAAGCAGATTGCACTAGAGCAGGCTCAGAAGAAGAGGCAGGATTCTCTTAAGCTTCGGGGTAATCCTTTATATAGGCTTTCCCTGATCTGGTGCCCAGCAGGATTTCTTCATCAACTATGGGGTCAAAAGACACCATATTGCAAGTCTTTGTCTTGCCCTTGGAGCGGTCTTTCTTCTTGGAGGAAGAGGGAAGTTCAAACTCTGAAGCCTAATCCGGATGAATCCACATAATTTCGCCATTGTCAAGAGATAGGGGGACAAGATCTTCACTTCGTGGAGGAGGAAGATTCTCGATCTCAAGAGTAGCTTTGGGGATTGGGATGACACCATGTTGTACCATCTGCGGCGGGAAGTCACCGAATTGAACTGAGACCATGTTTGCGGTAACGGTCTTCTCGTCTTGCTGTAGAGTGACAACACTAGCGTTGACCACCTCTTGAATTTTGCCTTTGAGCACATAACATGCTCGAGTGGGATGCCCAATGAACCTGTGATAAACACAATACTTGGGATGATCAGTCTTACCGACCTCATCAGGCTTCTTCGGGTCTGGGAGTTGGAGCTTATTGCTTTTGATCAAGCAATCAAAGATGCTCACGGTGTCATTCTCGTCAAAAGAGTACTCCACTTTCAGACGAGGTTCCCTTGGTGGAGGTGCTGAAGGAGTAGAAGTGGACGTAGATGGAGCTACGTTGACCGCCAGAGATTCTTTGTTCTTCAAGTTGATATTCAAAGTTTTTTTTCCCTTGCGGTTGTTCTGGCGATTACCACCACCCGATGTCTGATGTTCATCCCGGTCGGGATTAGACATTTGTACCCCCTAGCTGCTTGAATTTGTCAACACTAACTTCAGCTGCTTTAGCATTGACAATGAAGGATGGCCAATCTTGGAACTGTATTGATCCCGTCCACATGCTGATGATATGCAAAAGATTTGCCTTGCAGGTGTCTATAGTGACAGCGGCCGGAGTTCCAGGAGGCATTTTTAAAGCTTCTCGGCGGAACCTTTCAATGAAACTTTCAGTAGTTTCATTGTGTCTTTGTTTGATTTTATTGAGGACTGACATGGTCATGTCGTTGATCCCCTCATAGAATCGTTCCAATAAGATTTGTTTCAGACCTGAGAAGGAGGTGATACAGCCATCGGGCAAGCTTCTGTACCAATCGTATGCTACGCCGGCTAAACAGCCGACGAATACTCAGGTAAGAAGAGCGTCATTTGGCTGAAGTTGGACAGTCATTACCTCAAAATGGTTAATGAACTGACTAGGAGAAGTGCTGCCATCAAAAAGCGAGATTGTTGGGATTTTGTACTTTAGAAGAAATGGGACATCCTTCCATTCAACTGGGTAAGGTTGCTTGATCCCCAACCTCTGCAAGTTGTCTTTCTCTTTGAAGGCCTCAAACTGAGTGCGCAGAAGCTTGATAGCTTCATTGGCATCCTCTACTGATGTAGAAGGAGCAGGCTAAATCATAGTGTTAGGGGGAGGAACAGCGTGGTAAGCACTACCCCCAGCACCTGATTGATTGGGTGTAGGTTGAATCTGTACAGGAGGTACTTGAGGAGATGCTACCCCCAGTCCTGCACTAACAGGCACCAACGATGCTATGATTTCAGGATTTACAACAGGTACAGCCGGTAGTACTGTAAGTTGGGCCACAATGATAGAATGCATACTTGTAACCATTTCGGCCATGGTCTTCAGTTTGTCTTCTAGTACAGCTATTCGTTGTTCTTGACTAGCTGAACTGGAAGCATCGGGATCTTCAGTGACAACATAAGCTGTCACTTCTCTAGGTACAGTGGAGGACACTGTCTGTTTTGAACTTTCGCTGTATGCATCGTAGTCGGAGAAAGAATTATCTTCTGAGTGAAAAAGAGGGAGATGACCGGAAGGATCTTAAAGATTCCTTTGACCGATTGTATCTCGGCTTCGGGATCTGGTATGTTGGAATACTCCTTCAGAAGATTCTTGGAGTAGATCCAAACACCGCTGGCTTGGCTTGCGAGGCTTGCCGTGCTTCGAGCACTTCCTACCCCAGTGTCTCTGGAAGTCATGTTGATAGAAGCGTACAAAACTTCATCTTCGTCTTCGGACATAGGTTCAGAGTTTAGAAACTTCAAACGATCGAAGACAGATCGTCTTGTTGTCTGACAACAACACTTGATGACAACTTTGTGATTACAATGGTGTCCAAGTGGTTGCACTGGAGGCGTTGAAGTGTTGTCCCGTTTTTGCTTAAGGTGTTCTCGGAGATCAGGAACAGTGTCGGGACGAGAAGAAGCCTGAGGGACATGTTCTTTGACAACATTCGGAACATGGTTCTGGTTATCCTGGAAGTTTGCTTCTGATGCTGGTTGGTCTTCGGCATTGGCTGTTTGCGTTTCACCGAAGTTGGCCTGTTGAGATAAGTTCT
This sequence comes from Iris pallida, assembly GCA_029216955.1. Lineage (NCBI taxonomy): Eukaryota > Viridiplantae > Streptophyta > Magnoliopsida > Asparagales > Iridaceae > Iris > Iris pallida. The sequence goes on along the minus strand of JANAVB010028197.1, from coordinate 11,447,934 downwards.
TAGATCAACAAACTCACCCCCAGGGGTTTCTGTCTGAGACACCAGCAATTTTCCCTGATTGGAGCGGGATATCTTGAGAGTTGGAAGATCTTAGAACTCTGCTACTGGGGTAGACAGAATACCTCTTTGATCAGTACACTTTCCTTTGGCAAGGAGGGAAGAAGAACCCTTGTTGGAGAGAGTTCTTGTACTGACTGGTGCCGAGGCACGTTCAGATTGATCTTCTACGGTAAAAACCGAGGAAGACTGAGAAAAGACCAAAGGGCCATTTCCTTTGTTTTGTGAAGAAGGGTTAGCTAAAGAGCTTTTCCCTCTGTTGTCTTCCAAGTCGTGGAACGAGGAAGTTTGAGAAAAGACCAACGGGCCTTTTCCTTTGTTTTAGGGAGGAGGAGGAATAGTCAAAAGACTACCCCCAGTGGATTGCGCTGGAGCAACAGGGTGCTTGAGAAGAGGAGCAGAGGTTTTTTCCTTGCTGTGAGAAGAAGAGAGATTAGCCAAAGGGCTGTCTCTCTTAGACTGCGCTGGTACAGTTTGCGCATGGGTTGGAGTGGTTATTGGCGGACTGGCAGGTTGCGCATGAGTAACTTTGGCAGAAGGTCTTTTGGTCACATTCACAGCAGCTTGCGCAGGAGGAGTCTTGAGGCTAGAGTGCTTGAGTTGCACTCTGGTTGTTGGAGTGGTAGATTGCGCAGGCAGAGTTACAGCCAACTGCGCCAGAGGAATAAGAGTCTTGCACTTTAACAGAGCAGCATAGGAAGTAGGTTGTGCACTGGCAAGGGGAGCAACATACTGCGCATGGGCAGTAGCAGCAGACTACGCAACAGAGACAGCAGTCTTGGGAACAGAGACAGTGGATTGTGCAGCAGGCTGAGCAGCAGAGGCAGTGGACTGCACCACAGTCTTGGGGACCCACACTGGGTGAACTTTGCTTGTGGCAGAAGTTGTTGCAGTGCGAGGGGTGGTCCTGGAGTTGATCATCGCCTCGTAGGCCGTCTGCTTGACCTTTACAACCAGCGTCTTCTGCATCTTTTTGATAGACGAAACGTCACATTGAGTTGTCACTTCCTTGTCGGAGGAGAAAGTCGTTCCCAGCAGAGTCGCCATTTTTGTTTACAAAAACAAAAGTTGATCTTTATTTCACAAACTTTGTAAGAAGATTACAAGAATTCTGGAAAAGTACAACTATAGGAATCCGATCTGAATGACGATCGCTTTATCCCTTGGACGATGTGAACTTTGAAGACGGTAGCCTCTGAAGATTGCAGCAGCACTTTGGCAAGAACTCCTGATCTCGGGTGATGACTTCTGATCTCTGTGTGTGTGTCTGATAATGAAGGCTTGAAACTCTATTTATAGAGTTCTAGAAATAACTAACTTTTAGTTATTCTGAGTTGTGCAGGATGGATTGTGCAGTCTTTGGATTGCGCAGGCAATGAACTGCGCAGGCAATGAACTGCGCAGGCAGTTACTCGATCGTGGACCATCTGTATGTGACGCATGGCATTGTTTGATTGAAATACGCTTGATCGTGTACAGACGGTTGCCACATGGTGAGTAATTGATGGCATGAAGGCCACGTGTTCATTGTCAGTTGTCTTGATGGAGTGCGCCATATGAATTGCGCTGGCTTAAGATTGCGCTGGAATGGACCACGCTGCATAGAGTCTGGCAGATTGCGTTGCATGTACTCCTGTCCTCGAGCGTTGTGCTGTACGATAAACGAACAGTTTCCTCGTTCTTCGGGCTGTCAGCTGTCAAAAGATCTGATTCTCTGTCAGATAATGATGACGAGGCCACGTCAGCTTGTGCACTTAGATGAGTGTGCAGTTCAGCCTGCACAAGCGAGTTGGTGCGCAATCTGTCTCCTGCACAGTTCACTTGAAGGATGCCCAATTTGATTTTCATGACTTCTTTGATGGGTGCAACTTAATTTTTAGGACCTACACTCAATCCACAGGAATCATATAAACAAGAATGAACAAGTATGGGTCATGGTCTGCAGCCTATTAGTATATTGTTTGATTAGACTCCAAGAATAATATGAGTCTATAAATAAGCATAGTATATCATGATATGGAATATAAAGCACGAGAAGATAATAAAGAAATATCTCAAACAAATACCTGTCCCCCTGCAGGTGTAATCACTACCATCATGAGCCGCTAACTAAACTTCATACAGTCACTAAACCTGATGAGATTATCAGGTCCTCAGAGGCCTAGCAAGGTAAGTACTCACAATCCTATAGTATAAAAATCCTATAGACCGTAGTCAAGGTAAGTACTCACAATCTATAGAATGTCAAAGTCAAGTCCTACTCAAGTCATGTCAAGTCAAGTCAAGTTATAATCAAGTTGAGGGAATCGTGGTGTAGGACTAGACGACTCTATCAAGGAATACATATGAAACTAACACAGTGTAAAAGATAGAAATATCATAACAGAAATGAACAAGAATGTGCAGAAAACTAGAAACAGGTAAAGTAAAACTATAACTGGATGAGTGTACTAGACATGGAATAAAGCAATCACGAATGTAAGGAAAACAACAACAGTGAGACAATGAACATGCATATAAATTATACTGTACAAGCTGGCAAGGTATACTTGCCTGGTGGTAGCGCGAAGAACCAATAAAATACCGTCAATTGGTATGCCATAAAGTCCAAAATCGACAAATGTCTCCGAAAACAGAAACAGACATCGCCAACATTCTCAGAATAGTCAAATTATCTAGGATTGCCTGTCCTTACGTCCAATTTTGGACACAGGGGCAAAACGATAATTTTGGGCAAAAACGGTGTCCGCCGTTGGACCCGTTTTGCACCGAAAAGTGTGCCAAAGTCAATGGTCTCTAAAGTCGTCAAACTATATGTCAACAGGTCCAGTTTTTTGATATGAAGCCAACCATATGTCCAAAATTGGATTCCGGTGGGCCGTGCACAAAATCACCCGTTGAGTCGGACCGTGGGGCTCGCAAAACGATGATCCGATCAACTGTCTCAGAATCGGACCAAACTTGGCATACAGGACCAAAAGAATGATACGGTTCTGTTGGCATAAGTTTCGTCTCGATCTGACGAACGTGCACAAAGTAATTAGAAAATTTGCACAGAGGCCGATACGGTAAATTTTGACGGATACACATCAAATTCGTCGCGAACACGCGACCAATTTGAATTCCATCAAAGCCCACACGACCACGAAGCCATTACGCACCTTTTGATGCTTTCGGTTCGCGACCACGTCGCCCGGATTGGCGGAACATACGTCGTATCGGAGGGTTTACTATATTTTCGAAAACAGTTTTAACAAGTTTTTCGTAATTTTTAGAACTGATTTCATCATGCATAATTAATGAATTTCAAAAATACAAAATAGGTTTTGATCTCCTGTATGTTGTCTATAAACCCATTCAAATGGATTTCCAAATCGATCGATGGATTGGCTGCAAATTGCCTTCCAAAAGGGGGGTTGGACTGTCCTATATGTTCTGTTTGCAACCATGTTTTTCGTCGACTTCGAGTCGACTTACCGGCCAACCTAAAGCATTTAAATTCGATCTACTTGAAGGGAAATAATATTGTATAAGTTGGGGACAAACTCGAGAAAACGGCTCACAAAACGATCGAGCGATCGTTGTGAAGTTTCTGCCACCAATGCCGCGAACTGCTGTTGCTGGCGTTGTTCTGTCGCACGCATGCAGTTCCTCCGCCGACTCCAGCCGCACGCGGTAGCGCTGCGGTGGCCAAGGTGCGCACGGGAGGAAGCAGGTGGACGGTGCTGGAGGGTTGTTAAGGTTTGGCGGTTACGAAGTATTGCTCGTATGTAAATATATGCGCAGCGGTTTTGTAAACCGAGCGGTGCTAAACGGTTTAGGCTCTGTGAAGAGCGGATCGGGTGGGTAGGCCCCTGTTGTGGCCTGCTGTTGGGTTGACCTGCGGGTGGACTTGTGGGCAGGCCGGGTTGTCTTGGCCCGGGGTTAGTTGGTGTTTGGGTTTTTGTTTGGTTTTGTTTTTCTTTGTTTGTTTTTCCTTTTTATTTCTTTTCTTTTTTATTTATTAGTCTAATATATATATATATATATATATATATATATATATATATATATATATATATATATTTTTGTATATATATATATATATATATATATATATATATATACACATATACGTATACGTATACGTATACATATTACTATATTTATTTATATATACACGCATATATATATATATATATATATATATATATATATATATATATATATATATATATACACACACACACAAATACATATATATATTTTTTATAAATACACATACACACATATATTTATTCTTTTGATAAAGAATAAATTAATAATAACTAATAATAATAAATAGTTTTTTCTCAATAACCATAATAATAATATTAATAATAATAATAATTTTACTAGTAATTAAAATAATTTAATAGTAGCTTCTGGATGGGCATATCATATACTCCCATTACTGGGCCCTAGAAAATCGTAAAAATATTTTAAAACGCTATTTAATATTAATAATACCTATAATTTACATATAATAAATATTTAGAAAATAACTGCCAATTCCTAAAATATATACAAAATATTTGCATTTACCAAACATGTCTACAAGGCCGTATTTGGTCGCACTACATGACTACATTGGCTTGGATTTGACTTGGGTCCAACCTGGACAGGTTCAGTACAACTGGGTTCCCGAAAACTCAATAGTATAATTAAATAATAAATAAAATCTTCGCTACGGGTTAAGTTGCAACTTGGCCTGGCTTTCCTAGTTAGGACACTCCTATAGTTTTGCATTCCCCTACCATGGCTAAACACTAGTCAAAGCAAGCTACTGCACTATCCGTGCCATGATTCCTAGCCGTCTTGTACTTCAAAACTCCATCATGGCTAAAGTCATCCACCGTAATAATTAACTAAATAACCATTTATAAAATCCTAAAAATCCCCATTTAAGTCAAATAAATAATAGAAAAAATAACTCAAAAATTTTCGGGAAGGGAAGCTACAAATCTACCCACCTTAAAAATAATTTCATCCTCGAAATTCCAATTCATAACTATTCCTTAAAAATTAAAGTCTACTATCACCTTAATATCCTTAAATTTAATCCCTCAACATATTTTATAACTTTCCTTAGTCATTTCATCACTCCGAATACTTGGGGACTTCTACCCACCTTTGGCCACACTACTCCTCAAAACACGGTCACTAGAATCTTATAACATTCTAACTAGTTGCTAACGATTCTACCGGCAGATATCTATGCATATGGCAACTTTAATCCTTCATATCTATAAACAACCAAAACTCAATAAGCATGCAATATTGTACTATAATTTAAGAGATTCTGATGAATTTTAGACAGCACGATCATTCGTCACCCCGAGATAGGAAGGGACGAGAATCAATGGTAAGGAAAGCAAGGAAGTATAATCGAGAGCAAATATGAAGTTTTCAAGGACGTAGGGAATTTCTAGGAGAATTTTCAAGGCAGAGTGGATTGAGATTTCTAAGGGTTTAGTCAGATGCGCAGGCTCGTATCAGTATAGTTACGTAGCCGATACGATATGCTCTGACCTGCATGGGCCACCACAAAAACTTGTCACGACCCGCACCCGCTTTTCAGATGCAATCTCGTGAGCAAGCCAGCTACGTATCGAGCGGACTCCAGCCTGACTCGAGTACGTATAAGCTGTCCAGAGTAGGGTATCATGTCTGATCTAAACTATATCTCAATCTACAGGAATCATATAAACAAGAATGAACAAGTATGGGTCATGGTCTGCAGCCCATTAGCATATTGTTCGATTAGACTCCAAGAATAATATGAGTCTATAAATAAGCAGAGTATATCATGATATGGAATATAAAGCACGAGAAGATAATAAAGAAATATCTCAAACAAATACCTATGCCCCTGCAGGTGTAATCACTACCATCATGAGCCGCTAACAAAACTCCATGCAGTCACTAAACCTGAAGTTATCATCAGGTCCTCAGAGGACTAGCAAGATACATAATATACAAGCCAACATGTAACAGTACAAATATACAAAGAAGTAAGGAACAATCAAGGATATCCAACGAGACAAAATGAACCAAGACACAAGATCTAAACACAAGGATCCTAAGACACTGGCATGCCATACTAGAAATGGCTAATAGGTCAAAGCTATAGACTGCAGTCAAGGCAAGTACTCACAATCTATAGTGTCTCAATCGCAGTCAAGGAAAGCACTCACAACCAAGACGGTAGCCAATCCTAGTATAAAAATCATATAGATCGTAGTCAAGGTAAGTACTCACAATCTATAGAATGTCAAAGTCAAGTCCTACTCAAGTCATGTCAAGTCAAGTCAAGTTATAATCAAGTCAAGGGAATCGTGGTGTAGGACTAGACGACTCTATCAAGGAATACATATGAAACTAACACAGTGTAACAGATAGAAATATCATAATAGAAAGGAACAAGAATGTGCAGACAACTAGAAACATGTAAAATAAAACTATAACCGGATGAGTGTACTAGATATGGAATAAAGCAATCATAAATGTAAGGAAAAGAACAGCAGCGAGACAATGAACATGCATATAAATTATACTGTACAAGCTGGCAAGGTATACTTGCCTGGTGGTAGCGCGAACCAATAAAATACCGTCAACTAGTATGTCATAAAGTCCAAAATCCACAAATGTCTCTGAAAGCTGAAACTGATGGAACTGGGGATTCCGAGGACCCTTCCTTTGTTGTGCGTATTGATCGATAGAAAGTTAAACAGATCTAATACGTGTTCTAACCCTTCATAGGCGGAAACTAGGGTTCACAAATTATACCTGCGACGGAAAGGAGACAAGTAATTCCTGGCAATCTCGAGCGGACGACCCCAAGATCTTCTGCACGTATTCCTTCCTTGAGTTAGACGTCGTGTGGGCGACGATCTCCCAACCTTTTCTTCTCCTTGGCAGCCCTCTCTTTCTCTCCTTACGTGAATCACGAATTTAGAGAAAATTTTAGATTTCTGATACTTAATCTGGCGACCAGAGAATAGAGGATATATATAGGCTACGGCAGGGACCATGAGGAGAAATTAGGGTTAGGCCTCCTAACGGATCTGGATATCCCGTATTCAGCCCGAACACACAATCCAGGCCCATTAACAATAGCTCGGTCCACTAATGAGCTATTGTTGCACTACCTCCCTAATCCCAAATTATGTTTGTGGACTCCTTTTATTATATGCTCGTTTGGCTCCCCATGTTAAGATATCGTATGTCCGTCGATCAAGTTAAGTTACTGACAACTATATTGATTCGACATCTTTTATCCTTAAGTAGTACCGCTCAACTTTATTTGTCATGTCGGATATAATCCACCTGCAGGGTTTACATGACAATCCTTATGAGCTCCTTAAGAGGACATCATCAACCCGATGTATCGGGACATGGATTCCATTTATAATCAACAGTCCATCATACATACAATGTTATTACCCAATTCATAGAGGTTGTTGATCCATAATGAATCTCACTCTTTTATGAGTCAAAGTAATGCACACTGCATATACATGTCCGTTATTATATCCGGATTAAGAGCACAAGCATCCATAATAACAGAGGTGTTTGTTCTCTTTATGTAGTCAGTACAAAGAGAACAACCTCAAGTGGTCCTGTTCAATACACACAAAGTGTACTAGTGTAAACCTATAGTCAAGATAGACTAATACCATATTACACTACAACCTTTCCAATAGATTGTCCAAGTTCATCTAGGTTGTGAACTATTTATATACTCCATAGGAAACTGATAATATGATCTTCTGTGTGACACCACACACCATATTATCTATAATATAGAATATCAGACATTTACATTAACACTTGCAATAAATACAATATGCAAACATTTGCCCATATGATTCTCATTCAAAATTTAAGGAAATAAGGTTACTACAAAAGTGATGCTTTTAGTATATAACCCTAACAGAAACAGACATCGCCAATATTCTCAGAATAGTCAAATTAGCTAGGATTGCCTGTCCTTAAGTCCAATTATGGACACAGGGGCAAAACAATAATTTTGGGCAAAAACGGTGTCCGCCGTTGGACCCGCTTTGCACCGAAAAGCGTGCTAAAGTCCATGGTCTCTAAAGTCGTCAAACTATATGTCAACAGGTCTGGTTCTTCGATACGAACCCACAAAGTTGGATTTCGGCGGGCCGTGCACAAAATCACCCGTTGAGTCGGACCGTGGGGCCCGCAAAACGGCGATCCGATCAACTGTCTCAAAATCGGACCAAACTTGGCATACAGGACCAAAAAATGATACGGTCCTGTTGGCGCAAGTTTTGTCTCGATCTGACGAACGTGCACAAAGTAATTAGGAAATTTGCACAGAGGTCGATACGGTGAATTTTGACGGATACGCATCAAATTCGTCGTGCACACGCGCCCAATTTGAATTCCATCAAAGCCCACATGACCACAAAGCCGTTTCGTACCTTTCGATGCTTTTGGTTCGTGACCACGTCGCCCGGATTGGCGGGACACACGTCGTATCGGAGGGTTTTTTTATGTTTTCGAAAACAGTTTTAACAAGTTTTTCATAATTTTTAGAAACTAATTTCATCATGCATAATTAATGAATTTCAAAAATACAAAATAGGTTTTGATCTCCTATATGTTGTCTATAAACCCATTCAAATGGATTTCCAAATCGGTCGATGGATTGGCTGCAAATTGCCTTCCAAAAGGGGGGTTGGACTGTCCTATATGTTCTGTTTGCAACCATGTTTTTTGTCGACTTTGAGTCGACTTATCGGCCAACCTAAAGCATTTAAATTCGATCTACTTGAAGGGAAATAAACTTGTATAAGTTGGGGACATACCCGAGAAAACAGCTCGTAAAACGATCGAACGATCGTTGCGAACCGTCGTTGTGAAGTCGCTGCCACCAATGCCACGAACTGCTGTTGCTGGCGCTGTTCTGTCGTGCGCGTGCGGTTCCTCCGCCGACTCCGGCCGTACGCGGCGGCGCTACGGTGGCCAAGATGTGTGCAAGAGGTAGCAGGTGGGTGGCGCTGGAGGGTTGTTAGGGTTTAGCGGTTATGAAGTATTGCTCGTATGTAAATATATGCGCAGCGGTTTTGTAAACCGAGCGGTGCTAAACGGTTTAGGCTCTGTGAAGAGCAGATGGGGGTGGTAGGCCCCTGTTGTGGCCTGCTGTTGGGTTGACCTGCGGTGGACTTGTGGGCAGGCCGGGTTGGCTTGGCCCGGGGTTAGTTGGTGTTTGGGTTTTTGCTTGGTTTTGTTTTTCTTTGTTTGTTTTTCCTTTTTATTTCTTTTCTTTTTCATTTATTAGTCTAACATATATCCATATATATATATATATATATATATATATATATATATATATATATATATATATATACACGTATACATATTACTATATTTATTTATATATACACGCATATATATATATATATATATATATATATATATATATATATATATATATATATATATATATATATATATATATATATATATATATATATATATATATATATATCTTATACACACACACAAGTACATATATATATTCACAACTTATATATATCTTATACACACACACAAATACATATATATATTTTTTATAAATACACATACACACATATATTTATTCTTTTGATAAAGAATAAATTAATAATAACTAATAATAATAAATAGTTTGTTCTCAATAACCATAATAATAATATTATTAATAATAATAATTTTACTAGTAATTAAAATAATTCAATAGTAGCTCCTAGATGGGCATATCATATACTCCCATTACTGGGCCCCAGAAAATCGTAAAAATATTCTAAAATGCTATTTAATATTAATAATACCTATAATTTACATATAATAAATATTTAGAAAATAATTGACAATTCCTAAAATATATACAAAATATTTGCATTTACCAAACATGTCTACAAAGCCGTATTTGGTCCCACTACATGACTACATGGGCTTGGATTTGACTTGGGTCCAACCTGGACAGGTTCAGTACAACCGGGTTCCCGAAAACTCAATAGTATAATTAAATAATAAATAAAATCTTCGGTACGGGTTAAGTCGCAACTTGGCCTGGCTTTCCTAGTTAGGACACTCCTATAGCTTTGCATTCCCCTACCATGGCTAAACAGTAGTCAAAGCACGCTACTGCACTATCCGTTCCATGATTTCTAGTCGTCTTGTACTTCAAAACTCTATAATGGCTAAAGTCATCCATCGTAATAATTAACTAAATAACCATTTATAAAATCCTAAAAATCTCCATTTAAATCAAATAAATAATAAAAAAAATAACTCAAAAATTTTCGGGAAGGGAAGCTACAATGGGTTACGATCTAAAAAGCAAAAAGGGCCTGAACTGCGGCAAAGGCCGGCGTCTTCCCCTCTGGCTCCCAACACCTAAAGGAAAGCCGCATGACTACTATCATCGTACTCGACGGGGGGTAGGCTATGTCATGCCGCCGGCTACTCCAGAGAGTTCGAAGACAGAAGAAATGGAACACTCATATTCGTCCAAAGCATCAACTTGGGATTCCGATACCAGTATCGGCTCAGTCCTCAGGAAGGTGCTATCAGTCAACATGGCATCTGCACAATCTCAAGAGGATGAAGCGATAACCAAACGCAAAAATTCTTTGAGGAAGAACCTTGGGCTCAACACCTAGGAGCACAGTGGGAGTCTCGTTTTAAATTACGCGAACCCCCTTCCGAAGACGAGGCCGAACAAGTTGACCTTGGGGATGGATCTCCTTCCATACCCATCTTCATCAGCAAGAGTCTAAAGGGAGAAGATCGGGAGTCTTTGGTCCAATTGGCCAAAGAATATATCGACGTCTTCGCCTGGAGCTACGAAGATATGTCGGGACTTGATCCCCAGATCGTAATGCATAGACTCAACATCTTGTCTGATGCTAAGCCTGTAAAGCAACAACAACGACATTTTCGTCCTGACATCATGAACGCTATCGATCAGGAGGTGGACAAACTCCTGAGCAGCGGGTTCATCCGTGAAGAGCAACATCCGGACTAGGTGGCCAATGTCGTCTCTGTCACCAAGAAGAATGGGAAGATACGAGTCTGTATCGACTTCAGGGATCTCAATACTACTTGCCCGAAGAACGAATTCTCGCTTCCAATCACTTACGTGATGATCGACAATACATGTGGCTTTGAACGCATGTCTTTTATGGACGGGTATTCAGGCTACAATCAGATCAAAATATTCTCCGATGATGCAAAACACACGTCATTCAGGACTCCGAAGGGGGTTTTCTGCTACACAGTGATGCCCTTCGGCTTGAAGAATGCTGGTGCTACATACCAACGAGCTATGAGTACCATCTTCCATCAACATCTTCGCAAGTCAGTTGAATGCTATGTTGATGACATCGCAGTCAAGAGTCGTCTCAAAGGTGATCACCTACAAGACATAAAAACAGTCTTCGATCTCATACGAGCGCACCAACTCAAGATGAACCCCGCTAAATCCTTTTTTGGGGTTTCTAGCGAAAAGCTCTTGGGCTCTATTATCATGGCAAATGGCATTCATGTCGACCCCGAGAAGACCAAGGCCATCCTTGACATGGACCCTCCGAAGAACTTCCAAGAACTTCGAGGTCTGCAGGGATGTCTGGCATACATCCGAAGGTTTATAGCAAACCTTTTCAGAAAATGCCAACCCTTCACCCAGCTCATGAAAAGGGAGTCTCATACGTCTGGACAGAAGAATTCCAGAAAGCTTTTGATGATATCAAAGCTTACCTGACGAGCCCGCCAGTCCTGGTGGCACCCGTCGCAGGCAAACCAATTATCCTCTACGTCCGTGCCATGGATCATTCCCTCGGCGCTTTGTTGGCTCAGAACAACGATGCAGGCTACGAGCAAGCTATCTACTACCTCAGTAGGACACTGATCGGGGCCGAACACCGGTACAACCCCGTTGAAAAGGAGTGTTTGGCTTTGGTATTCGCCATCCAGAAGACTCGCCATTATGTTTCAGGCCAGACAATTTATGTCATCTCCCGAGCCAATCCACTCAGGGTTCTTTTGACGAAGCCGGGATCATTGAACTTCCGACTAGCTACATGGGCAATCCTGTTGACGCCGTACAACATGGTGTTTGTTTCGTAAAAAGCCATCAAGGGTCAAGCCCTAGCCGACTTTTTAGCCGCGCACCCCATCCCAGAGTCCTCCAGGCTCTATGAAGATATCCCGGATGAGGTCCAAGAATCAAACGTCACCAAAAACAACTCCGTCTGGCGGGTGTTTTTCTATGGCGCTTCGAGAACAGGCCCCAAAGGCCAAATCATCGTAGGAGTGGGGGTAGACTTAGTTTACCTCGATCAGCTGGTCATCCAGCGTGCTTACTCCCTTTCGAAGCCGTGCTCCAACAATGTTGCCGAGTACAACGCTCTCATCATGGGACTCCAGCTGGCGCAACAGCTGGGGGTGGATCATCTGGAAGCTTACGGTGACTCAAAACTTGTCATTAATCAAATCCGAGGGTAGTACGAAGTTCGCCATGAAGATCTGGTTCCTTACCATGAAGCCGCATTGAATATTATTTCAACCTTTACTATGTTCTTCATAGAACACGTACCTCGGCTACAAAACCTGGAGGCTGGCGCTCTGGCTGGCCTTGCAGCTTCATTAGCAACACCCCTCGGGACTCAACACTACGTCACGGTAGTTGGGCGAGATTTGGTCTGTCCCAAAAATAATCTATGCACACAAATAGCCCATGCCATGACGACAAGTGTCGGTGTTAATGTCCGAGACTGGAGGTTCCCATTCATCGACTTCGATGTCTATGGAATTCTTCCAGAAGACCCGAAAGAGGCCGTCTCGGTCAGAAGGCGTTCCCTTCGGTTTTATTATGATACAGCTACTAAAACGCTGTACCGACGTTCCTTCGATGGACTTCTCCTTTGATGTCTATCCAACAAAGAAGCAGCCGAAGCCCTTCGAGAAGCTCATGATGGGACTTGTGGGGCTCATCAACCTGGCCCTAAGTTGCAGGATCGACTGCGACGCATGGGTTACTACTAGGCAACCATGGCAGCCGACGCCGTCGACTATGCTAAAAAGTGCCATGTGTGCCAGCTTCACGCCGACTTTATCCATACACCATCGAAACCACTACATCCTACGGTCGCCTCCTGGCCCTTTGAAGCTTGGGGCATGGATATTGTGGGACCTATCACCCCTCCTTCATCGAGGGGACACCGCTTCATCCTAGCCATTATCGACTACTTCTCCAAATGGGCAGAAGCAGTTCCACTGACGGAAGTGAAAATGGGATACCTCGAACATGGCATCAGCCATGTTTTCAGCAGATTCTGTGACAAGAACTGCATTCAGAACATGGCATCAACCGCCTACAATCCGGCAGCAAATGGATTGGCCGAGGCTTTTAACAAGACTATCGTCAAGCTACTCAAAAAGGTCGTGTCATCCAACAAATACGACTGGGACGAAAAGCTCGACGAATGTCTTTGGGCCTACCGTACAACGGTACGGACTCCGATGGGCAACACCCCGTTCTCCTTAGTCTACGGGAGTGAAGCGGTACTGCCTCTCGAGATTCAGATACCTTTACTCCGTGTAGCAATCACAAATCAATTGACAGAAGAAGACAATCAACGCCGCCATCTGCGAGAATTGGAGGCACTTGACGAAAAACATCTCCAAGCTCAGCAGCGCATTGAACTTTATCAAGCCCGTATATCACAGGCTTTCAACAAAAAGGTCAAGCAGAGGACTTTTCAAATAGACTACCTGGTCCTAGCAGTCAGGAGGCCGATGGTGTTGACTCGCAAAACACCAGGAAAGTTTAAGCCTAAGTGGGAGGGACCTTTCATCATAGAGACGGTATACTCAAACGGTGCTTACCGCCTCGCTCGACCGAACGAGGACTTGTTCATGATGCCCATCAACGGCAAGTTCCTAAAGAAGTACTACTCATGACGTCTTTCAAACATGTACTTCCATCTCTACCCAACAAGGAAGTCAGTGGACCTGATCATCAGAGCTCACATACATCTCTCCTTCACAAAATCCTATGCTTTCGGAACCCAGTTGTTCCGTGGTATTCTATCCTCAGTAGAAGAATAAACACGTCCATATTACCTCTGAGTTGTTCCTCTACGCCCTGCAAAGCGTAATCTTACACCACGTAGGATTGTGCTACTTATCATGTTTACCACGTCCACATTACCTCTGAGTAAACATCCCGTACGGACGACCCCTGCGTTGCCGTACATCGATCGCAGAACTTCCATGTCCATATTACCTCTGAGTAGTTTTGCGTATCCCTCCAGAGTCACTCCTACCACGTCCATAACACCTCTGAGTAGGAAGATTCTGTCATTTAAACCTCGTATTTGCCACGTCCATATTACCTCTGAGCAAATATGTCGGTTCTCTCAAACTTATTATTTGTACCTAAAAACCAAGGTGTGCAAAAGATAATAGGTCCACACAAATCATCAGTTCATGACAGCAAAAATGAACACACCACAAAATGCTTTATTTTTATTTAAAAGTAAAGTATTACATTCCCAGCAGAAGTTGCAAACTATAAAATAACAAAAAAAAGGAGAGACTACAATCCCTAAGCGTCACTGGGATTGGCAGAAAGCTCTTCAATCCGATGCTTCAAGTCTTCTGCCCGAGTCTCTGCGGTCGCCAAGACCCGACGTTCGGCTTCTTGATGCATCACCTCTACAACTTCAGGGACAGTGTCATTCTCATACTTCTCGTCTAGCTGTTACCGCTGGTGGGTCAGGAAAAGAACCTGGCAGGTAAAAGTTGTTTCCTCCTCCTTAGATGCTACATGTTCAGCTTGGACTCGCTCAGCATCTAACAAGAGTTGGGCTCGCTGGTCTTCAAGGAGGCAGATCTTGGCAGTAACCTCCTCTATGCTAGCTTCCAACGAGGCCCGCAACTCCATCTTTTTCTGCGTGGATTGAGATAGTCTCTCCACCGCAGCCTCAGCTTCGGCCACCTCGCAGTCCCAGACAGCCACCATGGCCTGATAAGATGACTCGACTTCATCTATCAATTTCTTCTTTTCTGCATCTATCAGAGCAGAAAAGTCATTTCGTCGGATACTCTGAAGCTCGGAAAGAAGCTTGTCGAGCTCGGCCACCGACGCCTCCAGAATCTCGGCCATATGATCATGGCCCTGGTGAGAACATATCAGACCAATGTAAGAGAGCGCCATGGCTTTCGCCGTCGTAAAAATCCTATTTGCATTCATCACTGTCGATACGCCTCTCTGCAGCATCTTTTACACTGCCTCAACAACAAACTTCACATACTCGTCTGCGTCTGCCAACACCTGAGGCGTCATAGCAGGAGTTGGAGGAGCTACTCTGGACAGTAGAATTGAAAAAGACCCACCGACCTCAATCTACGAGGCTGTAACCTCAACCTCAGCGAACTCTCCCTCGTCAGGGACTTGCACTTCGTCACTAGCCCGAGGTGCCAAGTGGACGAAAGGAGCCGGATGGGGCAACGATACTATCCTCCAAGTGGAAGAAGCAGGAGGAGTGTCCTCCATAACAGGGTCCTTGCCCTTATCAGAGCCAATGACGGATGGTCCCCCGACATCCGAGTTGACGATATTATCCCCGTCCAGGACAGGGCGGCTTTCCCTTTCGTTCAAAGCGACAGGGTCCGCCCCTGACAGTTCAACCACTCTCGGAGCCGGGCTCGAAAAATGAATCTCATCGCCCGTATCAACTCCCCCTACAGGGACGGGTGTAGGGCTCGGCAGTGACGTCGACCCTACCACATCAACCCCCACTTCCGGGACAGGGGTAGGGCTTGACTACGAGGCCTCATGTTCGACCAGTGCCTCGGTACCACAACCGAGGAGAAGCCCAGCCGGCAAATCCTTGTCAGAGACGTCTCCACTAGACGCGATCTCTCTGGCGGCTTGATCAACATCTTCTTGCGAGCCATCGTCAGAAGAAGACGAGCTCCATACTTCCTCCTCGTCTGGAAGGACTTTTTCCATAACTTTTTTTGAGGCCCCGATGCTTTCAGGCACCCCCTTAACAGTCGGGTCTACTCCCGATCGAGGCGACATACTGCCCTCTTGATGGACCAACCTAGAGACCTCAGCAACTTGAGGCGCTAATACATCTTCAGCCGCTCTTCCAACATAATCTGGGGATACCGAAATCTCTACAGAAGTGACATCATCAGCGCTCCCTTTCCTGGGAGATGCTATAATCGGAGGAATACGCTCGTCGAAAGAGCTCGACACCTCCTTCGGCTTACTAATACTCGGTTTCGAAACCTGAGATTTCTTCTTCGGAACCTTCTGAAAGAGAAAGGAGGACATAAGTCGCAGAAATCAAAGAATAAATCAGACTATGTAGGACGTCTTTACCTCAGCAGGAGCTGATTCCGTTGGTACAATATGTGGCACTCCCGAAGCTCCCACCTTCGGAGTCATCGCTTTCCTCGATCTCTTTGGCACGGACGAACCGGCCTCTGCGTCAGCACGCCTCTTTCCAGCTGGGGGCTCTTCCTGAGTATCCCCCGTTGATGCTGCACCAGCTATCCGATAGCCTGCAACCTCTGGTGGACAATATGACCGGGCTGCCGTCAGCATGTTCTCCGTTGCCTCTAACTGAGTGCCAACGATAAAATTGGTCTCCTTGTCATATTCAGAGGACACAGTATTCATGGTGCAATACAGCTTAACAGCCGAATATAAGATCTGCGGTCGAAGGTTATGAACCGGTATGGTGAAACGAACTCCAGTGCATCCGGCATTATAATATTGCCAACCCGGGCTCCATCTAGTAAACTCCCGACAAGCCCCAGACTGTTACTGGGGTTCCTTAACATAAGCTGGGTGTAACCGAACTGGCATGAAAACCGACTCGGCAAATACGGCTCCAGATAGCACTTATTTCTATTGCGGTAGACCAAATGGAACGGTAGAATACTCTGCAACCAGCGAAACCCCCATGTCGGCAGGGCAATCGCATCTTCACCAGAGTCCTCCAGTTCTTGGTCAGCCTCGAAATCTGTCAAGACGGGACTGACCTTAGTGATCTCCTACCCTTGAAGATAAGACAAAACCTTCCTACAGACAGGGACACCGGTGTACAGCCACTTCCTCTTATAAAAGCGACGGATAAAGGCGTCACCTTTAACATGATCCTCTTCAGGGCCTGGGCTCATCACATTTGGATGATACAAAATCAACCATCCTATCAGATAATGGAATGGTAGCTCAGCTCGGGAAAAGTTGTCTTTTTTGCCCCTCTCATGGACCACATCGTCAGCAAAATCTCTCAAGCCCCGTAGCAGGTTACACACCATCGCGGGAAGGAGTGCCAGAGGATGACCAAAAACCAGTTTTACCGCTGGCAAAATGAGGTTCCTGCTCACTCTCTCAACGGATCCAGATCCGCCCGAGAACACATAGTCCCAGAGCCATATCATCAAGTATGCAGTCAACACTGCCTTGGAAGACATTCGGTGCACGCAATGCCAGAAACAACTATATACGTCGACACCACTCTCGTTTGAACGAGGAGTCTTCTCGCCCAGTCAGCTCATGTCGGAGGTCACCTCCGTGTGACTCAGTCCTTGCGGAGTCATAAACCGAATCTTAGAGGGGGTCCGTCAAGTCCTGCTTGAAGACACAATCTCTCCAAGCAGTCACATGGGGCTGTGACCCGCCCTTCTCCCTTTTTTGTATCAGATAATGGTGGCTCGCCACCTCTTTGAAAATAGCTGCCATTTCTGGGTCCTTGCCTTCCAGAACCTGAATCTCTTCATTTGTCGGGAAATATTCCTCATATGGCTCCGAGCCCCAAGGAAGCTTGGACACCTCATGCATCTCATGGAGGGCCAATCCCAACTCCCCTACCGGAGTAAAAAAGGTACCAGTCTGGGTGTTGAACATTTCTAGGAGAGCGAGAAACATATATCGATTAAGGTCGACACCTGCTTGGGTGGCACAAAGAGCAGCGGTCAGCCCAATCGCTTTCAGCTCAGTCTTAAACTTCGTCAAAACCCAAAGGGTCAGCTCGTCCCACTTTGATGCGTGGTGACACCAGCCCTCAACCCAAAAACCTCCTTTCGGATACATAACATTCGATGTTAGCATCCGGCTCGCAAAGGTCGATGCACCGAAGACGAAAGTGTCGGGGGAACATCACTATAAATGCTCCCATGGCGCAAAGTTCGGCAATGGTATGAGGTCCCGGCTTGCGAGGAGGCCAAGGTATCTCTTTGATTTGAAGTAACATCAATACGAAGGGTACCCCCCACTGCTCCTCCTTGAGAAGGAGTAAGTTCCCATGGCATCCTCCTCTTGGAGGCCAAACGGTAGAAAGCCGTCAGTGGCAATTGACGCTCACACTGCTGCATGTACAAGGCCACGCCCTTCGCTGTGAAGAACCAGTCTTCCTTGATCTTCAGTATCTTTGCCTCAGTGGAGATCAAGCGGTCACAAACAGAAAGGCCGGTTTCAAGAAAGTCACATTCTCGGACTCAGCCGATTTCAGTTTGCCGCTCTCCATCATACTTTGGAGAAAAATAGGCGACTGATCCCGAATTTGCAACATCCTCTCGGGAGACTGATCCAGCATGATAGCAGCCTTCACTGGGTTAATAACTTCCTCATTGAAGTCGACCCCCATTTGTCAAATGGAAGCATCCAGAAGGACTTCGTTCCGCAAGGGGATAGTCATTGACACTGACACAGCAAGAACAAAAGACAGACAGCAAGGTGAAAGTTAGAGGCTTCAAAAACAAAATATTTGGGGCGCATCAGCAGTCTGGCGCATAATTGGAGCTAAACCTATGCGCATCAGCTGTGAAGCTTTGGCGCATAATCGGGGCTAAACCTATGTGCATCAGCAGTGAACCTTCGACACATAATCAGGGTCCAAGCCCATACGCGTCAGCAGTGTAGCTTCGGCGCATAATCAGGGCCCAAGCCCATGCACGTCAGCAGCGAAGCCTCGGCGCATAATCAGGGCTTAAACCCATGCGCGTCAGCGAAAGAGCCTAAGCGCATCATCAGGACAGAAGTCCATGCGCGTCAGCAACAAGAAGTTAGGGCACAACAACAGGATGCAACTCATCCGTATGCCCCAAACTCATCTAAAAAAGTTGGGAACTACAAAGTCAGAAGACACCCACCCGTCACCGCGAGTCGAACGTCGGCGGGAGTCACAGTGACGACAGGAGCGTCCTCCTCATCGAACTCCATCGGCTCCTTACCCCAGCCTTGTCCTCGGCCAGCTCCACCGCGTGGAGTCTTGGGGGCCAATTCATAGAAAGAAGTTAGGGTTTTGGGAAGAAGAACTCTAAAGAAGGAAGCAAAGAGAGGAAGAACTCTCTCTCTCTCTCTCTCCATCAAACGCCTATTTATAGGCTTGGTCACATGCGTGAACCGATGAAGTCAGCCGCCGCCTAGGGTTCTACAAAGTGATAACAGTAGATATACAAAAAGATTGTCATTAATCTTTTTTGTTTATTACGAAGCGTTATCATTTGCATTTAAAACTGAAGAGGAGCATGCGCCTCATCACAAATGTACGGAGTAATCATGCGCCCCGAACAGTTATGCGCTCCATTGAAGTCAACACCATGCTTCTTATTCAAAGTATTCTAAAACTTGACGAAAAGTTTTGAAAACTTTGAAGGGGGTCTTGTAGAAGCATAGAATTTCAGGCGTATCTATATGCCAGAATTCCTATGCGCTTAACACTACATGCGCCAGGGAGCTCTAACGAAGTACTTGGTACAACAAATAACAGCAAAAGTATAGACATCAAAAGAATTTTATTTCATATAAAAGTGCATTACATGTCTAAAAGAAAGGCTTTACAAAGGAGAATTTCTACAAAAAGAAAGATCATAAGACTAAAGCCAGGCGCAGCAAACTGCCATGTGCCTCCCGCCAGGCACATCATCTGCCAGGTGCATCACTTCAGCGTCTCAGTCAGGCGCATCACTTCAGCGTCTCAGTTAGGCGCGTCTCTTCAGCGTCTCAGTTAGGCGCGTCTCTTCAGCGTCTCAGTTATGCGCATCATGAAGTCTCAGCATATGTGCTTCATTTCAAGTGCTTCGGCTAAAGGAGCAGCTTTCAGCAGAACAAGAGTTGGTAGCTAACCCCACTCTAGCTGGAGGAAGAGCTCTCCAAAGCCCAAAGAAGATGGGGGCACCACAATTCTGATCTGCGGGTCTTCCGGAATAACGGAGACGGAGCTCGAGCATCCCGATCTTTGGATGCAACAGGCACCTTCCGTCTGCCTCAGAAGCCTGCGATTCCGACTTTTGGATGTAACAGTCACCTTCAAGTGCATGAACGAAGACAACTCGTCGCATCTTCACCCTCGGAAGCATTTTGTCAACAGAATGTGCTCGAGAAAATAAGTTCATTCAGGAAGACGTGAGAGAACGAGAAGCAAACTCTCTCCTTGCTGCTATTTATAGGTCGGGCAAATCAAACCCATGCGCCAAGTGGCATTCTCTCCGAATCTCGTGCAATGAATTTGTATTTATGGTGATGAACCTGACCCTTCGAATTCGGCCAAGTCAAAATAGATATTTAAAGCATTGAAGAACTCAATAGTCGGACCAATAAAGACACGTCATACAAACGGATGCGCCGGTCAGATACCGCACATCGTACAGACGCGCCCGTCGGTACCAAACGCCCTGTATGGATACGCCCA
The DNA here is from genome assembly GCA_029216955.1 of Iris pallida. Lineage (NCBI taxonomy): Eukaryota > Viridiplantae > Streptophyta > Magnoliopsida > Asparagales > Iridaceae > Iris > Iris pallida. Next base: position 11,427,127 of record JANAVB010028197.1, on the reverse strand, counting down.
ACAAAACACAGATCCATGCGTCCTAATCAACATGGACCCATGTGCCCAGTGGAGTACAAATCGATGTACCTACTTCGGCTCATCACCCCACCAAGCAATTAATGCCAAAGTGACAGAATTGGCAGCACGTCCCCCAAGGCCTGAACAGTTGGCAGCTTTTGTAGAAAACGAAGCGTCGTTGACGTTAGTGTCATCATTTCTTTCCCTCGACGGTTACAAACCACGTGGGTGACCAACCACTCGCATACGCCTCAGCAGCCATGCGCCTGAAGATTTGCATGCGCCTTAAAATTCGTGCGCCCAGACTGATTCGTGACTCCTGAAGGTTGGGAGCCAAAGTCTTCTCAGGCACCCAATCCCAGGCGCATTCTATCAGATTACCCTCCACCAAATCCTAGATCTTTGAGCTACGGACACACGCCACGTATCCTTTGACTCAATTCAGCCTATGAAGGGGTGCTAATCACCCAAGATCTCAGCAACTGAAAGATTCTCTCCCCTGCTATGTGCCAGCCCACGAATGCAGCATGAAGGATTCAACCCACAAATGATAGTGCATCATCCATGTGCCTCCCGCAGCTTCAACCACGTGGCATCCCCACGTACAGGCGCATCCTATATATGTGCGCATTAGCAGCCAGCCTGCAATCTATAAATAGAGGAATCATTTCTTTCTTCCAGACAACTACACAGACATACAGAGAGACACACACACAGAGAGACAAACATATATGGAGACACTCAATGTCTTCTTTCTCTCAGCAAGCTCCAACACCCAGAGCAACTCAGACCTTCAGAGAACCGAGAACCGTCGTCAGATCGTCAACGGAGTCAACGCATTACCACTCACTCCATCGACACAGGGACCCAGATAAACAAAAGCGTACTCCTAGGACTACATCTAAGTCCTACATTGTAATACTGTTCTGTTTGTAATTGAAATTGCAATCAAAATATTTTAATGGCAAACATGGACGGCCTCCGATAAGCTTTCAAACTTCCAGCACACGGTTTTCTTCCCGTGACTAACAACCCTAAGCATACAATATGTTATCTGTATGTCGAACAATAGGAAAACATAACAATTATAAAATACATATATATATATATATATATATATATATATATATATATATATATATATATATATATATATATATATAGTATACTAAACTGGTAGCTTACAAACGTAATATACCGACCGGATTCTTCCATATTTCATACGCAATGTGGTTCTCAAAAGAAACCAACATTGAGCAACCAGGTGGACGGACATGCGGCTCAGAAGGACCGGTTTAAACCCCCAAAATTTTATTAAGTATTTTGTTATCTATTTTTTATATATTTCATTTCATCCCTAAAATCTATCTTCTGAATTATGTACTAGAGGAAATTTGTGAATATATTTTTTCAGCAGTTGTTTTCTTAAAAGGTTTATGATAAACAAGTATATATAGTTTCATGAAAAATATTTAGTTATTAGTATTAGTTGATTAATAAGTGTTTTGTTATAAATTAGTTATTATATAAATACAAATATTTTGCTATATATTTGTATCGTCATTTTATAGATGTAATAGTATTTCTATAATTTTAGTATGGATTATTTGAAATATGCCCATATATATATGTAAGGTTAATGTAGAATAGGGATACATACCTTTATGTTGTACAATAGTGATATATATATATATATATATATATATATATATATATATATATATATATATATATATATAATGATATATATATGGTACAACTCAATCACAATAACTAAGATGGAACAGAAGAAAGATAATCTCAACAGAGAGTCACAATATGAATATAAATTCCGGTGTAAACCACACCATAATAAATCTCAATACAATCACAAAGTCTCATAACTAGATAGTGATATCAGTCTAATCTAACTCATGGCGAGTCCTCAGCGACTACTGGATCCTGCTGAGGGTCCAGGTCACCTGTGTCAACTAGGCCTGCTCCATAGTAAGTGTCGCAGCAATCCTCATCATCTGTAATATTTCAACAGGTCCAGTCAGGACAGGAATAAATACATATCTCTCACACAGTTCATAACATGAAAGGTTATATGAAACAAGCTATAGAATAATATACATGAACTGCTGATAAAGAAATGAGACTGTAAAAAAAGAGAACATGATATATGGAAATAGATATACATGATATAATAAGAGAACTGAACTAACTACGTGGTGTAGAGCACAATCTGGTTATGTAAACTGGCTTAGGTTATACATGACTTAAATCTAGTTTGAAGTTGCACATAAAAAGGGTGTAGATCACATAACCAAATAAATACTCCCCCTGCCCCAATCAGTATACAAGGATCTGTCCAGGTTATGTTATTGCACATGAAGATAGTGCATCACATGGATAGCTAGTCCACATGCACAATGGGTTATACATGAAGGCTCACATGATTATGAGTGTACATGAATGTCACATGAGTATACATGAATAGGTACGAATACAGTGAGTAGACGATGCACATGATAAAGTACATGAGCACAATATACCCGATGTATCCGAGGGGATAACATCGCATGAAGAGATCCATATAGTACTAATTCGTGATAATATCGTGACAACAACAAGTAAACTAGTCTATAACAAGTAAATATGTCCAAGCAAGAATAAAACGGTCAGAGAATGTACTCACCTGACAATCCAAGCTGCTAATGAGGATGTGTAACTAAACTGGAGTGATGTAATCCTATTTAAAACAACCACAAGTCACAAAAAGGTCTAAAATATCATAAGGAATGCCTATAATGCAATTCTACATGATTCTAGGTCCTTCTACGTCAAGTCAACCTATATATATATATATATATACATATATATATATATATATATATATATATATATATATATATATATATATATATATATATATATATAAGTATTTGAGAAAATTTATTTTTTAAAAAAAAGGGGGGGCCTTATTTTAACTTAATAAATTATAGCCATGAATAAATATACTAGGTAATTACTGCACAAAATATTAGAAATATTATTTGGGATTTTTGAGATTTTTTATATAAATTTACTTGGATTTATTCAAAGGTATATATATATATATATATATATATATAATAGGGTAAAAAAAATTTGAACTACTTAAGTTGCTGTTCAATAAAGTAGGTCGATTAAGCACACAAGCGCGCGTGGGAACCGACCCTCTCTTTTTATATATAATTGCAAATCACCTAACCCCTAATGTTAATCGTTGCCAATCCCCCCCCCCCACACACACACGAGCTCGACGCCCTGGCGTATCGCCTGACGCGCCTATACCACCGTGGGAGGTCGATGATCGCCGAAACAGCACCCATGCACGGCACTGCAGCGATCAATGCACAGCAGCAAGCGTTGCAGGTATCCATGTTCACCCACCTTTTTCTTCCTGCCTAGTTGATTGATTTACGAACCGTAAAATGTTATGAGAGTACTATGTAACCATCTAGGAACCCTAGTTTTTAGTTTTCAATATAATGAACCGACCAGTCCAAATTATCGACGTAAAGTCGACGAGAAAAACTGCTTCAAAAACAGGGTATAGGTGGCTAATGTACCACTGTTTGCGAACATTTTCTTGACAACCCATTGGCTATTTAGAAAATCTATTTGAAGAAAGTTATAGATAGCATATATGAGAGTAAAATCCCTTTTGTAATCCATGATTTCATTTATTGTACATAAACTTATTAGATTTCAAAAATCATGAAAAACCTGTTTTTGAAAACTGAAATTTAGAAAAATATTCCTGATACGGCGTGCGCTCCGACAAACCGGGCGATGTGGTCGCACACTATATGCATCGAAAGGCACGTATGGATGTTGTCGACGTGTAGGAACGGACGGAACTCAATTTCATTGCGAGTGCGCAACGAAATCAGTGCGTATCCGTCAAGATACCCCCGTATCGACCTTTCGCAAACTAGCCCATAACTTCGTGCACGTTCGTCGGATCGACACGGAAATTGTGCCATCAGGACTGAATTATTTTTTTGGTCCTGTATGCCAAGTTTGGTTCGATTCTGATAAGGTCGTACGGAACGCCTATTTGGCGGGCCCGCGACCCGCTCCAACGGGCGAATTTGTGCACGACCCGTCGGAATCTAACTTTGGACATACGGTTGGGTTCGTCTCCTCAAATCGGACTTGTAGACATATAGTTTGACGACTTTAAAGACCATAGATATTGGCACACATTTTGGTACAGAATGGGTCCAACGGCGGACATCGTTTTGACCCAAAATTATGATTTTGCCCCTGTTCCAAAATTAGATTTTTGGACAGACATTTCCTAGACATATCTTTTATTCCAAACATGTTCTTGATGTTTGTTTCAGCATCCAGAGCCGTTCGTGGATTTTGGCTTTCTTGTTTCATCGATTTGCTGGTTTGAGCTATTGGATCCTGCGCTTTTGCACAACCTCAGACAAGATACCTTATCTTATTTACTGTTTATAATTAGTTGCATCTGTCTTTATTTACTGTATATTTATTTCTTGTTTATTTTCAGTTAGATCCATGACTTGCCGTTCATAGTTACTTTATTTTGCTTTCAATTGTTTTTTTGCTTGTGTTTTAATATGCATGTGGATCTAGTCTTAGCGGGCTACCTTTTGTTAGTGACCCTTAGGAGGATGAAGATAATTTGATGCATGGGCTACCCAATTCCAAAAGCCGTAATAACTGCGTACTACGGTAGACGTGTCGCGACGGTCACTAACCTCGGGCTATGTGGACTGATATGGGTCACGTGGGCCGCTAGCCTCGAGTTATGCCGACTGATAGTATTAGTACTTGACGTGTGCGTGTTGTGAGTTGTTATCTTGTCCTGGAGGAGTCAGCCTTCACCTGTCCATATATCAAGATGTCTTCTAAATTGCATACTAGATTCGTTAGGTGACCATAGTTAATGTCATGTCACACTTCGTTCTAGTCATGGCACGGGGCAATATCACATCACGGAATAGTAAACTACCCCTTATCCTTGTTCGATTGTAGGGGTAGTCTACTATTTCGATGATGGGATATTAGGTCGTGTTATGGTTGGGACACTTTATCTTACTTTGTGACTTTATGACATATTTTATATTCAGTGTATATGGCATGTTCTTTATGTCATGCCTCGACCCGAAATCCACCCGAATTATCATCCTCGCAGGGGGCGTGATGCTGCATGAGCCAGGAGTTGCACTCGTGCAAGGCAAGATGACAAGTTTTCAAAATGGTTATCTTAAATTTGATATCAGCAAACGGAAGAAAACACAGTATACGAAACAATTCTCTTTATTGATAATGAACTGAGATTACAAAGGCTTTCAATAGCCCAACTAAATTTGCCTGATTGTCTAAACACTCAGGTTCTCTCTTGCCCACAAAGGATTTTACCGTTCTATATATTATGCCTTTGATATCTCGGCCGCATCAATCCTGTTGCAAGTTCGAGCGTCAATACGATCGTACGCTTCAAACGTTGTGAGCAATCCAATCCCTAAACCTGCTAACAAACTAGTGGGGGATTAGAAATTTCGTCCTCGTTGTACCGATCAAAGACCCACTTAACAAACCGACATTTAGTATTGTATTGAATCATGCAAACATACAATTTAGTTATCTTTCTATGTTCTCCTTAGGATCAGTTCGTGGCATATACGTAGACTGTAAAGCATGTTATCATGGCAAGCATGTTATTCGATTTGCATAAGTAAACAGGCAAACAATCTCGTGTTTGTTTCGTGACTTCTTACCAACATCGACGTACTCGCCTTTGCACCGACGTAAGATAAATACGCCTACCAGCTTTCCCTGTCATGTTATAAGTGCTCTCTATGTGGATCTATATGTGCCCGATATGTGCGTACCTTGCACTTTCGATCCAAGATCTATCTGTGCAGGATATAGATATACCTTGCACTTTCAACCCATCGTCCTTAACTATATGAAGGTCACTAGCTTTCCAGGCTAGAATGGACTTATGTTTCTCAAATCAAATATGTAAGACGATGATCACTCTGTGTGGATGCTAACCAAACAAATCAGAGGACCCCCGAAATACTTGGTAAGTGGCTTATCACATTCAATAGCAGGTCGCTAACCGTCTATATGAAGTGCACCAACAATACCAACTTTATCCAATATCCCTCCTCGGCCGAACGGTCCCAGCGCCCTGGCGTACCACGTTCGAGGGATGCCCGTGTACAGACTTCTTCATATCTTTAAGTCTATTTGACCATGCAACGCATCTTATCTTTCATACAACCAAACAAGTTTGCCTATCTCTATTTCAATTGGCGCAACGCCCCAATGTTTATCAATAAACGCCCCGAAGGCCATAAACATTTTCGAGGCACCATGCCACATCCAACAATTCTGCCACATTTGTGCCACAACTGTTCTCCTCGTCGTAACGACGCTATCTTTTGTAAGTCTCGTCTTGCTGCACATACTTTGATATTGTTATTCGTCTTTCCTTGCATTGTGCATTCGAGGCACGCCTCGAAGCCGTATTTATATGTTCTATGTCTTAGTATTCAACGTGTTAGACTTATGTTCCATCCTTCCGACTCGTGCAACTAGGGCACGCCTCGATAGGGTATTCAATGTTCTATAGCTCGTGCAACTGAGGCACTCGCGCCGATATAGTTTTTCAATGTTCTAGCATACTAACTCGTGCATAGGGCACGAATGACTTGTGCATTGAGGCACTCGTCGATACAGTTATCCCATGTTCTTATGGCTTACGTACCGAAGCGCCCGCCTTTGCGATATTCAATATTCTATAGTGACTCGTACAATTGCTGTACGATTCATTTCAATTGTTCTATCAAGAGTTTGACACGCACTATGTTTATCTCTCTTTCGAGCCACGCCCGTGGCGTCGATAGGTCAACTCAGCATGCAATGATATATATTTTACTTAGACATGAAGGAGTAGGAAAGAGAAGCCAATGTCCCCCCACCTTGAGCCGATATGCCTTGCCGTTTCGTCGAGCCGATGCGGCTCGATTTCATAACTTCGTTGCACGGCCAACTCTCCTGACTTAGCCATTCGAGTACTTCATACTTCATTGAATTATACGTCCAATTTTGCTTACTGTGCCAACGCCTCAGTCCGTCGCAAGGCGACGATTGGTTTTGCGGACCCCTTTCTGAATAAGGCAAAATGTTGACCTCTAATATTTCAGCGTAAACGTATAGCCTGCACACTAAACCAACTAAAATCAATACTTGTCTGAATCGGTCAAGTACCTTGCGTCGATTCGATTTCTTAGAATCTTCAAATCGACTCAATACTTTTTTTCGAGCCAACTTAACTCTTGCATCGATCTTACTCGATGTGTTTCTTTGGGACAATACAACTCTTCGTATCGACTTAGTTCGATGCATTGCTCGAAACAACGTAACTCTCATATCGATTCACATTGATACATTTCATTCAGCCGACGTGACTCGTCGAGTCAACGAATCAGCATAATGTACCTTACGGAGCGGGGTATTACATAATATACCACTCAAAACAAGGTTCGTCCTCGAACCGAAACCAACACTAAATTTCCAAGAGTTTTACTAGATCGTTCCACGATCTCGTCTTACTATCATTTGGATCATACAACTTAGTTTGGAATCATACACATATTTTAGGCGTCCCACCAATATATGCATTTCAGCCATGCTCAGTTGTAGGATATCGAAACACAGCTAACATGTAACTTCTCATTCCTAATTACTCCCCATCTCGTACTCTCGATTGGACTTGGGCTCTAGTACTTTTTCTCGCAATTTCATCGCATATGCATATTGATACACACGCGATCATCCAACAAGTCAAGGCACATGATGCGATTCAAAAATCGTATTTCTCACTTCGTAAGTTTCATCGGGACTATTAATTCTATGCGTCGCATCAAGCCATCGCGCATCCGATCACAACTAGTCTCTGCAACGCCTTGCGTTCGACATCGCTACCCAACTATTTCTGAAGTTTTATTCGTAACTTATCTCGACATGATTCTTTTTTGTTGACTTGCAAAAGCATCAACATTTAGGACTACGTCTGCTAGGTGACTTACCTAGACTCCGTGCTTAAATTCTCCCGACACAACTTTAAATTGACATTGCACAAAGGCCACAATCTATCCAACACAAATTTAATTCGAGTCGACAATGCTCAAGGCAACGACCGCCTTAGCACGAAGGTATTTACGACGCATCTTACATTCGATACCCCTCGAGTAGAAAACTTCTAGCCAAATTCTAAACTCGTCCGTCTCGCAACATCGAATATAAGTTCGATTCACGCAAGCTCAATTGTAAGGTGGATCCAAATCTAGCGACATAACTCATAAGTCATTCCATTATCGTTCTCTCTCGTGCATAACACGACTCTCACAATCTTCTATCCGAATCCCAAGTCCGTTGGTGAATTTCTAGTTCGATCGTTGACCAACATAACCATTCAAGCATTCATCCGACGAATACTCAAAAACTGGCTACATCATTCTCAGTCAAAAGCTGTACCAACAATTTTCGATCGCCTAGACTTATCGTCAACATGCACCACACTATATTTGTTACGGATATAATTTTGTATGCGACAATGCATAGGTCATCTTATGGTTTGCAATATTCAATTTGATTTGGCAGTCAAGTCTTCTAGGGTCAGCTGCTACAAAGCTACGCTCGATAATTGTAGATCATTACCGAAGGACAGTTAACTACGAACCATGCTATATCTTATTTCGGAGCCAAATCACGTTCCGATGACTTTCTATGGAACTACCCAAATCCGTACATAACTATTCTATCGGCGCAACTGATGCGCAACTAGCCTCCGACTAACTCATGTACTACCGTTGAAAATTTTTGCAACTTACGAAACATCTACTCCCATTGAGTTCGAGTCTATCTTATTTGCGGTCGACACAAGAGATGCTATACGCATCAAACAATCGTCGATGACTTGTAGTCTCATCTTGATCAATCACAAAGTTTATGATCAACCAGTTCGTTCATTCTCGTATTGTTATTTACAAAATTTTGATAGCGCAAGGCACACTCCATTTTGTATTCTCACATCGTGCTTACGTTTCCTTACGTATCGATCTTGATACGTCGTATCAATTTCGATAGCGTAAGGGTCAACTTTGATTCAGTCTCAACGTCGACAACTTGCATTGCATATGTCCAAGTTCTCCACAAATATTTTCGTACATCTCGAATCGTTTCTCGATTCGTTGCATTCCGTTATACTCCGATCGCATAACCAAGCTACTGATTTTTCGATGTCGTGCCCTCGAGTCATGCAATCATGTCCCCTAAGTTTCATATGATTTCATCGTGCTGACAGTGAGCCTCGTCTCGACATAACCTACTATCTTTCTTAGGTACGGCTATTCGAATCAACCAATATTTTCATCGAAATCGTAAATCATGCGATTCGATTACACTTTGCATCGGCTAACATTTTTATCAAGATCGCAAGTAGTGCGATTCTATTACCATTTGCGTATTCTAACATTTTGTCGAGATCGCAAGTCGTGCGACTCGTTTATAACTTTAAGTTTTCCTTTCCCGTCGATCCGATTATTGCTTCAAGACATAATCATTCCGCTTGTCTCGATCGTTCTACCGACTTATAGATTTTTCGTCCGACGTATAATTCATTGATACGAGTACCCGTCCTATCGTTCCAACCGATTATCGAAGAACACTTGCATCAACATACCGTCATACAAATTTCCAATCGAGTCTCGGTGCTATCCCGTTTGTTGCGGACGAATCTTCCACAATTCTCATAATGCGTCGATGCAACTCATCGCACAAGTGGTATTGCATATACCACTTAAAATCGAGCCATTCATCGCATACGTGGTATGTGTAACACCCCAGTCCCAAAATACGTAGGACTAGGAACGTAGACATGCTAGTTGTATACATACGAAGTATACTCCAATATATGAAAACCTCATATGAATACATAAGCTGTAAAATGCAGTAGAACCATAACTAATCTCATCCACACAAAAATAAATAAATAAAAGATATCATATAATGATAATGAATTTGTCTTGATACAATATGTTGGGCGGAGACAAATCTACTACCAACAAGTAAAGAAAAATACATGAGAAAAGAAATGATTTTTTGGCGAGCGAAGCGAAGACGATCCAAGTGCAATCATCCTCGAAGAAATAGCGAAGATCACGGCTTAGAGCTAGAACACCTGCGAAAAACAATAGCACACATCTGGAGAGATAACCAGGTCCTCAGAGGGACGTAACAAGACACATAATATCATGCCATATAAATTGAATAAATATTGCTCAAATAGATATATAATAGGGTACCTAACCGTACTATAGTGAATATGCAATAAAGAATAAACCTTTGACGCATGGGCCGGATCAGGAATATCAGGAATCAGGACCGTATCTCCCACTGGAGATAACCGGCAATCAGGACCGTACCTCCCACTGGAGATAACCGGCTATCAGGACCGTACCTCCCACTGGAGATAACCGGCTATCAGGGCAGTGCATATATGACCCATACATTAAGGAACTGTTCTTCCCACCCAATGCCTATTATGTTGTATCCACAACATAAATCCTCTATTAACCGCTAAGTCAAACTAAGCATGCAACCTCTATTAGCGGTTATTCCTATCGCACGGCTTATACGTACCGGTGGCCAGCCAGTCACGCATGTCCGTGTTCTACATGCGACACACAACTTCGTGATACAACGTGTCAAGGCCATGAATGCAACACACAAGGTGGTCCCTTAAATCTAGGTTTAATGTGTAAGAAAAATAATACATAACAGGAACTATAAATGAAGAGTAAGTTCTAACAGTTTATGCCATGTATCACAGTTTATTTTGCATAAAGAAAATAATGATAATACATAAAATATGAGCTAAAATAAATAAACAGCAAATGGCAAGGTGTCTTGCCTGGTAGGACGCCTGGTGTGCTGCGATAATCATGGTGGCATGAACTGCGACTTTGGTGTAACAACTACACAAGGGGACCTCTGTTGGTGGCACAGATAGTTCCATTGGGTCAAGAAGGGTCAAATTGGTTAGATTGGACATAAGGTAGTCTCGAAATGGGCGAAGGAATAGGAATAATAGGACTGGTTATGGACAGGGAAAAATCGAAGAATTTAATGGATAAATATTATATATACGAGTTTTAGAAAATATTTATAATTCTCATGAGTCAAAATATTTTTTAGGAGAAATACAAAAATACTTAAAGTCAAGAAAAATCATTTTCGGCAAAAACTCTAAGTTGTAAAAAAAATTAGATATTAGATAGGAGTTATATTTTTATTAGTAAAAATAATATTTGATAAACACTTAAAAATTTGGAAAACCGCTTTAGACAAAAATTCTATGTTTTCTTTTATTCAAAATATTCAAAATAAGTATCTAAAAGTCATAAAAACTTTTTTCTTATATTAAAGCTATAATTCAACTGGTTAGAAAATATTAGAATCATCAAAAAATAATACGCTAATATAGTTCAAAAATATCTCGATGTATATTAATAATAATTAACAAAATTAATATAAGTAAGCCAAACAAATATATTTAATTAATATCAAAATAACATTAATGATAATAGTAATATAGCAATTTTAACTATACAATAGATTTTGTGCATATAAAGAATAAATAAATAATATAATAATAATAACAATAATGAAAATAACAATAATAATAATAATAATGAAATAGTAATAATAATAATAATTAATAACACCAATAATATTTACTCAAAAAGAAAAGAGAACAAATAACAATAAAACAAAATAACAATAATATTAATAATAATAATAATAATAATAATAATAATAATAATAATAATAATAACAGAATGAAACAAAACCTAAAACCAAAAAATAAAACAAAATACAAAAATATAATAAAAACCAAACCTAAAAAAACAAACATAAAAATTTTGCACAGCCACTGTGCTTCTCAAAGAAACAAAAAAAACAAAAGAAGGAAAAAGAGAGAGAGAGAGGAGATCGAGAGGGGTCGTCGGGCTCCGGCGCTGACGCCGGTGGAGGGTGAGGCCAGGCGGTGCAGGATCGGACACGAGGAGATGGAAGGGCCGGAGTGGGGTCGCAGCAAGGGTTTCATGGAGTCGGGGAGTGTTGGTGGCTGGGTGTGGCCGGAGATGCCGACGACGGTGGTGGTGACGGCTGGGCTGTGCTCGGGGTGAGCATGGTGGTGTGGGTACTCGGTTTTGGTGGTGACGATGGTTTGGCCGGGTTTGGCCGGAGTCGGTGTTGACAGCGGTTTGTCGGGATGGTTGGTGTCGTAGGTGGCTGGCGGGATGGTTGGTGGGTGACCGTGGTCCGGGTGGTGGACTTGGGGATTTCCGATCGGCATTGGGGCGCTGGTCGCGGGGGTTGTGATTGGGTGGTTGACGGTGATTTGTGGTAGGATGGCGGCTGTACGTAGTGCCGGGTGGCGGTTCGCTGGGCTGGACGCGGTGGCCTGGCAGGGCGTCAGCCAGAGGAGGATATTAGGATTAGGAATTAGGATTAGGGCTAGGGTTAGAACTGTTCTAGGAGTCTGTATTGTGTCCTGCGAGACACGGGACGGGTCGGTGTCCGGGGTTGTCGGACACAAAAAAAGAATTTGTAGATGTATCCAAGAAAATAGTGGAAGGGAAAAAGATGGACACGGACACGATGCACATCATCGGGTGGAAATTTGGTTTGTGGAAATTTATTTGTGGAGACAATTTGGTGGATGATAAAAATTGGAGGAGTACCTGCCTATTTATAGGATGTAGAAATTTCCAATTGGATAGGAATTAGGAATATTTAAAATCCAAAGTAGATAATTTGCTACTAATTTAAAATCAATAAAATCCAAATCCAAATTCAATTCAAATCAAATTTAAATCTATTTTAAATCCCTTAGTTTAAAATCAAATCAATAAATCAAATTTCAATTATTTAACTATTCAAATAAATACATAATTTCAAATCAAGATTTAATTTCCCATAAAAATTTTGAAATATATATTCCAAAAATACTAATAATATTAATTTCGAAAATTACATTAATATTTAAAATAAACCAATAAATAATTACAAATATATACATGCACAAATAATATTTTCATAATTATGTTTTTCTAGTATACAATAAAAATATTAATTATTCTTAATAATTGCATAAATGAAGGCTTTTAGTAAATAAAATAACAACTTGGTAATGATAGTAAAATAATTATTGCATATATTATTTTGAAACCATAAAAATAGAAAAAAATATTTTTCTAAAAATATGTACGCTCGCACATATTCGCACTCGTCGAGCAAAACGAAAAATAAAATTTCCGTGCACGACGTACAATACGACTACGCGACGTACAATACAAAATTTTAAATCAGTACCAAATTTAATAAAAAAATAAGTAGAAATTTTAGGGGTTTTACATCCTACCCAACTTAAAAGAATTTCGTCCTCAAAATTTAGAATTCGTAGGGGGGTGAGAAGACACAAGGGGGTATCGATGGGAAACCATGATAACAAATCATGCCGTAAGAAATCACGATCTAGATCATAGAAAAATAATACAGTATGGTCACGGGTAATGAATGAGGGTCACGATTAATAGAACGAAAATAGATTCTCTTAAATTAAGCGGTTAGAGGGTCTTGATAGGGCCGAGTAGTTTGGGATGAAGATATAGCAACATCGAGTGGGAGTGGTCATAGCCGATGGGAAGGTTAGAGGAAGTTCTAGTATGACGCTTTCGTCCTCCTAAAATAGGTGAGGGCGAAGCAATAAAGAGTTCGAAGACGATGATATCGAATACGAATACGTGGTTCAAAGACGACCGAATAATTTCAAAAGAATTGTCAAGGCAGTCGTGGATGGGATTCTAAAGGCCAGTTTAATTAAGTTCCATCCACATAGAATAATAGATAAAAGCGAACCAAAGTACACTCGGTTGATCAGACCATCATGTACTGGTTCTGATTAGACAATACGTTAGTGAGCGGCCGCTCAATATCATATGCCTTGATCAAGTTAGATAAAGAATTAGCTTGCAAATACTAGGCTATATTAGCATCATTAATTGGTCTAGATAGTATAACATAGACACGATGGTAGATGAAATAAAAACAAATATGAATAGTCTAAGAGTCATAAGAATCTAAGTTTTGTTTATTTCTATACCATCATTCTATGGTTTTATTGACCAAGGCTTGGTTGACCAAATGGGTTAACTTCCTCTAGTCTCTATGGTCTAGATAATCCTATTATCCTTAATAGTCAAGGGTGTGTCAAGTCGTGGGGTATTCTACCCAACTTAAAGAATTAAGCTAAGCGTGTTTGGGACATCTAACTAGTAGGGTCAACCTCTAGCAAGCACGAAGGGAAGACAATGATAGAAGGAATTAAGCAAGATGCAGTCGATGAGTCGAACGATAGTTCAAATATGGAATCGAGGAAAGGAGTCAAGTATGTGGATGAGATCCTAGACTTCTAATCCTATCCGCAGGCTTGCTTGGTATGGTAAAGTAACCAAACAATTTATCTTGACCTGCATGGGCTTCCACAAAAATATGTAACGCCCCAGTCCCAAAATACGTAGGACTAGAAACGTAGACATGCCAGCTGTATACATACGAAATATACTCCAATATATGGAAACCTCGTATGAATACATAAGCTGTAAAATGCAGTAGAACCATAACTAATCTCATCCACACAAAAATAAATAAATAAAAGATATCATATAATGATAATGAATTTGTCTTGATACAATATGTTGGGCAGAGACAAATCCACTACCAACAAGTAAAGAAAAATACATGAGAAAAGAAATATTTTTTGGCGAGCGAAGAGAAGACGATCCAAGTGCAATCATCCTCGAATAAATAGCGAAGATCACGGCTTAGAGCTAAAACACCTGCGAAAAATAATAGCACACACCTGGAGAGATAACCAGGTCCTCAGAGGGACGTAACAAGACACATAATATCATGCCATATAAATTGAATAAATATTGCTCAAATAGATATGTAATAGGGTACCTAACCGTACTATAGTGAATATGCAATAAAGAACAAACCTTTGACGCATGGGCCGGATCAGGAATATCAGGAATCAGGACCGTATCTCCCACTGGAGATAACCGACAATCAGGACCGTACCTCCCACTGGAGATAACCGGCTATCAGGACTGTACCTCCCACTGGAGATAACCGGCTATCAAGGCAGTGCATATATGACCCATACATTAAGGAACTGTTCTTCCCATCCAATGCCTATTATGTTGTATCCACAACATAAATCCTTTATTAACCGCTAAGTCAAACTAAGCATGCAACCGCTATTAGCGGTTATTCCTATCGCACGGCTTATACGTACCGGTGGCCAGCCAGTCACGATGTCCGTGTTCTACATGCGACACACAACTTCGTGATACAACGTGTCAAGGCCATGAATGCAACATATAAGGTGGTCCCTTAAATCTTGGTTTAATGTGTAAGAAAAATAATACATAGCAGAAACTATAAATGAACAGTAAGTTCTAACAGGTTATGCCATGTATCACAGTTTATTTTGCATAAAGAAAATAATGATAATGCATAAAATATGAGCTAAAATAAATAAACAGCAAATGGCAATGTGTCTTGCCTGGTAGGACGCCTGGTGTGCTGTGATAATCATGGTGGCAGGAACTGCGACTTTGTTGTAACAACTACACAAGGGGACCTTTGTTGGTGGCACAGACAGTTCTATTGGGTCCAGAAGGGTCAAATTGGTTAGATTGGACATAAGGTAGTCTCGAAATGGGCGAAGGAATAGGAATAATAGGACTGATTACGGACAGGGAAAATCAAAGAATTTAATGGATAAATATTATATATACGAGTTTTAGAAAATATTTATAATTCTCATGAGTCAAAATATTTTTTAGGAGAAATACAAAAATACTTAAAGTCAAGAAAAATCGTTTTCGGCAAAAACTCTAAGTTGTAAAAAAAATTAGATATTAGATAGGAGTTATATTTTTATTAGTAAAAATAATATTTGATAAACACTTAAAAATTTGGAAAACCGCTTTAGACAAAAATTCTATGTTTTCTTTTATTCAAAATATTCTAAATAAGTATCTAAAAGTCATAAAAACTCTTTTCTTATATTAAAGCTATAATTCAACTGGGTAGAAAATATTAGAATCATCAAAAAATAATACGCTAATATAGTTCAAAAATATCTCGATGTATATTAATAATAATTAACAAAATTAATATAAGTAAGCCAAACAAATATATTTAATTAATATCAAAATAATATTAATGATAATAGTAATATAGCAATTTTAACCATACAATAGATTTTGTGCATATAAAGAATAAATAAATAATATAATAATAATAACAATAATGAAAATAACAATAATAATAATAATAATGAAATAATAATAATAATAATAATAATTAATAACACCAATAATATTTAATCAAAAAGAAAAGAGAACAAATAACAATAAAACTAAATAACAATAATAATAATAATAATAATAATAATAATAATAATAATAATAATAATAATAAGAATAATAATAATAATAATAACAGAATGAAATAAAACCTAAAACCAAAAAATAAAACAAAATACAAAATATAATAAAAACCAAACCTAAAAAAATAAACATAAAAATTTTGCACAGCCACTATGCTTCTCAAAGAAACAAAAAAAAAACAAAAGAGAGAGAGAGAAGAGATAGAGAGGGGTCGTCGGGCTCTGGCGCTGACGCCGGTGGAGGGTGAGGCCAGGCGGTGCGGGATCGGACACGCGGAGGTGGAAGGGCCGGAGTGGGGTCGCAGCGAGGGTTTCATGGAGTCGGGGAGTGGTGGTGGCTGGGTGTGGCCGGAGATGCCGACGGCGGTGGTGGTGACGGCTGGGCTGTGCTCGGGGTGAGCATGGTGGTGTGGGTACTCGGTTTTGGTGGTGACGATGGTTTGGTCGGGTTTGGCCGGAGTCGGTGTTGACAGCGGTTTGTCGGGATGGTTGGTGTCGTAGGTGGCTGGCGGGATGGTTGGTGGGTGACCGTGGTCCGGGTGGTGGACTTGGGGATTTCCGGTCGGCATTGGGGCGCTGGTCGCGAGGGTTGTGATTGGATGGTTGGCGGTGATTTGTGGTAGAATGGCGGTTGTGCGTGGTGCCGGGTGGCGGTTCGTCGGGCTAGACGCAGTGGCCTGGCAGGGCGTCAGCCAGAGGAGGATATTAGGATTAGGAATTAGGATTAGGGCTAGGGTTAGAACTATTCTAGGAGTCTATATTGTGTCCTACGAGACACGGGACGGATCGGTGTCCGGGGTTGTCGGACATAAAAAAAGAATTTGTAGATGTATCCAAGAAAATAATGGAAAGGAAAAAGATGGACACGGACACGATGTACATCATCGGGTGAAAATTTGGTTTGTGAAAATTTATTTGTGGAGACAATTTGGTGGATGATAAAAATTGGAGGAGTACCTGCCTATTTATAGGATGTGGGAATTCCCAATTGGATAGGAATTAGGCATATTTAAAACCCAAAGTAGATAATTTGCTACTAATTTAAAAACAATAAAATTCAAATCCAAATTCAATTCAAATCAAATTTAAATCTATTTTAAATCCCTTAGTTTAAAATCAAATCAATAAATCAAATTTCAATTATTTAACTATTTAAATAAATACATAATTTCAAATCAAGATTTAAATTGCCATAAAAATTTTAAAATATATTTTCCAAAAATACTAATAATATTAATTTTGAAAATTACATTAATATTTAAAATAAACCAATAAATAATTACAAATATATATGTATGCACAAATAATGTTTTCATAATTATGTTTTTCTAGTATACAATAAAAATATTAATTATTCTTAATAATTGCATAAATGAAGGCTTTTAGTAAATAAAATAACAACTTGGTAATGATAGTAAAATAATTATGCATATATTATTTTGAAACCATAAAAATAGAAAAAAATATTTTTCTAAAAATATGTACGCTCGCACATATTCGCACTCGTCGAGCAAAACGAAAAATAAAATTTCCGTGCACGACGTACAATACGACTACGCGACGTACAATACAAATTTTTAAATCAGTACCAAATTTAATAAAAAAATAAGTAGAAATTTTAGGGGTTTTACAGTATGACATATACCACTCGAAAATTAAGTTATTTCCCTCGTATTATACTCAGTATGAACCAACAATCTCTTCCGACTCACGATTTCCGCAGTGATTGTGCTTGATCACAACCGTAACTTTGATTAATCAAAATCCGACACAACTCGGCCAATGTTTTCATTTGCCAAAATAAGTTTGCTGTGCAACCGAACGATTCATTCTATCGATTTATGATTTCAGTTCCTTCCGTTGCATCTTGTGCAATAATTTTACTTTGACACGCACTGCACCACGTGCAACGATTTACTTCCGACATGTATTGTACATCTTGCAACGACTTATTTCTGACATTCATTGCACCTCTTGCAACGATTTATTTTCAACATTTGTTGCACCTCGTACAACAATTTATTTCGGACATTCAAAGTCAATGCTCAAATCCGTTCAACACATTCGGTATTGACTTATCACTTTCATTGCAACGCACATTCACAATCAACTTGTTGCACTTCCTACAACGCATTATTTAAGTTTCTGCATTGGTAAAACAAATATTCACAACCCATTGCACTTCGTGCATCGTTTCATTTCTCATTCAACATATTACATTGCAACAACAACATCTCAAATCGCATTTCATAATTTGTTGCACTTGCAGCAACTAACATTTCACAGCTCGTTGCATTCAATGTAACGGAACATTTTTACGACTTTATCCGCAATACCATGTAAATTTGAAGTACTTGCGGCAACATTATCCGACTTTGTATTAGACTTATTGTATGGAACATCCAGTACGGCATTGTGTAGAGTCAAGAGTGATTCGATTGGTGGTAGGCAACTCTTTGGAATTGAAACAAAGCAAACGTCAGAAGGAAATTAAGCCTAGAGCTCTGATACCAATTTATCACGCCCCGACCCGGAATCCACCCGAATCATCATCCTCGCAGGGGGCGTGATGCCGCACGAGCCTGTTGTTGCGCTCGTGCAAGGCAAGATGACAAGTTCTCAAAATGGTTATATTAAATTTGATATCAGCAAACGGAAGAAAATAGAGTATACGAAATAATTCTCTTTATTGATAATGAACTGAGATTACAAAGGCTTTCAATAGCCCAACTGAATTTGTCAGATTGGCTACAATACTCAGGTTCTCTCTTGCCCACAAAGGATTTTACTGTTCCATATATCTTGCCTTCTATATCTCGGCCGCATCAATCTTGTTGCAAGTCCGAGCGTCAAGGCGATCGTACGCTTCAAACGCTATGGCATTCCATGCCTCTGTGCGATCAAGCAAAGCTTCGCCGCGAGCAATCCAATTCCTGAACCTGCTAGCAAACTAGTGGAGGATTAGTACTTTCGTCATCGCTGTACTGATCAAAGACCCACTTCACAAACCAACATTTAGTATTATATTGAATCATGCAAACATACAATTTAGTTATCTTTCTATGTTCTCCTTAGGATCAGTTCATGGCATATTCGAAGACTGTAAAGCATGTTATCATGGCAAGCATGTTATTCGATTCGTATAAGTAAACAGGCAAACAATCTCGTATTTGTTTCGTGACTTCTTACCAATATCGACGCACTCGCCCTTGCACCAACGCAAGGTGAATACGCCTACCAGCTTTTCCTGTCATGTTATAAGTGCTCTCTATGTGGATCTAAATGTGCCCGATATATACGTACCTTATACTTTCGACCCATGATCTATCTGTGCAGGATATAGATATACCTTGCACTTTCAACCCATCGCCCTTAACTATATGAAGGTCACTAGCTTTCCAGGCTAGAATGGACTTATGTTTCTCAAATCAAATATGTAAGACGATGATCACTCTGTGCGGTTGCTAACCAAACAAATCAGAAGACCCCCAAAATACTTGGTAAGTGGCTTATCACATTCAATAGCAGGTCGCTAACCGTCTATATGAAGTGTATCAACAATACCAACTTTATCCAATATCCCTCCTCGACCGAACGGTCCTAGCTGTAGTGCCCCATCCCGCTCGGTCAATCGGAGGAATCGAAATACGAACGGCATTCAGACTTAGCCTTGCAACGACGACTCGAAGGCCCGCTCGGTCGAGGCGACTCCTTGCTCAGGTGGGTGGCTTCGGTGAACTTGCCTCATCTTGGCCTTCGTACTAATAAAACAGAAGTTTTCAAATGCACAAGTTGGCTTGATAATAAAAGAGACAAAAACACATAGTTAAGAAAATAATCCCAAGTTGGGTTGATTGAGTTAGAACTTGGAAAAAAGGTCCCACCTTCGGCATAGAATCGTTGCATGGTGGCTTTGAAACTGATCCTTCGTCCCGTGGCTTGGAAGAAGGAAAGTTGGTCTTCGATACAAAACCATGAATTAGCCTAAGTCATAGGCGTCGCCTGCATAAATGCTCGATAAAGCATGCACGTTTCCTCGATGCAAGGCTTGGCATAGCCTTTACTCGCCCCTCGGGTTAAGTTGTAGGCTTGAGTAAGTTAGGCAAAGTTATGCCGGTCGACATAAGTCATTCCAAGTGCTGTCCCGCTCTTTCTGCGATTGACAAGTAAAATAGTCCCATGATCCCAAGGCCCGTCATATAAAGTATGACTTGGACAATAGCGTCGCGTAGAACACGAGTTGGTTCAAGGCACGAGCCACAGTTGGTACGGTAGAAAGTTAGCCATGGTCTGTCGACACGTGAGGAATATTATGTTCAAGTTAAGTGGGAAGACCATGCAATAGTCGTTCCCTGAGTTCAAACAATGTTAAGTCAGAGCGATGGTTAGTCGCCGAGATGAATATGTCGGGACTGTAGGTCAGTCGTCGAGGCAACCCTGGATTGGGCTCTGTAAGAGTAGTTTGAAAAATAGAAGAAGTAAATGAATCGATTTAATAACAAATCCTAATGATACCCTAATATATATACCTTATTAACATAACACGGTCATTGGACTACTTGTCGACAAGGGGTATTTTTCCCATTTCTTTGGATCGAAAAGCCTGGGGCCAGGGGACCGATGCCGGCCATAGAAGAAACGGGATAATAGCCGAGCTGGGTAATAGGCAATGGTAGTTCGGGGACTTGCATCGGGGCTTGCTACTTGCGGTGCAAGGATCCTGTTTACCAGGCTATGTCCTGAATGGCCTATTAATGCCATCGACCTGTGGGTAATACACCTAATATAAATTATTATTAACTAACATGGAAGGTGATAGCAAGTTTTATGTAAACACGGTACGAGTGGTGTTGATAAGGTATGTGCGCACGGCTTGCACCATGGTTTAAGAGCCTAGGACTTGGCCATAACAAGGACCAGTGCTTCGGCATAAGATCTGGCATCGAGTGTTAGGTCCTCGACATAGAGTTGCATAAGCAAGTATTGAGTTGTTTCGAGTTAAGTCAAAAGGGCCGCAGGGCAAGTTTGGTGAAGTTGTGTTGAGTTGCTGGGCATGACCTCGATATATGAGGCACGACCGTGCTGTCATAACACAAGTATAGGCAAGTCAGTAAGTGGCGAGGCACTGCCTCAAAGAGGTAGCACGATTACATGGAAATTGGATACTATCGCGTAGTTGCGTCTCTGATTATGGTCGAAAGGCAAGCACGACTTGATAGGTTAACGTTGTTGAGTTGACGTTGTTGTTGCAAGTGAAGAACAAATAGGAAACTCTAGAGGGGGGTGAATAGAGTTTATGACAATAATGTCCAATTAAAAATTAAACTCTTTCACCAATAGTAAATAATCAGAGTAAATGCAGAAATAGTAAATTGCAAGAAAGCATACGCAAACATAGCCAATTTTAACCTGGTTTCCCTCGTGGAGGACTAGTCCAGGCCTGAGAACTCTAGCTCAGGATTAAATCCACTATTTGTAAAATAGTAGTTACACCTCGTGCCTTTTCTTCAGAAGAGTACGTCAACTTCTTACAGAGATCGCAGTGGCGATGCTTGGAATTTTCCAAGCGACTTCTTGAACTCTTGTACAAACTCCTAACTGAAAAGTACTGAGCACTTTGAGGCTTAGGGAGCTTGTGGCTAGTTGATGAGAAGGGTATGGCTTATATAAGGCTTTAGATAGAAGAGAAGAGAAGATTGGATGAATAAAAATGAAATAATTCATGGCCTATTTATAGGATAATATACAGGCAGAATTCGACCAGAATTCTGGGTCAAATATTCAAAAATTTGGCCGTTGGACAACTTGCATCCAGCCAACCCTAAAAATTAGGGTCCTGGATTTTAGGAGACAGAGTTCGGCCCGAACTCTATGTGGAGGCAGAGTTCGGCCCAAACTCTGTCTCCAGAGCACAGAACTGGTCCAATGGGTAAATGGGCCATTTGGATTTTGGTGGGGCTTTTGGGTTGAGGTATAGGCATAGGTTAAGTCTCAAATTGCTCAATACGACTCAGTTTACATATTTCTAGACTCAATAAAAATATAAAATACAGACTCAAAATATTGAGCATAGCAGGTGCGAGCTGTCGTCCGTCTTATACTGAGTTCAGTCTTTATGTGTCGTATTGAAATATTACAAGTATCATGTCGTCAATTGTATCAATATTTGGTTGACCGTGATTTTGTGTCAACAATCTCCCCTATATTGATAATTGACAAAATGATATTTGTATATTCAATATTCATACCTGGACACATTAAAGAGCAGTAGCGTAGCTCCCCCGTAATCAGTGCAGAGCTATCAATAGCTCTCCCGTAAATATTGCTCTGTTCCTGTTGTCCTGATAAAATATTCTTTCCCAAAGCACAGATACACAATGCTAGAAAATATGATATGATGATGAATATAGCAAAATATTTCTCCCCCTTTTGGCATTTATCAAACAACCAGAATAATGAATGGCAAGCACACAAAAAATAATAAACTGCATAAAACTGAGAAACTGCATAATAAAATGTCTCAAAGAGTCACACAATGAGTTCCAGTACAACCAAAGTGCAGAAATAAAAACAACTACATCAACTAAAAATGGATAAAGCATAAACTACGATCCTCAGCAGTAGCAGCAAAGAGAGGTCCATATCCATCATCGAGCTAGTGAAAGCCCACCGTCGTCGGATGGATCAGTGAATGAACAACGAGGGTCCATGAAGGTCGCATCCGGATCCAGATACCGGATAACCCAAGGGTCATCGATACGGTATCCATCGCGAGCAGGGTCCCGCTCCATGGGAATAGGCATAGAAGGATGCCGGGACATAGAGTACCGAATATCGTGCAGTGAGTTGCTAATGGCACTCATCTACAAGGTAGTCCGGTAGTCAAGCTGAGTCTAGCGATCATCCTATAAGGTGAATCGATTGCGGAGTATAGTCTGGAGTGACACAAGAGTAGCAGGAGGAGGAGGATCCTGTCTAAGAGGAGGGGCATCGGGCTCATCGTCAGAGTGCTCAGACACAACAAGTGAGCCAACTGCTGTCTGAAGCCGTCGTGCCTTAGAGAGGAAGGCAGGGGCAGGTAGGAACTGGCACTCATCAAGAGGTACACGAAAAGTATGAAAGAGCATAGGAAGATAAAGAGCATAAACCAAGGATCTTGGTTTCTTCCTAGCGCTAATCATCCAGTCCATCATGGTACGTGGAAAATTAAAAGGAACATGAAAATGGAGGTGATACAAAGCAGAAATTTCAAAGTATGTAACTTCATCGGTCGATCCTACTTTGGGCAGAATCATGTTAAAGACGATCCGATGAAGTTTATAAAAGTAAGGATTGAGAAACTTGGCGAGAAGCTTACGAGGACGTGTGTTAGGGGTACACAAGTCGACCTTGAAGCTTTCTAGGGATGACCCATCGGGAAATAGAAACTTTCGAGCTTCAATAAGTTTTTCCCATGAGTTTGGCTCCGGGAGTTCAAGGTGTTCGGCCAAGTCGAAATCATCAAAAGAAATATCAATACCCGCAACCCGTGAAAAGATATGTGTATCATTGTGAGTAAGGTTACAGTAGAACATTTGTATGGCATTGAGATATATAACCTAATTGGTAGTGACAAGTTCATCAAGACAAAGATCATGAAAAAGTGAATCATATTGAGAAAAGATAGTGAAATTTATAGGGTGACCCGCATACACCGGACGTGGCCGAAAATCACTAAACCATTCATTGGAAGCATCAAGTAATACGAATATCCAGTCATCATACGTATTGGGGTTGAGTGGATGAGGTGGGTTGAACAACGGATGAATGGGTTGTTGATTGGGTTGTTCAACGGGTGGTTCAACACGAGGAGGAGCATTCGAAGAGGATGCACCATCGGTTCGAAGTCTCTTTCCCCTATTGAACAACTTGGGAGCCATGAAATAATAAAGAAAATTAAGAAATTGTAGATAGAGAGAAGTGTGGAAATATACCTCAATTTGATGATGAAAGATGAAGGAGAATGGTGAGAGAAGCCTTCTCCTTGAGTTTTGAGAAGAATGATGCTCTAGGAAGGAAGAACTAGGGTTAGGGTTTGGAGAAAAATAGTTTGGAGAAGTTTGGAAGGTGGCAATAGAGGAGAGAGAAGAGGGGAACCCAATTTTTAGTGTAAGGGTTCGAATGGTCGGAGCTAATGTGGACCATTGGATCACAATCTGATCAGCGGCTGAGGCTGCTTTCGGTTCTGGAACAGCCAGACCGAATTCGGCCCGAACTCTGGGTAAGGCAGAGTTCGGCCCGAATTCTGGTTTATGGTACCAGAACAGAAATCAGGCTAGAAAAAGAAATTTGATCAAGTAAGAGAGAATAAGAGAAAAATATGATCAATAAAAAATGATAATAAGTGGATACAAGACAGTGAGAAGAACCAATTAAAAAAAACTGTAACGCTGAATCAAAGTGAAGTTTGAAAGTTTGAATTAAAGCATGTGATAAATAAAAGTAGACCATGTAATAAACAAGGAAATATGCCACAATTCAATATATCGAAGCTGCCATGGGATAGCTGCAGGGGCCGGATCCCAGCTAGCGGTAGTCCTGAGGACTAGTGCACCGTGTCACTTAGGCTTTTACGCCTTGTTGTCAGAAGGACCCTTTCGACTTGTACCCATAGAAAGTTCAACATAAAGAATCAAGACATAATCGATATTTTCGTAGGTTACTTTAATGAATAACAGCATCATCCAAAATTCCTAGTTCATGACAGAGAAAGTTAAAACGCTCTTCGGATAGAGGTTTGGTAAAGAAATCTGCTAGCTGATGATCAGTGTCAATAAATTCTTAGTTAATAGTGCCATTTTGCTGATGATCACGCAAAAAGTGGTGACATATTTCAATGTGCTTCGTACGTGAGTGACATATGGGGTTCTTAGTGAGATTTAGCACTAGTGTTGTCACAAAATATAGGAATGTGCATAAAAGATAAGTTATAGTCTTCAAGGGTTTGCTTCATCCACAGAATTTGTGCACAACAACGACCAGCTACGATATATTCAGCTTCTGTTATGGATAGTGCGACAGAATTCTGCTTCTTGCTAAACCAAGAGACTAGAGCCTTTCCTAATAAATAATACGTGTCGTTCGTACTTTTACGGTCGACCTTGCATCCGACGAAATCAGCATCAGAGTAACCAATGAGGTCAAATGATGTTGATTTGGGATACCATAGGCCCACTGTAACCGTACCCTTAAAGTATCGAAAGATACGCTTAACGGCAGACATGTGTGATTCCTTAGAATTTGCTTGATATCTAGCACACAGGCAAATGCTAAACATAATATCAGGACGACTAGCAGTTAAATAAAGTAGACTGCCTATCATACCTCGATACTTACATTGATCCACAAGTTTGCCGCTTTCAACTGGTTCTAGTTTAGTTGTAGTAGCCATTGGAGTGCTGATTTGTTTGACGTTGTCAAGGTCGAATTTCTTCAGCATGTCCTTTGTATACTTTGACTGACAGATGAAAGTTCTATTTAACATTTGTTTGACTTGCAGTCCAAGAAAGTAATTGAGCTCCCCCATCATGCTCATCTTAAACTCGGTCTGCATACACTTGGCAAAATCTTGACAGAGGGTTTCATCAGTAGAACCAAATATAATATCATCTACGTAAATTTGTACTAAGAGAATAGTGTCTTTGAAAGATTTTATAAAAAGTGTAGTGTCAACTTTCTCTTTTGAGAAACCTTTTTCAAGCAAGAAATTGCTTAGCAGTTCATACCAAGCTCTAGGGGCTTGTTTGAGGCCATAGAGCGCTTTCTTGAGCTTGAAAACATGGTCGGAAAATTTATGATTTTCAAAACCAGTGGGTTATTTTACAAAAACTTCCTCCTTAATAAATCCATTCAAGAAAGCACTTTTAACATCCATTTGAAATAATTTAAAATTTTGAAAGTTAGCAAATGCGCAAAGCATCCGAATGGATTCCAATCTCGCAACAGGAGCATACGTCTCATCGTAGTCGATACCTTCCTCTTGGTTGTATCCTTGAGCTACTAGACGAGCTTTGTTGCGTGTAACTGAACCATCTTCATTTACTTTGTTTTGAAAAACCCATTTAGTACCAATAATCGAGTGATTTACCGGCCTAGGAACAAGTTCCCAGACTTGGCTCCTCTCGAATTGGTTGAGTTCCTCTTGCATGGCAGAAATCCAAAACTTATCATTAAAAGCTTCTACAATGTTTTTCGGCTCAATTTATGAAATGAAGGCAGTACTAGCAATGGAGTCTCTTAATGATGATCTAGTACTTACTCCGCGTGAAACCTCACCTATAACCAATTTTTTTGGATGTGACGGCTTGAAAGAGAATTTCTTTGGCAAGCCCTCCAGAGAATTGGTCTCAGTGGTGGTATTCATCGGAGTAGAAGTTGATGGCTCAACATCATCATCAAGAGTAGCTGCTGCACAGTTGTCCTCATCGAAAGTCACATTTGTAGACTCTTCCACAATTAGTGAGCGTTTGTTGAACACTCTATATCCCTTGCCCTTGGCCGCATAGCCAAGAAATATACCATCGTCAGCTTTGGCATCAAATTTGCCTAAGTTGTCTTTAGTGTTAAGGATAAAACATCGACAACCAAAAACTCAAAAATATAAAATGTTTGGAGTTCTTCCAAACCAAAACTCATAGGGTGTTTTCTTCGTAATAGGACGAATGAGCACCCTATTTAAAATATGGCACGCTGTACTGACAGCTTCAGCCCAAAAATATTTCGAGAGTGAAAATTTATTCAGCATGACTCTAGCCATATCGCCAAGAGTCCTATTCTTCCGCTCCACAATACCATTTTGTTGAGGAGTTCTTGGACAAGAAAACTCATGATCAAAACCATTTAAATCGTAAAACTTTTCAAAATCAGTATTTTCGAATTCGCCTCCATGATCACTTCGGATTCGAGTTATCATGTAGCCTTTTTTGTTTTGAACCTTTTTAGCAAAAATTTTGAAAACTGAAATGGCATCACTTTTGTTTGTAAGAAAGAAAACCCAAGTAAATATAGAAAAGTCATCTACTATAACAAAAGCGTAGAGTTTTCCACCAAGAGTGGCTACTCTACTAGGGCCAAATAAATCCATATGAAGTAATATCAAGGGTCTAGTAGTACTTACAGAGTTTATGGAATGAAATGAGGACTTGGTTGCCTTATTCAACTCACATTCGGCACATACCGTGTCCTTTTTGAATGTGATGTCGGGCAAGCCTCTAACTAGCTTCTTAGTTGATAGCCTGGATATAGTATCCATATTGGCATGACCAAGACGCTGGTGCCATAGTAATCTTTCAACCTTATGAGCATATAGACATCTTTCTGCACTGTTAGTATCTCTAGATAGATAGAAAATATAAATGTTATCCTCTCTTATCCCTTCAAAAGCAATGTCTCCTGTTAACCTATCATAAATATAGTATTTATTTTGTCCAAAGTTAATATCATATCCATGATCAGCAAGATGACTTATGCTGAGCAGGTTAAGCTTTAACTCGGTCACTAGGCAGACATCCTTTATTACAGGAGAAGGAGGATGACCAATAGTACCATTACCTATAATATACCCTTTTAGGTTATTGCCGAAGGATACATATCCTTTTCTCTTCATCGATAGTGATGCAAAAAGATTTGCATCTTCTGTCATATGTCGCGAGCATCCACTATCGAGAATCCACTTACTCTTAGTTGAGGATGGAAGGTCCACCTACATCAAGAGTAGATGTGACCTTTGGTACCCAAGTTCTTGAGGGTCCTAAAAAGTTAGTTTTCGGCAACCATGCATATATATTCCTATCTACTAATCTCCTAACTCTACATTGTGGTGAGATGTGTCCATGTAATCCACAATAAGTACAAATAGCATTCCTATTTATGTTAGGAGCATATTGATGATGTCTATATGTAGCATGGTAAGAGTGGTGTGGAGTAGCATGACGATGATGTCTATATGTAGCATGGTAAGAATGGTGTGGAGCAACATGATGATGACTATATGTGGCTGCAGGATGATGATTATATCTATATACAGTATGGTGGTGATTGTGTTTATGTGCAGCATGGTGATGACTATATCTATGTAGCATGGTGATTATGTGTCACATTAGAATGATAGTTATGAGAATGATTTCTACGTGCATGTGGTTTGTGTGCTGTATGGAAGTGGGTGTACATGTAAGCATATTTGCGTGCTGCAGGTGGATGACGTGTTTGACTATGTTGAGCAGTGTTGTGCTTTGTGTGTGTCTCATGTGATTGGGTTTGAGGTTGAGCAACATGTTTTCCTAATTTAGTCTCTAATTTCTTAGAGACAGCCTGCAGTTCATTAATCTTAGTATTCAAACCATAAATCTTAGTAATAGAGACCTTGTGTCTATTCTTTTCTTCAGCAATCTCCGAGTTGAGTGCTGTGATCTCTTGTGTTTGCTTATCAATACGTGCTTCGGCATCATGTAGGCTTAATTTAGGCTTAGGCACCTCATTTGTGACTTCTATGGGTGAAGTGTCTCTAATATTATCAAGCAATAAGGAGAGTCTTTGAATCTCGACTTCATAACTTTTGATCTTCTTCTTGGCGTATTTATATTTACCAATGACTTTCTTGTGGTCATTGAGTAAATCATTGAATGCATCGCCAAGTTCATCAAAAGTGAAATCATCGAGAGTTTTGCTAGTTATCTTGTCGGATGTTGCCATTAGGCATACATTGGCAGTATCTTGAGGAGAGTCCTTTTCTTCCTCGGAGTCACTAGCTTCGCTTTCATGCCAAATGCTTGTGTTGGCATATTTCTTAGAGGAAGCTTTCTTGTATGGTTTCTCATATCGGTTGCTCTTCTTTGTGAATGGATAGTCTTTTCGGACGTGTCCAGTCTTCTTACAACCGTAGCATATTGGCTCTTCTTCGTCATCTTCTTATAGTTCATTCTTTCTTCGATTGAAGCGAAGGAATTTCTTGAAGTTGCGGACAAGGAGAGCTTGATCTTCACCTTCCGAGTTGTCGTCATCCGTCTCTTCAGGATCAGCCCTTCGTCGGGGAGCTTTAAGGGCAATCTCCTTTGCCTTAGGAGCAGGCTCTTCGAAGTCTTTGAGGTCAAGCTCATGAGTCATCAGCTTTTCCATCAAATTCTCCACGGACATAGTCGTGAGATCATTTCCTTCTTTGATGGCTGTCACCTTAGGGTTCCAAATTTTTGGTAGCCCTCTAAGTAGCTTGCAGATCTTCTCGTGATTTGTATATTGCTTGCCGAGAGAAGACAGAGGGTTGATGATGTCGAGGAATCTTATAAACATTTGTGTGATCGTCTTATTTGGCTTTATCTTGAATGCCTCATATTCTTGAGTGAGATGACTTATTTTTGACTCCTTGACTTGAGTGGTTCCTTCATGCGTCACTTCTAGAAGTCTCCATACTTCGTGAGAGGTGGTGCATGTTGAGACCCTGTTAAACTCATTCCTGTCTATAGCACAGAATAAATCATTAATAGCTCTCGCGTCTAGACTCGCCTGTTTCTTCTCCTCGTCAGAATATTTGTCATGTGGTTTCTCAACGAGATCACCATTGACAACTATCCTGGCGAGCTTTTTGTAACCATCGGTAACAATGGTCCACAGGTCGAAGTCTAACGATTTGAGATAAAAGCTCATCTTTGTTTTCCAATAGGTGTAGTTTGTCCCATCAAATAGGAGAGGCCTATGAGTGGACTGCCCTTCACCATGATTGGAAATCATGGATTGTGTGGTTGCCATGGATCAGCTCTAGGATGTTAGTCCTTGTTGAGAGAACCTGGCTCTGATACCAATTGAAGAACAAATAGGCAACTCTATAGGGGGATGAATAGAGTTTATGACAATAATGTCCAAATAAAAATTAAACTCTTTCTCCAATAGTAAATAATCAGAGTAAATGCGAAAATAGTAAAGAGCAAGAAAGCATATGCAAACACAGCCGATTTTAACCTGGTTTCCCTCATGGAGGACTAGTCCAGGCCTGAGAACTCTAGCTCAGGATTAAATCCACTATTTGTGAAATAGTAGTTACACCCCGTGCCTTTTCTTCAGAAGAGCACGTCAACTTCTTACAGAGATCGCAGTGGCGATGTCTGGAATTTTCCAAGCGACTTCTTGAACTCTTGCACAAACTCCTAACTGAAAAGTATTGAGCATTTTGAGGCTTAGGGAGCTTGTGGCTAGTTGATGAGAAGGGTATGGCTTGTATATGGCTTTAGATAGAAAAGAAGAGAAGATTGGATGAATAAAAATGAAAGAATTCATGGCCTATTTATAGGATAATATACAGGCAGAATTCGGCCAGAATTCTGGGTCAAATATTCAAAAATTTGGCCGTTGGACAACTTGCATCCAGCCAACCCTAAAAATTAGGGTCCTGGATTTTAGGTGGCAGAGTTCGGCCCGAACTCTGTCTCCAGAGCAAAGAATTGGTCCAATGGGTAAATGGGCCATTTGGATTTTGGTGGGGCTTTTGGGTTGAGGTATAGGCATAGGTTAAGTCTCAAATTGCTCAGTACGACTCAGTTTACATATTTCTAGACTCAATAAAAATATAAAATACAGACTCAAAACATTGAGCATAGCAGGTGCGAGCTGTCGTCCGTCTTGTACTGAGTTCAGTCTTTATGTGTCGTATTGAAATATTACAGTATCATGTCGTCAATTGTATCAATATTTGGTTGACCGTGATTTTGTGTCAACAGCAAGCACGGGATGGTCTAGAGACACAAAATAGGCCAAGGCGTCTGTCCTAAAATCGATCCTAAGATAAGACTAGTAAGACTATCATAAAGGGACTATGTTGCACAAATTAAATCAAACGTGTTGGTTTTGTATGGGTGGACGAGGAGCTCATTCCACCAGTACAGTTGAGTACTGACACCCACACAGTTTCCATGTGCAGGCACAGGTAGAAGCTCGTGGTACGGAGCTCGCTTGGATGCGTCGAGGCACGGAGTTCCTTGGCGATTCGAGGCGTGCGGCCGCAAGGAGTCAAGACTTATACGGGACATAATGTATGGACGTCGCCTTCCAAAGCATCTGCTGGCTCAAGACATGTATTGAGAGATGAGAGAGAGCTGAGTGACTTGTAATGTGAGAAGAGTGAACTTGAATGACTGTAATCTTGGCCTTGCGGCCCATTGTAATCCTTGTTTCAATATCAATAAAGAGCTTCTTTGAATAACTTGTGTTTTGCTTCAAATTTCTGCTGCTATTATTCAATGTCTTTGCTTGGGACTTCTGTGCGACGACCCCGTCGTAGTCGCTGTAATCGGCCGTTATAGAACCCGCCTTGTACGAGCATAATCTAGGCTCGTGCGGCATCATACCTTAGCGAGGACGATCGCTCCTACGGGAGCAGGACGTGACATAATGGTATCCTAGCACGGCTTTACGTCCTTGGACTTTCGATTAAATTCTTTAACTCTGTTGCTTCCGCAAGTTGATATCGTTGGTGCGCTCTCTCTCAAATGTCCCACGGGGTGTCTATAAAATAAGTCTATGTAATTTACAAAACATAGAAGAACAGTTTTTGACAAAACAAAAAGATGACTTGCGTAAGCACGGTTGGCTAAGTCGGGCTGGGCATATACACCAAAATTGCGTCTGTAAAACCCCTAAATTTCTACTATTTTTTTTATATTTATTTATTAATTTGTATGGATTTAAAAATTTTGGTACTGTATATCACGTAGTCGTATTGTACGTCATATGCGAAATTTTTGTTTGCTCGACGAGTACGAATATGTGCGAGCGTACATATTTTATAAAAACATTTTCTTTTCTATTTTAATATACACTTTCAAAATTATATAATTATTATTCTTGCTATAAAAAGCCTTTTGTTTCTAAAAAGTTATTAATAATAAATAATATTTTGTATACTAGAAAAGCCTAATTATGTAAAGGATATTTGTTGCATATAAATATTTCATTATTTATTTATTGGTCTATTTTAAATAAAAGTATAATTTTTGAAATTTATTAATAGTAATATTTTATTGTTCAAAAAGATATTTAAAAATATTTATTATTTTCAAAATTATTATTATTGGTATTTTGAAAAATATTTTTGGAAGTTATTTTGGCCAATTAAATCTTGATTTAATGTTTGGAATTATTTAAATAGATTAAACTAGTATCTATATTTGGAATTGGATTATTTGATTCGATTTTAAACTAAAGGGATTTAATTTAAATAGGATTTGTATTTGAATTTGGATTTGAATTAAATAGGTTGAAATATCTATTTTGGGTTTGAACAATCCTAATCTTTATCTAAGTGGGAATTTTTACATCCTATAAATAGGCAGGTACTCCTCCACATTATTCATCTCCAACAAATCTCCTCCATAAATCTACGTGCATCGTGTCTGTGCCCTACCCATCTATTATATTCTTTTTCTACATGTACAATATTTTTTCTATCCGCGTCCGACAACCCCGGACGTCAACTCACTCCGTGTCTCGCAGGACACACCCCCGACTCGATACAACCAAATCCTTAACCCAAGACCTAATTTTCCTAAACTATCGTACCCACGGCCACAGCCGTCCACCACCATCCTGCCGTCGTCACACCCGCTCACCCCGAGCGCAGCCCAACTCCAACAGTCACCACCCTCATCCCCGTGTCCGCCCCCATCTCTACAGTCTTCCAATTGTACTCCCAGCCATCACCTCACCGTCTCTCCGTAACCGACTCCAACCCGAGCCCCGACAACAACATCCTTCCACACCACCACCGCGGAGCCTCCCTGGCTGATACCACCGCCACCATCACAGCCCAGCCACAACCACCGCCACCATCACAGCCTAGCCACAACCACCGCCACCATCACAGCCCAGCCATCACCACCGTCGCCAAACCCCAAAAAAAGAAAGCAGGAAGAAAAAAACCCAAAAATCGAAACCACTACCGCCCCGCCGTACCTGCTCACTTCCGCCCGGTGCTCGCGTGTGCGCCGCCTCCCTCTGTGCGCGCCACCGCGCGGAGCACGGTGGCGAGATCACCTCCGCCGCGGCGGAACCCTCTCCGACGAAACCCCCATCACCGCCCCTTGCGTCGCAAACTCGCCAGCCCTCGGCGTGGTCGCCCGCGCCGACCACCGCCTTCCGTCGCGTCGCCACCGCCTCCACAGGCATCGACGCGGGCGCGACCGCTCCTCCGCCGTAGACCCCCTGGCGTCCGTCGGCCAGCCGGAACCCTAGCTGTCCGCCTCCTTCTCCTATCTCCTCCGCCCTCGCCTAGGCCGCCCGGAAATCACTCCGTCGAGCGAGCCACCGCCTACCGCCGTTGACGACCGCCGACTCTCGTCCCCCGCTCGCCGGCCGCCCTCTCCAAGCCGACCGCCTCCGCCTCTCTCTCTCTCTCGCTCGAAAACCCTTCCTTTTTTTTAGCTCTTCTTCCCATTTGCTTTTTTTCTCTCCCAGTTCCTCTTATTCCTCCGCCCGAGGAAGACAGCAGCTCTGTTAATAGCTGTTATAAGTTTTTTTTTGTATTAAATTATTTTAACAAGTAATTAATAAATTTTATTAGTATATTATTATTAAACTATGTATATACATGTATGATTATAAGCTCTATTATTATTATTATTATTATTATTATTATTATTATTATTATTATTATTATTATTATTATTAACAATTATTATTATCATTATCATTATCATTATTATAATTACTTATTATTATTATTATTATTATTTTCTTTAGTCAATTGTGTATTAAATAAATATATAAATTATAGTTTTCAAAATTATATTGTGGGCTTGGCCTGTATATACTATCAAAACTTGGTTTAGACACCCTCTAAATAGTATATTATTATTTTTAAATATAGCTCTAAAAAGTCTATTTTGACTAAATTGGATTTTAGCGCTAAAATAATTTCTCAATATTTTAAGTGTATCATTTATGGCTTTTTAGTTAAAAATTTATTTGATAAAAATTAGTTTTTTTTACCCTAAAAGTATTTTTGTAGTCTAAATTATTTTCCTATAGAAATGTGTTTTTATATATTTCGAATATCTATTGTTGTCCATGACCAATCCCAATCTTCCTATTCCTTTGCCAATTCCAAACTACTTTATACCCACCCTAACTAAATTGACCGTCCTGGACCCGATGGAACGATCCGTGCCGCCATCAGAGATACCCTTGTGCAGTTGTTGCACCATAGTTGCAGATCGTGCCACATTGATTATCGCAGCACACCAGGCGTACTACCAGGCAAGACACCTTGCTATTTGATGTTTAATTATTTTAGCTCATATTTTATGCATGTTCATTATTTTCTTTATGCAAAATAAACTGTGATACATGGCATAACTGTTAGAACTTACTGTTCATTTATTTTTCCTGCTATGTATTATTTTCTCATATTAAACCTAGATTTAAGGGACCACCTTGTGTGTTGCATTCATTGGCCTTGATACGTTGTAACACGAAGCGCATGTAGAATACGGAAGTGCGTGATTGGCTGGCCACTAGTACGTACAAGCCGTACGATAGGAATAACCGCTAATAGAGGTTGCATGCTAGTTTGACTTAGCGGTTATAGAGGTTAATGTTGTGGATACAACATAATAGGCATTGGACGGGGAGAACAATTCCTTAGCGTATGGGCTTCGATGCACTTTCCCTTTTGTAACCCGTGAGCTCCGCCGGAGACGCGGGTCAGATTACCCATGATTACTGACGGCCACTGACGATTCTGCGGAACGTCATGCTCTTACTGCTGGGGCGTCCGGTGCCCAAGGGGGACTACGCCGATCCTATTTAGCCAGGGCCCATGCGTAGGAAGGATTGTTCTTAACTATATATCACTTAGAACGGTAGGCTACCTTTATCCGTTAGGTACGAGTACTTTTGGTTTGGGTACTTGTATCTGACCGTGGCTTAGAACAATAACTTATCGTGGATTAGTTTGTCACATCTTGTCCTTGTTTGGTTGTAGGTGTGACTTACTACTTCGATGAGAAGGTATTGAACCTTGTTGGAGTCCGGATACCATATTGGATTCATACCATGGAAAGATACGTCGCCGTGAATTAGTTTACCATCTCCTGTCCTTGTTTGGTTGGGGGGATGGTACGCTCGTTCAGTAGGTGCGTATTGGAACATGTTATAATTCGATTTACTTATTTATTTGAGCAATAATTATTCAGTTTTTATGGCATGCTATTATGTGTCTTGTTACGTCCCTCTGAGGACCTGGTTGTCTTGCCAGGTGTATGCTATTGTCTTTCGTAGGTGCTTTAGCTCTTGCCGTGATCTTCGCTACTTCTTCGAGGATGATTGCATTTGGATCGTCTTCGCTTCGCTCGCCAAATCCATATCTTTACTCATGTACTTTTTCTTTACTTGTTGGTAGTGGATTTGTCTCCGCCCAACATATTGTATCAAGACAAATTCATTCTCATTATATGATCTTTTATTCATTTATTTTGCGTGGATGAGATTAGTTATGGTTCTACTGTATTTTTACAGCTTATGTATTTATACGAGGCTTCCATATATTGGAGTATACTTTGTATGAATACAGCTGGCATGTCTACGTTCCTAGTCCTACGTATTTTGGGACTGGGGCGTTACATGTTTTTGTGGTGGCCCATGCAGGTCGACATAAATTGTTTGGTTACTTTACCGTACCAAGCAAGCCTGCGTATAGGATTAGAAGTCTAGGATCTCATCCACATACTTGACCTCTTTCCTTGATTTTATCTACCGTTTGACTCATCAATTGCATCTTGCTTGCTTCCTTCCATCCCTACTCTTATCTTTCCTTCGTGCTTGTTAGAGATTGACACTACTAGTTAGTTGTCCCAAAACGCCATTAGTTTAATTCTTTAAGTTGGGTAGAATACCTTATGAACTAGCAACCCCTTTTGACCTAGCGACCTATATTAGCAAGCTTAATTAGATCCTAGAATCTAGAGGACCTAACCCGTCTAGCCAACCAAGGACTTGGACATGAAGACTATAGGACAACTGTATGCCTTAGAATCATTCTACCTAAATTTCTCGTGCCTATGTTTTTACCACTTCGACTAATGTTGCAACTATAATCTAGTTTTACAAACTCATCCATTTATCGAGTTTGTTCATGACTTATGCTATTGAGCGTGCTCACTAGCATATTGTCTAATCAGAACCGGTGTATGATGGTCTGATCAACCGAGTGCGCTTTGGTTCACCTTTGTCTATTATTCTACGTGGATGGAACATAATTAAACTTACCCTCTAGAATTCCATCCACGACTGCCTTGCCAATTCCTTTGAAATTTTTACGGTCGTTCTTGAACCACATATTCTTACTCGATGATATCACCTTTTGAACTCCTTATTGCTTTCGCCTTCACCTATTTTAGGAGGACGAAGGCGTCATACTAGAACTTTCTCTAGCCTTCCTATCGACTATGACCATTCTCGCTCGATATTGCTATATCTTTATCCTAAACTCCTCGCCCTCCTTCTCGGCCCTATAATTACTGTCGTGACCTTCTAAATCTAATTCATTCTCTAATCGTGCCCTCAACCTACTCTCAAGAGACCATAACTGTAAGGTCTCTAAATTATTTTATTTTACTTGAACCCATACTATTCTTTATTGCGCGTCATCTTAAACATTTCCTTCTTGCGTTAATCCATGACTATCTTCGCCTTATTGAAATCACGACGCTAATGCAAGTTTTCATTAAACGTCGTTCCCTTGTCTTGATTTGACTATGCTTCCTTATCGATACCCCTTGTGCCTTTCACCCCCCTCCTAATTCTTAATTTCGAGGACGAAATTCTTTTAAGTTGGGTAGGATATAAAACCCCTAAATTTTTACTATTTTTTTTTATATTTATTTATTAATTTGCATGGATTTAAAATTTTTGGTACTGTATGTCACGTAGTCGTATTGTACGTCATATGCAAAATTTTCGTTTGCTCGACGAGTACGAATATGTGCGAGCGTACATATTTTATAAAAATATTTTCTTTTCTATTTTAATATACACTTTCAAAATTATATAATTATTATTCTTGCTATAAAAAGCCTTTTGTTTCTAAAAAGTTATTAATAATAAATAATATTTTGTATACTAGAAAAGCCTAATTATGTAAAGGATATTTGTTGCATACAAATATTTCGTTATTTATTTATTGGTCTATTTTAAATAAAAGTATAATTTTCGAAATTTATTAATAGTAATATTTTATTGTTCAAAAAGATATTTAAAAATATTTATTATTTTCGAAATTATTATTATTGGTATTTTGAAAAATATTTTTGGAAGTTATTTTGGCCAATTAAATCTTGATTTAATGTTTGGAATTATTTAAATAGATTAAACTAGTATCTATATTTGGAATTGGATTATTTGATTCGATTTTAAACTAAAGGGATTTAATTTAAATAGGATTTGTATTTGGATTTGGATTTGAATTAAATAGGTTGAAATATCTATTTTGGGTTTGAACAATCCTAATCTTTATCTAAGTGGGAATTCTCACATCCTATAAATAGGCCGGTACTCCTCCACATTATTCATCTCCAACAAATCTCCTCCATAAATATACGTGCATCGTGTCTGTGCCCTACCCATCCATTATATTCTTTTTCTACATGTACAATATTTTTTCTATCCGCGTCCGACAACCCCGGACGTCAACTCACTCCGTGTCTCGCAGGACACACCCCCGACTCGATACAACCAAATCCTTAACCCAAGTCCTAATTTTCCTAAACCACCGTACCCACGGCCACAGCCGTCCACCACCATCCTGCCGTCGTCACACCCGCTCACCCCGAGCGCAGCCCGACTCCAACAGTCACCACCCTCATCCCCGTATCCGCCCCCATCTCTACAGTCTTCCAATTGTACTCCCGGCCATCACCTCGCCGTCTCCCCGTAACCGACTCCAACCCGAGCCCCGACAACAACATCCTTCCACACCACCATCGCGGAGCCTCCCTGGCTGATACCACCGCCACCATCACAGCCCAGCCACAACCACCGCCACCATCACAGCCCAGCCACAACCACCGCCACCATCACAGCCCAGCCATCACCACCGTCGCCAAACCCCAAAAAAAGAAAGCAGGAAGGAAAAAAACCTAAAAATTGAAACCACCACCGCCCCATCGTACCAGCTCACTTCCGCCCGCTGTTCGCGTGTGCGCCGCCTCCCTCTGTGCGCGCCACCGCACGGAGCACGGTGGCGAGATCACCTCCACCGCGGCGGAACCCTCTCCGACGAAACCCCCATCACCGTCCCTTGCGTCGCAAACTCGCCAGCCCTCGGCGTGGTCGCCCGCGCCGGCCACCGCCTTCCGCCGTGTCGCCACCGCCTCCACCGGCGCCGACGCAGGCGCGACCGCTCCTCCGCCGTAGACCCTCCTGGCGTCCGTCGGCCAGCCGGAACCCTAGCCCTCCGCCTCCTTCTCCGATCTCCTCCGCCCTCGCCTAGGCCGCCCGAAAATCACTCCGTCGAGCGAGCCACCGCCTACCGCCGTTGACGACCGCCGACTCTCGTCCCCCGCTCGCCGGCCGCCCTCTCCGAGCCGACCGCCTCCGCCTCTCTCTCTCTTTCGCTCGAAAACCCTTCATTTTTTTAGCTCTTCTTCCCATTTGCTTTTTCTCTCTCCCAGTTCCTCTTATTCCTCCGCCCGCGGAAGACATCAGCTCTGTTAATAGCTG
Organism: Iris pallida; assembly: GCA_029216955.1. Lineage (NCBI taxonomy): Eukaryota > Viridiplantae > Streptophyta > Magnoliopsida > Asparagales > Iridaceae > Iris > Iris pallida. The sequence goes on along the minus strand of JANAVB010028197.1, from coordinate 11,387,784 downwards.
TTATAAGTTTTTTTTGTATTAAATTAACAAGTAATTAATAAATTTTATTAGTATATTATTATTAAACTATGTATATACATGTATGATTATAAGCTCTATTATTATTATTATTATTATTATTAACAATTATTATTATCATTATCATTATTATAATTACTTATTATTATTATTATTATTATTATTTTCTTTAGTTAATTGTGTATTAAATAAATATATAAATTATAGTTTTCAAAATTATATTGTGGGCTTGGCCTGTATATACTATCAAAACTTGGTTTAGACACCCTCTAAATAGTATATTATTATTTTTAAATATAGCTCTAAAAAGTCTATTTTGACTAAATTGGATTTTAGCGCTAAAATAATTTCTCAATATTTTAAGTGTATCATTTATGGCTTTTTAGTTAAAAATTTATTTGATAAAAATTAGTTTTTTTACCCTAAAAGTATTTTTTAGTCTAAATTATTTTCCTATAGAAATGAGTTTTTATATATTTCGAATATCTATTGTTGTTGTCCATGACCAATCCCAATCTTCCTATTCCTTTGCCAATTCCAAACTACTTTATACCCACCCTAACTAAATTGACCGTCCTGGACCCGATGGAACGATCCGTGCCGCCATCAGAGGTCCCCTTGTGCAGTTGTTGCACCGTAGTTGCAGATCGTGCTACATTGATTATCGCAGCACACCAGGCGTACTACCAGGCAAGACACCTTGTCATTTGCTGTTTAATTATTTTAGCTCATATTTCATGCATGTTCATTATTTTCTTTATGCAAAATAAACTGTGATACATGGCATAACTGTTAGAACTTACTGTTCATTTATTTTTCCTGCTATGTATTATTTTTTCATATTAAACCTAGATTTAAGGGACTACCTTGTGTGTTGCATTCATTGGCCTTGACACGTTGTAACACGAAGTTGTGTGTCGCATGTAGAACACGGAAGTGCGTGATTGGCTGGCCACCAGTACGTACAAGCCGTGCGATAGGAATAACCGCTAATAGAGGTTGCATGCTAGTTTGACTTAGCGGTTATAGAGGTTAATGTTGTAGATACAACATAATAGGCATTGGGCAGGGAGAACAATTCCTTAGCATATGGGCTTTGATGCACTTTCCCTTTTGTAACCCGTGAGCTCCGCCGGAGACGCGGGTCAGATTACCCATGATTACTGACGGCCACTGACGATTCTGCGGAACGTCATGCTCTTACTGCTGGGGCCTCTGGTGCCCAAGGGGGACTACGTCGATCCTATTTAGCCAGGGCCCATGCGTAGGAAGGATTGTTCTTAACTACATATCACTTAGAACGGTAGGCTACCTTTATCCGTTAGGTACGAGTACTTTTGGTTTGGGTACTTGTATCTGACCGTGGCTTGGAACAATAACTTGTTGCGGATTAGTTTGTCACATCTTGTCCTTATTTGGTTGTAGGTGTGACTTACTACTTCGATGAGAAGGTATTGAACCTTGTTGGGGTCTGGATACCATATTGGATTCATAGCATGGAAAGATACGTCGCCGTGAATTAGTTTACCATCTCCTGTCCTTGTTTGGTTGGGAGGATGGTACGCTCGTTCAGTAGGTGCGTATTAGAACATGTTATAATTCGATTTACTTATTTATTTGAGCAATAATTATTCAGTTTTTATGGCATGCTATTATGTGTCTTGTTACGTCCCTCTGAGGACCTGGTTGTCTTGCCAGGTGTGTGCTATTGTCTTTCGTAGGTGCTTTAGCTCTAGCCGTGATCTTCGCTACTTCTTCGAGGATGATTGCATTTGGATCGTCTTCGCTTTGCTCGCCAAATCTATATCTTTACTCATGTACTTTTCCTTTACTTGTTGGTAGTGGATTTGTCTCCGTCCAACATATTGTATCAAGACAAATTCATTCTCATTATATGATCTTTTATTCATTTATTTTGCACGGATGAGATTAGTTATGGTTCTACTGCATTTTTACAGCTTATGTATTTATACGAGACTTCCATATATTGGAGTATACTTCGTATGAATACAGCTGGCATGTCTACGTTTCTAGTCCTACGTATTTTGGGACTGGGGCGTTACAGCGTCGACCTTAGAAAAGTCGAGTGCAGGAATTGAATAGTATCGAGCAAGAATGAGTTGAACTAGATTGAGTAAAGTGAGATGACTATCGGTAGGGGTGCTATCGAGCGATGATAACGTCGATGCGATATAGATGAGCGTGCTCGAAATTAGAGGAATGGTACGAACGAAAAATTTGAAGAAGTCGATTTTGATTCGAATGATAATTGAGAATTTGTTAAATGACTTCATCCTTGAGTGGTGTATGCGATAGCCTCAGGAAAGTCGATCTATCGATTGAGGATTCGAGGTCTCGATGAGCCTATCTGCAAGCGTCGCGTGTATGCAAAGCCGTAGATTAAGTATCGTTGAATAAGTTGTAGTCTTGAGATTTGATGAGTTGATTCGAATAACCTAGAAATTGATGCGCACGGAACGTGCATGGGATTGAGGATTGTACGAGTATGAAATACGAAAATGATTGAGTAGGTGAAATCAAATCGAGAAAAAGTTAAGGTGTAGCGAACGGATGACTTGATAAAGGAAATCGATAGGTAAATCGTATAGAAAAAGTTAGTACAATAGGAAGATAGCATGCATAAAAAAATTGAATTTTGAAGTTACGCAAATGACTCTAAGGATTGGATTGAATGTTGCCCGATGATTTGAGTTAGCAAAGGAATGATGTGAATTGAGGGAATACGTTAATCGATGACTTAAGATAGACGGATGAACAATACGTAAAATTATGTTTATGGAAATTGATGTTGTGAATGATTCGAGGGATAATGATCAAACTTGAATTTGAATGTCGAGGAGATTATCCAGTCGGACGATAGCATCATTCGTACGACTCAAAATTTGTTACAAAAGGAGATCGTCAGGTTACGCATATCATCGATGGTATTGAGACGTATCAAAGATCGATATGCGATAACTCGAGGGCACTCTAATTCGAGGAATAACGATTGTACAAGTGTTATTGTTCTGACGGATGCTATACTTAGGATTTTGATTGAAATAAATGTGGATGAAAACAGAAGTGTCTTGATGGTTACGCAGATAACCACAGTATTGACATTCTTGACTTGTACGAGCGCAACTCTAGCTTCACACATGCGTCACATCAGATTTTGGGGTGATCGTTCTGCTTGAGCGCTGATATGGTGATTCATATCGCGGGAATGATTGAACTCGGAAAATCAGGATGCGACAACTTTGATTGTCTCGACTTGTTGGTTGGAAGCAAAGATGAATTTAAGGATTAATCGGACTTGTGATGGACGATTGAATAGACTTGAGGATTGAGTAGGTCTAATTCGTGCATCGAGAATGAATTAGTCGAGACTCAAAACAAGGGTTACGCTCCGATGAGAATGATTATTATGCGGGAGCGTTGCATGGTGATTTCATGCCCACCGTCGATAATCTGACTCGCGTGAGATCGGGCCGCAACATGTTGTTAAGCTAGACGACCTTGTGATCGATTACGTGAATTGGAATAGATAACTTAGGAAATATGAAATATGAATTATGGTTTAGTAATAAATTGCGTCGTAACATGCTTGACTTGCGAAGGATTAATAGGTGGATTATGCCGAACGTGTTTGAAGAGATAGGCTATGCAAATTTCTTGTTGGACGAGCGATATGTTTATGTCAAAGATTGGTTGAACATGAGTTATCGTAGGATGGCTTTGCTGAATGACTCAGACCCCATGCGACGAATGTTGGAATGTGTGTAGGAAATCTATGCTCGATGTTTAGAAATCAGAGTGATACAAGCTTGGGTAAAAAATCCCGTACTATTAACTTGGTTTGACCATAGGATGGGGTCAGTGTTGATATTGTTGTTTGGAAACTATGATTCCAATACTGACGATCGACCTTGGACTGAAAAGATAGCCTAGTGGTAGGCAGACGACCCATTGCGGAGCGGTAGGAATTATGGAGGCACCACTCACGAGGCTCGGTTGACATGCACGTATATCAGCGACGCCTGAATAGGTGCACGATCTGACTCGAGTGGTGATGGCGGATTCTCTATCACGAGGCTTGACTGAAATACATGTATTTCGGTAATGCCTGAAATATGTGCACGATCCAACTAAGTGATACGTTGAATCAAGTGAGACTAGAGAAATGGAAAAGGGTCGAGGATTTTAAATTCGTTTTTCAAGGAAAAGATTGATAGTAGTACGATCATTTGATTGAGACAAACTTGAATATTGGTTGATCGGATGGTTTGCCTAGAACTGAGTTGTCCGTGTGTGCGACGAGAGTAAATTACCTATGTTGAGATATAGTTGTTCGAGTTGAAAGATAACCATAGTACGAGCGTGGCTCGAGTTGAAGAAACGCATAGGAGTAGTGTGTGCGAGAGTCCTTGAATGTTGAATCAAGTTATAAGTCGATAAGTGTACTCAGTTTCGAGGACGAAACTTTTTCTGAGTGGTATATGATGTAGTGCCCCGTCCCGCTTAATCAATCGGAGGAATCGAAACACCGACGGCGTTCAGACTTAGTCTTGCAATGGCGACTCGAAGGCCCACTCGATCGAGGCGACTCCTCGCCCAGGTGGGTGGCTTCGGTGAACTTGCCTCATCTTGGCCTTCATACTAATAAAATGGAAGTTTTCAAATGCACAAGTAGGTTTGATAATAAAAGAGACGAAACCATATAGTTAAGGGAATAATCCCAAGTTTGGTCGATTGAGTTAGAACATGGAAAAAGGTCCCACGGTCGGCATAGAATCGTTGCACGGTGGCTTTGAAAATAACACTCGATCTTTCGTCCCGTGGCTTGGGAGAAAGAAAGTTGGTCTTCATACAAAACCATGAATTAGCCTAAGTCATAGGCGTCGCCCGCGTAAATGCTCGATAAAGCATGCACATTTTCTCGATGCAAGGCTTGGCATAGCCTTTGCTCGCCCCTCGGGTTAAGTTGTAGGCTTGAGTAAGTTAGGCAAAGTTATGCCGGTCGACCTAAGTCATTCCAAGTGCTGTCCCGCTCTTTCTGCGGTTGTCAAGTAAAATAGTCCCACGATCCCATGGCCCATCACATAAAGTATGACTTGGGCAATAGCGTCGCGTAGAACACGAGTTGGTTCAAGGCACGAGCCACAGTTGGTGCGATGGAAAGTTAGCCACGGTATGTCGACACGTGAGGAACACGTTATGTTCAAGTTAAGTGGGAAGACCATGCAATAGTCGTTCCCTGAGTTCAAACAATCTTAAGTCAGAGCGATGGTTAGTCGTTGAGATGAATATGTCGGAACTGTAGGTCAATCGCCGAGGCAATCCTGGTTTGGGCTCTGCAAGAGTAGTTTGAAAAATGGAAGAAGTAAATGAATCGATTTAATAAAAAATCCCAATGATACCCTAATATATATATATATACCTTATTAACATAACACGGTCATTGGACTACTTGTCGATAAGGGGTATTTTTACCGTTTCTTCGGATCGAAAAGCCTGGGGCCAGGGGACCGATGCCGGCCGTGGAGGAAACGGGGTAATAGCCGAACTGGATAATAGGCAATGGTAGTTCGGGGACTTGCATCGGGGATTGCTACTTACGGTGCAAGGATCCCGTTTACCAGGCTATGTCCTGAATGGCTTATTAATGCCAGAGACCTGTGGGTAATACACCTAATATAAATTATTATTAACTAACATGGAAAGTGATAGCAAGCTTTGTGTAAACACGGCACGAGTGGTGTTGATAAGGTATGTGTGCACGGCTTGCACCATGGTTTAAGAGCCTAGGACTTGGCCATAGCAAGGGCCCGTGCTTCGACACGAGATGTGGCGTCGAGTGTTAGGTCCTCGACATAGAGTTGCATAAGTAAGTATTGAGTTGTTTCGAGTTAAGCCAAAAGGGTCGTAGGGCAAGTTTGGTGAAGTTGCGTTGAGTTGCTGGGCATGACCTCGATATATGAGGCACGGTCGCGCTGTCATAACACAAGTATAGGCAAGTCAGTAAGTGGCGAGGCACTGCCTCAAAGAGGTAGCACGGTTACATGGAAATTGGATACTATCACATAGTTGCGTCTCTGATTATGTCTGAAAGGCAAGCACGACTTGATAGGTTAATGTTGTTGAGTTGACGTTGTTGTTGCAAGCACAGAATGGTCTAGAGACACAAAATAGGCCAAGGCGTCTGTCCTAAAACTGATCCTTAGATAAGACTAGTAAGACAATCATAAAGGGACTATGTTGCACAAATTAAATCAAACGTGTTGATTTTGTATGGATGGACGAGGAGCTCATTCCACCAGTACAGTTGAGTACTAGCACCCACACAATTTCCATGTACATGCATAGGTAGAAGCTCGTGGCACGGAGCTCGCTTGGATACGTCGAGGCACGGAGTTCTTTGGCGATTCGAGGTGTACGACCGCATGGAGTCAAGACTTATACGGGATATAATGTATGGACGTTGCCTTCCGAAGCATCCGCTGGCTCAAGACATGTATTGAGAGATGAGAGAGAACTGGGTGACTTATAATGTGAGAAGAGTGAACTTGAGTGATTGTAATCTTGGCCTTGCACCCCATTATAATCCTTGTTTCAATATTAATAAAAATCTTCTTTGAATAACTTGTGTTTTGCTTCAAATTTCTGCTGCTATTATTCAATATCTCTGCTTGGGACTTCTGTGCGATGATTCCGTCGCAGCCGATGTAATCGGCCGTTATGGAATCCGTCTTACACGAGCGCAATCTAGGCTCGTGCGGCATCATGCCTTAGCGAGGATGATCGCTCCTACGGGAGTGGGGCGTGATACTAGCGCCCTGGCGTGCCACGTTCGAGGGATGCCAGTGCACAGGCTTCTTCATATCTTTAAGTCCATTTGACCATGCAACACATCTTATCTTTCATACAACCAAACAAGTTCGCCTATCTCTATTTCAATTAGCGCAATGCCCCAATGTTCATCAACGAATGCCCCGAAGGCCATAAACATTTTCAAGGCACCATGCCACATCCAACAATTTTGTCACATTCGTGCCACAACTGTTCTCCTCGTCGTAACGACGCTATCTTTTGTAAGTCTCGTCTTGCTGCGCATACTTTGATATAGTTATTCTTCTTTTTCTTGTATTGTGCATTCGAGGCACGCCTCGAAGCCGTATTTCTATGTTCTACGCCTTAGTGTTCAACGCGTTTGACTTATGTTCCATCCTTCCGACTCGTGCAACTGAGGCACGCCTCGATAGGGTATTCAATGTTCTATAGCTCGTGTAACTGAGGCACTCACGCCGATATAGTCTTTCAATGTTCTAGCATGCTAACTCGTGCACGGGGCAAGAATGACTTGTGCACTGAGGCACTCGTCGATACAGTTATCCCATGTTCTTATTGCTTGCGCACCGAGGCGCTCGTCTTTACGATATTCAATGTTCCATAGCAACTTGTACATTTGCTTTACGATTCATTTCAATTGTTCTATCTAGAGTTCGACACGCACTATGCTTATCTCTCTTTCGAGCCACGCCTGTAAACCCCCTAAATTTCTACTATAATTTTTTTAAAAAATAAATTGGGTATTAATTTTTACTTTGTATTTGTACGTCGCATAGTCGTATTGTACGTCGCGTACGAATTTGTCGTATTGAATGTCGCGTATGAGCTCGTATTTTCGTATGGCTCGTCGAGTACGAATATGTGCGAGGTACATATTTTTGTAAAAAAAATTTATTTAGAAGCATGGTTTTTCAAATAATAAATAATAAATATTTTTTAATTTCGTAAAGTTGTAAAATGCGTCATATTGTAATTTTTAATTCTTTAGTTTACATCATGAAAGGTTATATAAATAGTAACTTTGAAAATGAGGTTTTATGCAAATATTCATTTCATAAGAGGTACATAAATTCAAAATTTATATATAATTCTATTTTCAAAATTTCTTTAATATTAATATTTTATTATTTGAAAAATTATTTTAAAATATTATTTTGGTTTAAATTTAATTAATTATAATTATCTTGGAAAAGATTTTATTTTATACGATTTGATATGATCGAGTTGCTTTAAATAAAATGGGTGATTTATCTAATAGGAAATTTAAAACCCCTTAGTCCTTATCCTAATAGGGTTTCACCTCCTATATAAGGAGAGACCCCTTATTCTCTTCTCCATCAATTCCACAAACAAGCTTCAACCGCCACAACCAAGATTGTGCATCGTGTCTGTGTCTGCACACTCTTATTCTATAAAATTTTACAGTCATCCCTACCGTGTCCGACACACCAGACACGGTCGACTCAACCCCAAATCCTAACCGCTATGCCGATCACCTCTGATCCCCTGTCCACCGCAGCACAACCATCCGCCATCGTCACCACCACCACCTCATCACCGTCCCGACAATGGCAAACTTCGGCCAAGCCAATCGAGACCCCTAGAACCTGCGACACCAAAACCACCGCCTCGACTTCCACACCATCATGGACCACCCCGACAGAAACTCCCATCACCACTGCAACTGGTAGCCCTGCCTACCCTTCCGCCACAACCCGACATCATCTTTATGGCACATTGCTGCCACCATCAACATCCACCTTCTCCATGCCATCACCGCCAAAATCTCAGCCATTCTCGCCAAGCCGACGCTACCAACTCCACCACCATCACTGTAGCTCCCCTTCCCAAAAATTTAGAAATATTTTATTATTATTTATTTTATTTAAATAGTGATTATTAGATTTTATAAATCATTATTTAGTTTATTATTATGGTAAATGATTTTGGTCGTTGTTAGGAATTCGAGTACAAAGTGATTAGAGATCGTGGCACTTTTACGTCTCCTTTGGTGTCTTCTTGATATCTGAGAAGAGGAGGTGTGGCACATTCTATCTAAGGGGCCAAATATTATACAGTTTCAATGAGTTATTGTTTAGAAATTATATTTGACTTAGTTTCCTTGACACTTCAATATCCATCTTTCTACAGGGTGCTCTATTTTGGTGGAATTAGATTCCATGTTTGAATCATTTTCTGGCAACCTAAAACTTCAAAGCTAGACAAGAAAACAAAATTTATTGAGTTTGATGAATACTTCACCTATCAACATTATTTGGGTTTCCCTATTGCTGCACATGTAATATATGTTGCCGTGTGGATATTTTGTTGTGTCCTTGCAGAACTGATCTAAGAAGCCCCTCTACTGTTGGCTTTGGAAGTTCAGCATATTATCATCTCACAGATTTTATATCAGCTAGATATATTTCTAGTGGTGTATACACCATTATTGATTTATTGAATTTTGTTAATATTATTGTATTTTTATTATCAATTTATCGAGGTTATTATTATATAATACTATTATTATGGGTTACATTATATATTTTTCAAATAAATGTTATATATATATATTCGTATTTATATAAAATAAGCCCAACTCTAGGAACAAATGCCAGTGGGGTTTAATTGAGTTTTATATATATATATATATATATATATATATATATATATATATATATATATATATATATATATATATATATATATATATATATATATATATATATTTATATATATATATATTATAAATATATACGAATGTGGATGTATATATATAAATATATACAAATAGATGTTAATGTTAATAAAAGAAGGAATTAAATGAATCGACACTGTTCCAGGAACAGGAACCCAGCTAACCGAGCAAAAGACCCCAGTCAGCCCGAGCAGTGCTCTCCCCACAAGCAGGAAATCCCAGCCGAGCAAATCAAAGTAGCCGAGCCCAGCTACCCCAGGCCAGCCCCTAAGGCCCAGCCCAAACTCCCTCAAACCAGCCACAGGCCTGAGCTCAACCCTCAGTTGAGCGAAACCCCCGACCCCGATTTGTACAGGCTTCATATATATGGGTAGCCGAGAGCGAGAACGAGAGAGAGTTTCGCAAAAAAAACCCAAACCCTAGAAAACCTGAGGGCGCGCCACCCCCGACACCCTGGGCGGCCACCCTGACCCCGCACGCCGCCGTGGGAGAGCCGCCGCTGACCGGAAAGGGCGCGCGCGCGGTTTTGCAACGGCAGTCCCGAGAACGGGCAACCCCACTTCGACAGTTGAATTCTTCGCACTCGCTGGTTCGTTTTACGAACCGTTTCTTCAGGTACGATCCCGACATAACCTACTCCGAGTCCCTTCAAATACTTAGATTTATTTTGCGCCATGTGCATCGAAAATCGAGCCCGAAGATCGGCAAAAACCTGTTCAAAATAGGGAACCAAACCAGTCCATGAACCCACCTTGGGAGATCGATTTCGATCGAACCAATGCCAGTTTAGAAATTCCACCTGAACAAAGTTTTAGAGCACGTATGGGACTTCACAACCTATTTTGTGTTTTCGAATTTCATTAATTATATGCAAAGTAAACAGTTTTCAAAGTTGAGAATTTATCTACGTAAAAACAGTACAGAAATTTTAAAAACTCACCCACACAATGTGCGTCCCGCCAAACCGGGCGATGTGGTCGTGCACCGTAAGCATCGAAAGGTGCATAACGACTTCGTGGTCGTATGGGCTTTGGCAGAATTCAAATTGGTCGCGTGTACGCGACGAATTTGATGCGTATCCGTCGAAATTCACCGTATCGGCCCCTGTGCAAATTTCTCAATTACTTTGTGCACGCTCGTCAGATCGAGACAAAACTTGCGCCAACATGACTGTATCATTTTTCTGGTCCTGTATGCCAAGTTTGGTCCAATTCTGAGACAGTTGAATCGTACATCGTTTTACGGGCCCCACGGTCCAACTCAACGGGCGATTTTGTGCACGGCCCGCCGGAATCCAACTCTGGACATATGGTTGGGTTCGTATCGAAAAACTGGATCCGTAGATATATAGTTTGATGACTTTAGAGACCGTTGACTCTGGCACGCTTTTTCGGTGCAAAGCAGGTCCAACGGCGGACATCGTTTTGGCCCAAAATTACCGTTTTGCCCCTGTGTCCAGAATTGGACTTAAGGACAGGCAACCCAAACTAATTTGACTATTCTGAGAACATTGGTAATGTTTATTTCAGCTTCCGGGGACTGTTTTATGGGTTTTGACTATTGTGACACATTGAGTAGTTCAGACTGTCGGTTTCACCAGCAGAGGACCACAGGCGAGTACAGTTTATTGTCTGCATTTCGATATTAATTTTCACTATATTTCATTGATTGGCCATTGGTTATGTGATTATTTTCTATTATAAATTGTTGAGTCGGGAATGAGAAGTACCAAGGATGTATGATCTGACCTTAGACAGTGTAGACAGTGTAGACAGTAATTTATTATTGCAAATGTAGACAGTGTAGACAGTGATTTATTTATTACAAAGTAGAAAGTGTAGACCGTGATTATTATTGCATTTAAACTGTGTAGTTCGTGATTATTATTTTGTAGACAGTGTTTCTTTATTACAATATTAACTGTAGACCGTATAACTGTAGACAGTGTAACTGTAGACCGTGTAACTTTAGACAGTGTAGACAGTGTAACTTTAGACAGTATAGACAGTGTAACTTTAGACAGTGTAGACAGTGTCACATAATTGTCCCGAGACCGATCACATATCAAAGGTACTTCTAACAGTTGGAGAAAGTATTTGTGTCTATTTATTTGTTACTGATTTTTCGTCTTTACTGTTTAATTTCAAAACTCATGATTGATGTCTAACCTTTGTTTTATAGTCATTTTCTTTATTTGAAATTGTATTCAGTGAATTATGCTCGTTCCATTCCTGACTGAAAACCAACATTTTTCAGGTTAGGTGTAGATTCACTTAGCTTGGGGAGTGACGGGAATACTTGCAGACAAAAGCCTAGAGACTAGCTAGATAGTTGAGTTGTAGTCATTCATTTATTTGTACAAGTTTATATTTTTCTACAAATGTAAAACTTGTGCTCATGTAAGTTAAATTAATTATGTGAATGAGCATTATTTGTGATCTTGATCTTCATGGCCGTGACAGCGTTCTACTGCCGACACTGCGGCGTAGGCTGGCCTGGACACGTCTCGTATCCGTAAAAAAAAGGTCGGGTGCGGGTCGTGACAATCACCAAATAAACTTCGGCCATCCCCTGTTATCACCACCACAAAGTCGAACCCCAATCAACAACTCCTCCTCAACCGTACGTCCGCCCCCGTCACCCGACTCCGGCTAAGTGGACCGACGGCCAACACCAACCATCGCCACCAGAAAAAGTAAAGAGGAAGAAGAAACCAACAAAACGCCATTCTTATCTTCGTCGTGCCATAGAGGAGCCCCCAGCGGCATCGATTGGCCTCTTCCCCCGCGCGCTGGCGTCCAAACACCGACGCCGTTCTCCACCGACGAGACCGGTACAGCCACACACGCACAAAGCGCCCCAGCCGAAAACCCTTTGTAAGCCCTGACGTGGCATCCCGATCGCGGTGCCTCGTCGCGTGCGTCCACCTCCTTCATCGTGGCCCAGCCTGATGACTATTCCCCTTATGTCGGCGCCCCTCCGTCACTCACTTCCTCAAGCGCTCGGTGCCGCCCGACCATGTGACGTCGATCGCGCACAGTCTCAGCCCGCCAGCATCCGTCCTCCGTAGATGATCCGGTGTCCAGCCTGCACCGTCGACCCCATCGGTGAGAAACCCCCTTCCCGCTCACTCTTCTCCTTCTCTCTCTTCTCTTTGTACTCTCCAACTCTCTCTCTTTCTTAAATAAATTCCACTCCTTTACATAAAAGAAGAGCAGCAGACAGCTGCAGTTGCTTTTACATATTATTATTTTTATTTAATTTGATTACTATCGTTATTGGTATTAATATTTACAAATAAAATTTACATAATATATGTATGATAGTATAACCATAATACTTAATTACTTTTATTATTATTATTTATTTTTAGTAAGTAATATTCATATTCTATTCTTGGTTAAAATATTAAAAAAATATGTTTCCAAGACTTTTGGTGGAAATAATAATAATAATAATAATAGGTTTGAGATCCACATATTTTTTAAAGCTAGTTTTAAATACTAGAACGTTCTTTTAGATTATATTTACTACCTAAAAATATATATCCTTGACAAATTTTAATTTTTGATCTGAATGATTAGTAATATTTTAAACTGTGAAATACAGTATTCTATTACAACTTAGAGTATTTTTGCCTAAAAATGATTTTTATTTTAAAGTATTTTACCAAAAACATATTTTTACTAATAAAACCTAGTTTTAAATATTATATTTAAAATGGTACACTACTTTTCTCCGCAAATTCTCACTAACTGTCAACTTTACTCATGACTAACTCCATAAGCCTATTTTCCCGCGACTTCAGACCTCTACACATCGACCATGGCTAACGGACTAATCAGGACATGTCAATATCACCACACCGGGCGATACACCAGGCAAGATACCTTGCCATATTTACTGCTTACATTTAGTTGTATTTTATTTCAGTTATTGTATCTATATTTCTTGTTTATTATTTTCTTCTTGCATGTGGACTTAGAGTTAAAGGACTACCATCAACATAGTGTATCTCATTAAACTTGTCACGATTGTATCACGAGTTGTGTATGAGTTGTAAGTATCATGTAATGGTCACTTGCGTGTTGGCTGATCACCCATGCGCATGCGTAGGAATAACTGTCAATAGATGCATGTTAGAAGACTTGACAGTTATTGAATATAAACTGTGTTGTAGAAACGATACGTGTTGGTGTGTCGTGGTTAAGATGCATGTATAGTATCATTGGGGGGAGGGGACAGCTACTAGCGTAGGGGCTACATTTACTTTTTACACATTTGTGGGTGATAGTGACTCAGATGAGCGCTACTTGCTGTCCGGCCGATAGTGTCTCAGATGAGCGCTACTTGACGGCCACTCTTTATTACTTGCGTGAATCCTTACAGCCCCTGCGTAGAACGTTATCCTCAAAGTGCATATCACATAGATGGTTATGGACCCAGTTGTGTTGTAGTTTTATAGTGTTTATATTGTAGTTATAATGACATATTCTTCTTGTACCTTGTTACGTCCCTCTGAGGACTTGGTAATTTCTCCAGGTGTGTTTCATGATTTCTTGCAGGTGCTCTAGCTAAGGCCATGTCTTCCTTCCTCCGTGATGATTGCTTTTGGACTCGTCACTTGCTCGCTCGACCAACTCTTTCTTTGTATATTTTTCCATATTTAATTTAGTTGGTAGTGGATCTGTCTCCGCCCAACGATTGTGTACATGACAAACTCAAAGTTGCTTTTATATCATTATTTATCTTCGTGGATGAGATTTAGTGTCTTGTCTTTCTACATTTTACAGCTTATGTATACATACGAGCCTTTCATTTACTCGTATGTATACAGCTAGCATGATATGTATCTAGTCCCAAGTATTTTGGGACTAGGGCGTGACATATTTTTGTAGTGGGCCATGCAGGTCAAGTTTGTCGTTCGGTTATATTAATGTACCGAGCGGGCCTGCAATATAGGATTAGAGTCTAGAATCTCATCCACCTACTTGACATCCTTTCTTGACTTCAAATTTCGAACTCTCGTTCGACCTCCTTGATTTGCATCTTGCTTGACTCCTTCTACCGTAAATTCTTAGTTTTGTGCTTAGTGACAACTAGGAAGATGACTACACTAGTATATGCTCATAGGTTAAGCACATGGCTAGAAGGATTACAGTGACAATTAGTATGCATTGAGGTCTTATTTGTAAAAGCATTTATGTTTCCTAAAAGTATAATCTTAAGGGTTAGTAAATTCTAAGTTGGGTAGTAGAGATGGGTTTTATTTTGATACTACTAAAGGATTGATAAATTGAGAAAACAAAATGTTGATTTTGTGAAATAGTTACGATTTATTTGAGTATGAAATCGATATAAGAAATAGCTTAAGATTTTTAAATTTAGTGGTACGATTTACAAGTTTATTTAATTTTGAGTTTGAAGGATGATAGTAAAATTTTGGTTTGAAATATTTTGGAAGATATGAAATCGATTGAAGGAAATTTCAAATTTCAAATTTCAAATTTATATTTGATGATTTATTGATAAGATTATTTCGAGTTTAAAGTTGGATTGATAACAAAAAAAAAAATTTTGGGGAACAATTTATTGGTGTTATGATAAAGGTTAATTTGAGATTGTTGGCAGGTTTCACGAAAGGACCCATAGATTCTATAAGATGGAAACAAATTTTTTTTGAAGGTTTTAGAAATACTTATGATATATTGGATTATGGAAAAAAATGAGGAGAGGAAAGGTGTTGACAATAATCTAAAGGGATACCTCGAGATTTATTAAAGGAATTAAAATTTTAAAGTATGATTATACTTGGCGACATAAAATAATTTTTGGTAAATTAATTTGAGAATCCCATTGAAAATTGTTAAGGAAGCTCGAAAAATTAGAAGTTTAGACTTGTATTGATAAGAAACCAAGATAGACACGGGGTCACCCTAATGAGATACAAGTATTCCACATTAAGTTGCCATACCACCTATGATTATGATATGGCATATACACAGGTATAGTTAGTCATCGATCAAACTGTATAACTATATCTTCATCTTAACTTACTCGACCTTCCCTCAAATTTAGATCTTTTATCGTGACCATCTAATTGTTTGAAACTTAGAAATGATTAGAATCTTTCCCTTGACCATGTTCCATCTAAGAGACTGTCTTCTCTCTAGAAACCGTGTCCCTAACTTATTATACTTTGACCTACTAGATTCCTTAACTACCTTTATTTTGTGCTTTAACTGGATCCCTTTTATTTATGCATAAATATCACCTTATGAACTCCCACTTTCTATTTTAGATCCTTTGGTGTCCCCACTCGTGACTATGATATTTGGAGCACAACAGTAGACTTTTTCTTCCAACAAATTTTACATGTAAGACCTAGGCGAGCCCACCTTCATGTAGGTATATCACGTGCCACTAAAACACTTCTCCTTGTATTCTATTTTCATGATATGACTTTTTGCTCATAAGAGACTAAACTGTAACCTTTACCATGATACCGATATATTTATCGACCATGGACCTCGACTCAATTCCTTCAAACCGACATGTGATTGTGTTCTACTTAATTCCTTAAATGCTTAGCTTGTGCTTATTGTTAACCCGTGCCTTTTATTTTCGTACATTATCTTAATTTGCTTAGACCCATAAAATTTTATTTTCGTGCAATAATTAGTATTTATTATCCAAACCCTATCACGATCATTGAGCCTAACCAATACTTTCTTCTAAATCGTTTTGATTTTCTCTTCGAAGAAAAATTATTTTGCTCTGCTATTATTCATTGTCACGACCCGCACCCACTATGAGGGTACGAGTATGTAACAACACCCATCCTACGCTGCAGTGTCGGCGGTAGAACGCTGTCCTAGGTCAATCATCTAACAATATAAAGGTACATGTACATTATATACACTCCGAATGGAGGTGACATAGCAATACAGTCTCAATCACATCTAAGGTAGAGTACGATAAAAAGATAGATAGATATGGAACGAAATGAATCCACAGAGATACAATCAGATAGAGGTCTAAGTGTCTAAGATGACATCTCCATAAATATCAGATAAAATAACTCCCAGTACATATACAATAATGTATCAATGAGAAAGACAAGGTAAGAGTCTAAGCTAGCAGTCTAAACCACTGGTGGTAGATCCTCTACTGCAATTGGGTCCAAGTCACAAGTGTTGTCTAAGCTGCACCATAATGGGTAGACACCAGAGCCTCATCATTCACTGTAAAATTTTCAACAGGTCCAATCAGGACAGGAGCGAGCACAATACATCTCAACAGATCATAGCAGGTTAGAAAATATAATCATGTAGTAGAGTAAGATACAGGAAACCGAAAGAAAGTACAGAATGTAAACAGAGAGAGAACTGTAATAGAAATATCTACTATAAATAGAGAACTAACAGTGGCTAGTGAGTCATAGTACAATATAGACATGTAAATGGCATAGGAGATTCTGGGAACTATACTATGGAGTGATTCTGGGAACTATACTACTTGGATTATTCACATGTCTACTTCTACTCCTTCGTACCCTAATCAATACACAAGGATCCAGCCAGGTTATGTTACGATCCATGCAATGGCCCATAAGGGGTGATACATGGTAGGCCCATAAATGGGTGATTCTGGAAATACCCATAAATGGGTGATTCAAGGAAGACTCTGTGATCATGAGAGTACATGTCACAAGTGATCAATGAACCATGAAGCATAGTGATACACAGTATAAGTGAAACGCACAGAACATGTAGTATCAGATGCTCCCTGAGGGGATAACATCTCAAGAAAGAATCCATATAGTATTAATCCGTGTTACCAACGTGACAGCATCAAGTAAAGTAATCTAAAGCAGGAAAATAGTTCTAACAGGATATAAAATGATCAGAGAATGTACTCGCCTGTATCCTGAGTAACTGAAGAGTATCTACTGTCCGAGGAGTGGTGTCTGTCTCCTATAGAACAGTACAAGTCACAACGTGTCTAAAATGATGAAATAGACTGCTACAATGCATCTACATGAAGTTTAGGGTCAAACTAGACTAAAGTCAACTCTCGGTCAACTCTAGTCAACTAGACTAGTCAAACTAAGTCAACTAGGTCAAGCCTAAGCCAAACAAGTCTCACTAAGCCTAACCAGCCTATTCTAGCAAGCACACACACTATCTAGGCTATACAAGCCAACTACACACTTAACTGGCATTCAAGCCATACCCATAGGCAATAAGCCATAGGTATACACCTATAGGCTATGTTACCTATAGTCCCAACCACATATTCACACATATACATATATTAATATATATCTAAAATAATATAATAACCACATTATACATATATAGGCTACATAATATATATATATATATATATATATATATATATATGTATATATATATATATATATATATATATATATATATATATATATATATATATATATATATGTGTGTGTATACATAATATATATATATATATACATATATATATATATATATATATATATATATATATATATATATGCATGTACATAGAGTGATAGGTAGAAGAAACATGCATTTGTGTCAAGGGGTGTGTGTGTGTCATGTGAACAGTAGAGTGCTAGATTAGGAATGTGTGTGTACATGGAAAAAAGTGTGTATGTGTTAGAGTGAGGGTGTGAGTGTAGAGTGGAATATAGTGGCATGTGGCATGGTGTGTGGTATAGTGTCATGAGAGTGTGTGACAGTGTCATGAGAGTGAGGGTGTTAGGTGCATTGCAAAACTGAAAATAGTGTGATACAACCTAACAGAGAACAATGTGGCAGTGAGTGAAACATAGAGTGTCAATGTGAATCCAGGAAATCAGTTGACAGTTTAACAAGAAAACTATTTGACAGTTCAACCATCAATCCCAACACCAATTCGAAGCCCTTTCCTAACATAACATAACTAACTTGAACAACTAACAACCAATGTTAGGAAATAGCATGGAATGAAACATAAATCTCAGTTTTGATAAGGAAATGAAACATAAGACAGTTAACAGTCCATTGAAACCTATTCTCAGGTTTAGGAAATTTATGTGACAGTTTTCAGCTTGTATGTGTGTGTATGTGAATATGCATATATGTGCAATGTGTGTATAGGTGACAGTAGATAGGGTGTTGTGTAACAGTAAGAGGGGAAAAAGTCTTGTGTGGTAGTGTGTGTGAGTGTCTGTGACAGGAAAAACAAGTTAAGGAATGTGTGTGAGTGAGTAGACTGTGTGTGTGTGAGAGGAGTGAGCTATGTGTGTGTGTGTGTGTGTGTGTGTGTGTGTGTGTGTGTGTGTGTGTGTGTGTGTGTGTGTGTGTGTGTGTGTGATAGGAGTGTTCAGATTTCAGATAATGTGTGTAGAGAGTGTGCCTACATTGTGTTAATATCAGATTTTACATTAACATTTGATGAATTAAATTTGTATCTCAGTTTTCATAAAATGGGCAAATTTCTGTTTTCCTACACAACCAATCGATACACGGTTTAGAAACATTGATACAATGAAATTCACATACACACAATCATTCACCTCAGTTTATATGTAGGAAATAATCTCAGGTTAAAACATAATAAAACTCAGTTTTTTTCATAACATCAAAAGTTCTCAGTTTACTCATATCCAAAACCCAATTCTCATGTTTACTGTGTGTACAAAACAGATTATCAGTTCAATAGTCCAATGAAAAATTCGAAACCTAAATCCCATGCCAACATAAAAACTCCACATGTAGTTTAATCTCAGTTATTTCTGAACCAACATTCAATTTAATCATTCAAAAGACAGTATTACATTTCGAATTCTCAGCAAAAAATCAATTGACAGACCTATGTATCAGAGATTAGGGAAACTTACAAATTCGAATTCAAAACAACTTAATAATTGATTTTAGTGGTTGGTAAATAATAACAAACATATGCTCGTGTCACACACTCACTGTTGTGTCCAAAAACAAGACACAGAAGTGTCCAAATACTCACGCACACACGTAGACACACACACACGCGCACACAGCGTCGTGCAGCGAGTCCATGGACTCGTGCACTCGACACAGGCCACGTGGAGCCACGTGGTCGTGCACACGTGTAGCCCACATGTAAGGCTACACGATCGACACCCTGAATCGTATCCACATCACGTGTCCAGCCGTGTCCAGTCGCGTGTCAGGAGCACAAATCTGCGCGGGTCAGCACAGTGCGCGCGACCAGTGCGACCAATGCGGGCAGGAGAACTCCTCGCACACTGCACCTCTTGGGCTTAGATTTTGGGAGACCCCTGACAGTCGTTGCCCCATCATCCTCGCCAAAAATGGCGTATCCCCGTGTCCTATGCAGTAAGATATTGTGCCCGAGTAGCAGGACAGTGCCATAAGGCTGCTGCGGGCGTGTTCGTGTCTGTGTGTGGATACGACACAACCCCAAAATCAATGGGCAAGGATACGAATACAAAAACCAACCCTAGATCTAGGAATCCAATAAAAAACAATCGCAAAAATAGTAAAAAGAATTGGTTTGGGCATTTCATCAAACACCTACACTTACACATTGACACGTATCCGATACGGACACCAAACGGACACAAAATTAATCCAAACTTCAGAGACAGCTAGGGGACACCTAGATCTAGCCCTAAATGTAAAGAAAATGGAATATTAAATCAATTTAAGGGGTTTTACCTATAGGTGTCAATCTCAAGAGAAAGCTTCAAATAGGGGGTGTCCTTCTTGATGGCCAAATGCTCCAAATTGATCCAAGGCTGAGATTATCCTCCATGACCAGCAAGAGGGAGACAATTAGAATCTAATGCAAGTGGTTTGAAAAAAAAAAGAATTAAAATGGATTTGATATGAATTTCTAAAGTTGGAGATTTACCTCTTTCTAAACTTGAGATCTATTTCCAAGGGAGGCTAACCCTAAATAAAGGAGGCATTAAATAGGGTGGGATTCCCTAGGTGGTTGGCCATAAATGCTAGGGTTAGGGTTTCTAGTTAGTTGTAGGCTTGGGTGTAATGCCTATGGTTCGTATTACGTATCTTGGTATACGTGTACGTATTTTGACTCGTATTGTATGTCTCCCTGCTTGGTTTATTTGGCATTTTCATTACTTGGTTCACCTTGGGATTGGTTCGGCTAGGCTTGGGTTTGCTTATTTGGTTCATCATGAACCAAGTGGAGAACCCCTACCTCCTACCACCATCTCCATTTATTAACCCCAACCACCTTTCTCTCTCTTCATTCAATTTTCTCATTACTGCTCTTCCTCTTCTTCTTCCTCACCGAACCCCTATCGTAGGCAAGTGTAACTTGCTTCATGAAAGAACTCCCATTTTATTGTTCCACTTTCTTCTCCACAAGATTCTAAGCCTCTTTAGTATTTAGTGTTTTCAAATTCCATGGCTCCTTCCTTGTAGATCTGAGTTTCTAGTATTTTCGATCTTCTTAGTTTTGATCTACTAAAATAGCTTGTTTTTGAAAATTAAGAGTTTCATGTAGTAGGTCTCATGATTTGGCACAAGTTTGGTTTTGGGATGGCCGGGTTTCACCAAGTCCTGGCCAAGATGGAGTTTCCTTGAGTTCTGAGCTTTTACGCATGTTGACCTTGCCATATGGAGAAGATATAGTTTTACGCACACGTATTACGTGCCAGCGTATTGTTCAGCCTTTTACGCTCACGTCTTAACGTGTTCGCGTAGTCCCCCTTTACGCTCACGCATCGTGTGCCAAGCGTACCCGTTTTACCCTGAGCTAATCGATTTTACGCTCGGGACTCTCCCGCTCGCGTAAAATCGAGCTAGCGTAAAATCCCTAGCTCGAGCCGGCTCTCACGAGCATAAAGTTTGCCGAGTGTTCCTCGCATAAAGCTTCCCTCGCGTAAAGCTTTGATCGAGAGTTGGCGTGCGCAAATCTTACGAGCGTAAAGCCCGACTAGCGTAAAACCCCACCCACATGTACCCTTGCTCGCGTAGAGCTGTCTTACCTTGCTCTTGCTAGCGTAAGCCACTTTACGCTTGAAGGCCCCTTGGTCTAGCGTAGTAGTACGTGCGTAGAGACTTGAGTTCCTATGGCGTACACCTTTACCCTTTTATATTTTTACGCCCATTTTATATCCTTACGCCTTTTGTCATGAACTTGATAATCACGAATTTATTCAATATGTTTGGAAATGATAATTGAACATGGCATGGTATGACAAGTATACCTGACATGATTATCTCGGATTGCTGTTGCGACGGCTAACATAACATGACACGACTTGACAAGAATGATTGACCTGGATACCGTGGACGATTGTATTTGTACAAATAAACCAGTATTGTCTTGCATCATGTCTAGGACAGGGAACCCTGAATACCACGGTCAGGGGTACCTACTAAAATCAACTACGGCTAATAACTAGAATAATTCAGTAGTCATGAAGAGATTTTTCAGCTACAAGCAAACCCGTTATCTGGGCGCACTAGCGGACTTGTAGCCTACCGATGAGTAGGGCACATTTCCAACACACAGTCATGTGGTGCACCCTTCATAAACGGACATTCGACCTGGATAACTGGATGGTCTGCAGGACTTGTGGCTATTGGGATAATCTCACTGCATCTTGCTAGTAACTAGGACTGTGATAACCCTAGTTAGTTAAAAGTATCAAGCCGTACTCATTGCTTGGCCGTGATTGATTGGATGGAATTTAGCCCAGCTTAGTCTTGCCCCGATCCTGTATAAGATTGTTATATGACGGAATTATTTATACTTGCCTTAATAATAAAGATCAGGGGTCCAGTTCTGTTCAGGCGAAGGGTTACAACCCCGGTCCTTGTTTGGTTTAAGGGTTGTAACCTGGCTCCCAGAGCAGTTCTGTGTCCTCTCTTCGTTTATTGTCTTATTATAACCCCTGTCATGCTCATCATATTTTACCTTACTTCAACAGCATGATTAATTATGTATAATGGCCTTAGCAATAAAGATCAGGGATCCAGTTCTGTTTAGGCGAAGGGTTACAACCTCGGTCCTTGTTTGGTTTAAGGGTTGTAACCTGGCTCCCGGAGCAGTTTTGTGTCCTTTCTTCGTTTATTGTCTTCACTGTACCAATAGTATTTGAGACGGGTTTCTATTCAAGTGAAGGGCTGTAACCCCGGTCCTTGTTTGGTTTAAGGGTTGTGACCTGGCTACTTGAATGGTTTCTTCGTACTCAGTTTACTGTTGTTATCTCTATTATTATCAGTTCTTTATTTATTATTTATCTTTAATACTCTATTGTGATATGCTGGTTTTAGTTCCTAAGTGAAGCCTCCTTTGTGGCACTTGCTCTTTCTGGGGTCTGACCCAGCTGGTTTTGTGTGGCCAGATATCGGAGCAGCTCCAGAGGTTCTACCTACCTTTCAGCCAGATGGTGACCACCAGACGTAACCCTGGCAACGAGTGGGTTTCTTTTGTCCTCCCACTTAATTGTAAAATTATTCTTTTGAGGCGATTAGCCGACGAGCACGTGTTAGCTCAGTTGCACCTTTATTTACTGTCTGCCTACGGGCTGTAACATGATTGACAAATCCTAGGGTTGATCATGTATGACTGAACTCTTGCTAGTCTTAACATTTTGTACGACTAGCTTCATGATCATCCAATATGTAATGTACGGGACGCCTTGCTATTATATATTTGGTGCTCTGACATCTTGTAACTATTATTGCTTGCTTGAGATTGAGACAATAGGCTTGTTCACGACCATATGAGACTGTTGGCTTGTAGTTAAACCCTCATGTATCTAGACAGCCGTGACCGTATAGCGAGGTGGGTTGCACTTCAATATACGTAGCTGGCTATGTACGCTCCCGCTCTCCAGTATTTTGGTTCTGGGGCGTTACATTGGGCTCTCCCTAAGACAAGTTACATCTAAGTTTTCTAAGGGCCCATTCTCTAAAATCAATTCTCATGACTAAAACTACTATTTGATTTCTAACTTGATAATTTCTACCCTCAACTTAAGTTAACCATCCTACTTAGCCTATGGGTTAAGTCTAAGCTTCTATGTTAGGCTTCACTAGGCTAAAACCAATCATAGCACATAGCACTTATTTAAATAATAATAAATTCACACAAATTCCAATAAATTCTAATAAATTCTATTAAATTCAAATAAATTCAAATTGACCAAAATACGGCTAAAAATGATAAATAAAACACCCTAATCACATGGCTAGGCTCTAGGTCAAGTTGTCTCTAGGGTTATACTAGCAAAACACCAAATCACAAGTCATGATTTTTAAATAGTTTAAAAATGATTAAAAATCACCAAAAATTATAATATGAAATAAATATCAATAAATAATAATTATAATTACAAAATTTCAAAATTATCCTCATCTGGAAAACTGGGTGTTACAATCCTACCCACCTTCTAAAAATTTCGTTCTCGAAATTAAGATGATTGCACCTCCTTCTAGGTCAAACATAGCCAAGGGTCAATCACTAGTCAATTTTCTCAACATCCTAGTACTTGGTCATCAGCTGGTCGACTTCTTAGGATTTTACCGATGCTAGCTACCAAGGTGTTGGCAACCAGAACTTAGCAAAAAAAGAACTCTATAATAGGCTAGCTCTTTAACTTTCCAATCCTATCAAGTCACCCATAATTAAGTACCTATATTCTAAGCACATAAATACCAAATACCATATATACATAAGCTCAAGAACAACCACCCATTACATATATCCTAAGTATATCATCTGTACATATATAACTGATCAACCAAGGGTTAAAGTAGACTAAACTCATAAGGGAGTGAAACAAAAGCTTAGAATTAGGCTAAGGATGAATGGTCTGAAACATCAATATAGGCAAAAGGGAATGATGCCAAGGGGACTGAAATTATGAGCTAAAGGATAGGACATTTGGGTCCACTTGTATAGTCAAGTGAAAGGAAACCTACATGGTGACTGAAACATGCCTCTAGATCAACCTGGGCTCTCCTCTCTATCTGGCTGAACTAACTACATGCAGGACAGTGGTCTGAAGAAGTGAACCAAACTGGTGTACAGGAAATGCAATAGGCAGTATACTGCAAATGGGTGCAGGCTACATACCAATCAAAATATATTACATATATATATATACAAACTATATATATATTAACCCTCATCACCTCAACTCTACTCAGGGTCTAATAACACACACTCCCTACTACATGCCTATCACTTCCAAGAAAAGGTCAGATACTGCAGGGTGTGTTGGGACAGAACAGTGGTCAAGGAAGAACTCTTATCAACAACCCACATTATATCCCCCAATGAATACAACTGTCCTAAATGGACTGAACAACCCTGCCCAAAAAGGTTTTGTAGGGCAGGTACTGCAGGTTATAATGAACGGTATTGAAAGGCTATCAAGTAAGATAAATGCTAAGAGATACAGTAGGTCACCATGTACAGAAGTAAGGATGAGTGCAAACCTCTAATATGCACGATACTAACTCTCCAGATATGCAGAATATGGTAAGGGGTTGATGGTTATATTGGTGAGTCAATAATTGGGGTCTGAACAATGGTCTAGTAAAATCTATGATGCAATATGGTAGGTAATAAAATTTTGAGTGCACGTGAACAACTTGTACAAGTCTGAACCAAGGGGACAAGGTATCTAGTGAAGGATCTACATACCGCCTATACACTACTAAAATATGCCCTATTAGCGACGTCGTTTAGCGACGGAAAGAAATTACGTCGCTAACTATATAATATAGCGACTCCTTCCTATTGACGTTGCAATACGTCGCTAAATAGCGACGTTCAGCGACACTAGATAAAGTATGTCGCTGAATAGCGACGTTCAGCGACATATTAAGAAAAATGTCACTTATATTAAAATTATTGTGACGGTTAGCGACGTCCACTGTTGACGTCGCTAACTTTTTTACTTAGGGCACAGGACTCCCTTTTCCTCCTCACTCGAAAAATCGAAACTCGAAATTTTTTCCCCTTCCCCCCGGTGACTCTCTCCCCCGCGGTGACTCCCTCCCTCCCCCGACGACTCCCTCCCCCCCTCCTCGAGCTCCTCCTCCTCCTTGAGCTCCTCCTCCTCTTCGGCGGTAAACCCTAACCTTCTCAAGATACAAACAGCGATGACCTAGCGACACGGATGGGACGTCGCAAACAACGACGTAGGGCGATGTATTGTCCATCTGCGACTAGCTAAAAAGCGGCCTTCATGTTACGTCGCTAAATCCGTTGCCAATTACGATTAGCGACGTAATTTTTATTATTAGCGACGTATAAGGACGTCGCTAATTTGCCTTATTTTAGTAGTGATAAAGGTTGATCAAACATGGCTGAACTCCACATAAAGAGAAATTAACAAAAATAGAAAACTGAACCAAATATAGGCTAAATAACTTGTCAATACCCTATACAACAATGGCCTATAGATACCAACCAACCCATCACATATGCCAATATCATCTGCAATCTATATGTATATATATAGACCTCTCAGTCTTAGGTGCAGCTACAACTATACTCAAGGACAGGCTCTAGTCATGGGTGCCTCACTGGAAAATGCTAAGAAAAAATAATAATAATCATAAAGACTGCAAGGCATACTAACATCCTATACGTAACTGGTTGATATTATAAATAACATGGGAATCACCTACACTGGGTTACTATTCTAATACCAATGCTAACTATCATCCCCAGGGTACATGCACTCTACAAGTCATCATATCATTATACTATGAAAGAACCATATATGAATAAGCTCTACAAAACTAAATATCCTTACTCCTAAGTTATTTATAACAACAGAAGGGTATGATGTTTAAAACCTTCTCAAGATACAATCTGTTAATCATATGCGTCTGTCCAAAATCATATTGTCCAGAGTCTTCATCATGCTAGTGAGCAAGATTACGATGATCACAGAGTCCTTGACATGCTAGTGAGCAAGATTACGATGATCACAGAGTCCTTGACTAAGGTACGTACCTCTAGGTTCATGGTATTTAAAATTTTTGCATTGCCGCATGCGACGGCAAAAACCTTAAATTCCCATACCCAAGAAATACATCCAAAATCTGACTATATGTCCTCACTATGCCAACTAACACGACTATCGAAGATTCTAGATCCCATAACTGAGGTGACCTAGCCCGTATGATTTTCTCAGAAGAAAGAGAAAAAACATAACAAGAGAGCAACATGACAAAATCAATCAATCAACAAGGAACAAATAGAATCAGATTTCAAGGTAGTTATAAAAGACAATTGCGGGAATGGAATCGAGAAGAACGGAACTTGCAGCAAAATCTCTAATGGTTTGTGCATCCTCGACTGTCCTAACGATAGCTCGTCCTGCTGTTTTTTCCTGGTCTGCTGCTGATGCTGCATGAACCGCTGCTGCTGAGAGAAATTGGGAATGATGGAAAAAGTCTCTGTACAGACAGAGGTGCACCTCCAATGTAGCAGAAATGTCAACCTGAGTCGGCACAACAGGAGCTGCGGTCTCGAGGCCTTGATGAACAGGACGAGAGGTGGCCAGCCTCTCGATAGTATTCCCCGGACCGGAGCGATGAGATCGTGTCTTTATAACCATCATGAAGACAGATCAAAACAAGAAGCAATTTCTGAAAATGAAGCGAAAATTCAAAGGAGGACAGTTTATATTCAAGGGAAGTCAATAACCAACAATTTAGATAAAAGGAATCCGATTAAGAGTTTTTCCTAATGTGATTGAGTACCTTCAAAATATCATAATCCTACTGCAGGCTGTAGTGATACTCTAGTTCGAATACCACTACACAAACTCGACCTGCATGGGCCACCACTAAAAACGTGTCACGACCCGCACCCACTGTGAGGGTACGAGTACGTAACAACGCCCAGCCTACGCCGCAGTATCGACGGTAGAACGCTATCCTAGGTCAATCATCTAACAATATAAAGGTATATGTACATTATATACACTCCGAATGGAGGTGACATAGCAATACAGTCTCAATCATATCTAAGGTAGAGTACGATAAAAAGATAGATAGATATGGAACGAAATGAATCCACAGAGATACAATCAGATAGAGGTCTAAGTGTCTAAGATGACATCTCCATAAATATCAGATAAAATAACTCCCAATACATATACAATAATGTATCAATGAGAAAGACAAGGTAAGAGTCTAAGCTAGTAGTCTAAATTACTGGTGGTAGATCCTCTACTGCAATTGAGTCCAAGTCACAAGTGTTGTCTAAGCTGCACCATAATGGGTAGACACCAGAGCCTCATCATTCACTGTAAAATTTTCAACAGGTCCAGTCAGGACAGGAGCGAGCACAATACATCTCAACAGATCATAGCAGGTTAGAAAATATAATCATGCAGTAGAGTAAGATACATAAAACTGAAAGAAAGTACAGAATGTAAACAGAGAGAGAACTGTAATAAAAATATCTACTATAAATAGAGAACTAACAGTGGCTAGAGAGTCAGAGTACAATATAGACATGTAAATAGCATAGGAGATTCTGGAAACTATACTATGGAGTGATTCTGGGAACTACACTACTTGGATATTATTCACATGTCTACTTCTACTCTCCCGTACCCCAATCAATACACAAGGATCCAGCCTGGTTATGTTACGATTCATGCAATGGCCCACAAGGGGTGATACATGGTAGGCCCATAAATGGGTGATTCTGGGAATGCCCATAAATGGGTGATTCAAGGAAGACTCTGTGATCATGAGAGTACATGTCACAAGTGATCAATGAACCATAAAACATAGTGATACACAATATAAGTGAAACGTACAGAACATGTAGTATTCGATGCTCCCTGAGGGGATAATATCTCAAGAAAGGATCTATATAGTACTAATCCGTGTTACCAACGTGACAGCATCAAGTAAAGTAATCTAAAGCAGTAAAATAACTCTAACAGGATATGAAATGATCAGAGAATGTACTCGCCTGTATCATGAGTATCTGAAGAGTATCTACTGTCCGAGGAGTGTTGTCCGGGGAGTGGTTTAGGCATTTCATCAAATACCTACACTTATACATTGACACGTGTCCGATACGGACACCAAACGAACACGAAATTAACCCAAGCTTCAGGGACAGCTAGGGGACACCTAGATCTAGCCCTAAATGCAAAGAAAACAAAATATTAAATCAATTTAAGGGGTTTTACCTATAGGTGTCAATCTCAAGAGAAAGCTTCAAATGGGGGGTGTCCTTCTTGATGGCCAAATGCTCCAAATTGATCCAAGGCTGAGATTATCCTCCATGAACAGCAAGAGGGAGACAATTAGAATCTAATGCAAGTGGTTTGAAAGAAAAAGGAATTAAAATGGATTTGATATGAATTTCTAAAGTTGGGGATTTACCTCTTTCTAAACTTGAGATCTATTTCCAAGGGAGGCTAACCCTAAATGAAGGAGGCATTAAATAGGGTGGGATTCCCTAGGTGGCTGGCCATAAATGCTAGGGTTAGGGTTTCTAGTTAGTTGTGGGCTTGGGCTCTCCCTAAGACAAGTTACATCTAAGTTTTTAAGGGCCCATTCTCTAAAATCAATTCTCATGACTAAAACTACTATTTGATTTCTAACTTGATAATTTATACCCTCAACTTAAGTTAACCATCCTACTTAGCCTATGGGTTAAGTCTAAGCTTCTAGGTTAGGCTTCACTAGGCTAAAACCAATCATAGCACATAGCACTTATTTAAATAATAATAAATTCACACAAATTCTAATAAATTCTATTAAATTCAAATTGACCAAAATACCCCTAGGCTAAAAATGATAAATGAAACACCCTAATCACATGGCTAGGCTCTAGGTCAAGTTGTCTCTAGGGTTACACTAGCAAAACACCAAATCACAAGTCATGATTTTTAAATAGTTTAAAAATGATTAAAAATCACCAAAAATCATAATATGAAATAAATATCAATAAATAATAATTATAATTACAAAATTTTCAAATTATCCTCATCTGGAAAACTGGGTGTTATATTCATGCAACCTTGTTTTGTGATTCCTTGGGCTTAGATAAAGATTTGATCATGACACCCTTTGGTTAGACATGGGCTAGATTGGAAGGCATCATAGAGGAGATTAGTGGTTTAATCAAGTGAAATGATACATAATTTTGAGACATTAGTTAAATGTGCTATTTGATTAAGAGGGGTAATATTATGGGTTGAGATGATCCAATGATAGTATACTTGCGAGTGTTAAAAAGGTTGCGACTAATGAAATGTGGGAAATAAATTTTATGTTGCTGCACAAAGGATATGAATCTTTTATAAAAAAATCTAGAAGAGATTGATCGTTACCTCAGCTAACTTGATTAAAGATTTTAATTTTGAGAGAATTAAAGCTTTAGGAAGTATGTATAGGTGTATAGGAAAAGAAGGTTCATGGATTTATTAAATATATAATTTTGAGAAGATTATGAAATGACGAAGTCATTTTTGGAAAAATATTTAAGTATATATAGATATGCGGAGAGAATTAGATTACAAACGATTGAGTATTAAAATTTTGGACTTTTAAAATTCTATCGGATAACAGATTTGATATACGAATATAGCTGATTTTGTGAAATAAACTTTCGGGTAAACGGAAGAGAATAAAAGGGAAGTAGATTAGAGGTCATTTAAAATGAAAGTTTCGGAGCCTATTAAATTTTTAGTTTGAGGTAACAAATTTAAATTATATACTTTAGAATCAAAATATTGTGAGTAAATTCTTGAGGACGATTACTAAATAAAGGAAGAGGAAAAAAATAATAGTTCCAGAAAAATTAAGTTCAGAAAATATAAATTTTGAGGAGAAATCAAAATTTTGCAAATTATTTGCTTTGACGAGATAAATTTTGACAATTAAAAAGAGTAGGACGATATTAATCCGGCTTATTGATCCTAGATTGAGATCAAAAAAGTATTTAAAATATTTTTGGGATTTCGAAAATTTTAGGATTAATAGTAGTATGATCGAATCAGACACATAAGATTTGTCATGCATATGATCTTTTAAATTACACCCATTGATTTTATTTGTCCAGCTATCTAAACTGCATGTTACATTGACTTCTACCACAAACTCCTCGCTTAATGATTTAGTTGTGATTTCCCATCGATAAAACTCTTTCTACCCCCTACGACCTTACCTACCCTAATTATTTCTAAATTTCGAGGATGAAATTCTTTTAAGTAGGGAAGGATGTAAACCCCTTAAATTTCTACTATAATTTTTTTTAAAATAAATTGGGTATTATTTTTTACTTTGTATTTGTACGTCGCATAGTCGTATTGTACGTCGCGTACGAATTTGTCGTATTGAACATCGCGTATGAGCTCGTATTTTCGTATGGCTCATCAAGTGCGAATATGTGCGAGGTACATATTTTTGTAAAAATATTTTATTTAGAAGCATGGTTTTTAAAATAATAAATAATAAATAAATTTTTAATTTTGTAAAGTTGTAAAATGTGTCATATTAGAATTTTCAATTCTTTAGTTTACATCATGAAAGGTTATATAAATAGTAATTTTGAAAATGAGGTTTTATGAAAATATTTATTTCATACGAGGTACATAAATTTAAAATTTATATATAATTCTATTTTCAAAATTTATTTAATATTAATATTTATTATTCGGAAAAGTATTTTAAAATATTATTTTGGTTTAAATTTAATTAATTATAATTATCTTGGAAAAGATTTTATTTTATACGATTTGATATGATCGAGTTACTTTAAATAAAAAGGGGTGATTTATCTAATGGGAGATTTAAAACCCTCCTAATCCTTATCCTAATAGGGTTTCACCTCCTATATAAGGAGAGACCCCTTATTCTCTTCTCCATCAATTCCACAAACAAGCTTCAACCACCACAACCAAGATTGTGCGTTGTGTCTGTGTCTGCACACTCTTATTCTATAAAATTTTACAGTCATCCATACCGTGTCCGACACACCAGACATGGTCGACTCAACCCCAAATCCTAACCGCTACCCCGACCAACTCTGATCCCCTGTCCACCGCAGCACAACCCTCCACCATCATCACCACCACCACCTCATCACCGTCCCGACAACGGCAAACTTCGGCCAAGCCAATCGAGACCCCTAGAACCTGCGACACCAAAACCACTGCCTCGACTTCCACACCATCCTGGACCACCCCGACAGAAACTCCCATCACCACTGCAACTGGCAGCCCTGCCTACCCTTCCGCCACAACCCGACATCGTCTTCATGGCATATTGCTGCCACCATCAACATCCACCTTCTTTATAACATTACCGCTAAAACCTCAGCCATTCCCGCCAAGCCGACGCCACCAACTCCACCACCATCACCAAATAAACTCCGGCCATCCTTCGTTATCACCACCACATAGCCGAACCCCAATCAACGACTCCTCCTCAACGTGTGTCCGCCCCCGTCACCCGACTCCAGCCAAGTGGACCGGCGGCCAACACCAACCACCGCCACCAGAAAAAGTAAAGAGGAAGAAGAAACCAACAAACGCCATTCTTACCTTCGTCGTGCCATAGAGGAGCCCCCAGCGCCATCGATTGGCCTCTTCCCGCCGCGCGCCGGCGTCCAGACACCGACACCGTTCTCCGTCGACGAGACCGGCGTCGCCACACACGCGCAGAGCGCCCCAGCCGGAAACCCTTTGTAAGCCCTGCCGTGGCATCCCGATCGCGGTGCCTTGCCGCGTGCGTCCGCCTCCTTCGCCATAGCCCAGCCCGATGACTCTTCCCCTTGTGTCGGTGTCCCTCCGTCGCTCACTTCCTCCAGCGCTCTGTGCCGCCCGATCATGTGACGTCGACCGCGCACAGTTTCATCCCGCCAGCGTTTGCCCTCCGTAGACAATCCGGCGTCCAGCCTGCGCCGCCGACCCCATCGTTGAGAAACCCCCTTCCCGCTCACTCTTCTCATTCTCTCTCTTCTCTTTGTACTCTCCAACTCTCTCTCTCTTAAATAAATTCCATTCATGTACACAAAAGAAGAGCATCAAACAGCTGCAGTTGCTTTTATATATTTTTATTTTTATTTAATTTGATTACTATCGTTATTGGTATTAATATTTATAAATAAAATTTACATAATATATGTATGATAGTATAACCATAATACTTAATTACTTTTATTATTATTATTTATTTTTAGTAAGTAATATTCATATTCTATTCTTGGTTAAAATATTAATAAATTATGTTTGCAAAACTTTTGGTGGAAATAATAATAATAATAATAATAATAATAATAATAATAATAATAATAATAATAATAATAATAATAATAATAATAATAGGTTTGAGATCCACATATTTTTCAAAGTTAGTTTTAAACACTAGAATGTTCTTCTAGAACATATTTACTACCTAAAAATATATATCCTTGACAAATTTTAATTTTTGATCCGAATGATTAGTAATATTTTAAACTGTGAAATACAGTATTCTATTACAACTTAGAGTATTTTTTTCCTAAAAATGATTTTTATTTTTAAAGTATTTTACCAAAAACATATTTTTACTAATAAAACCTAGTTTTAAATATTATATTTTATAAAAATGGTACAATACTTTTCTCTGCAAATTCTCACTAGCTGTCAACTTTACTCGTGACTAACTCCATAAGCCTATTTTCCCGCGACTTCAGACCTCTACACATCGACCATGGGTAACAGACTAATCAGGACATATAAAGATCACCACACCGGACGACACACCAGGCAAGATACATTACCATATTTACTGCTTATATTTAGTTGCATTTTATTTCAGTTATTGTATCTATCTTTCTTGTTTATTATTTTCTTCTTGCATGTGGACTTAGAGTTAAGGGACTACCGTCAACATAGTGTATCTCATTAAACTTGTCACAATTGTATCACGAGTTGTGTGTGAGTTGTGAGTATCATGTTGTAGCCTCCCTTCCTGGAAATTCTTGAAATATTTTTTTATATTTATTTAAATGATTTAAATGGTGTTTTTTTATAAATAATTATTTAGTTAATTATTACGGTAGATAATTTTAGCCAGAATTTTCTTCATATATAAAAGGGCATGCCAGTGCCACCAGGCTTCTGTTTATGCAGGGTCTGGGAAGGGTCATGCAGCATAACCTCTCTCTATATATATATGGAAGGCCTATTTCTGCGCCTCGAACCCACATCCTCCACGATTCAAGATACAAGCCTTACTGTTGCACCAAGTGACATCCTCTAAGAAGTTTCTTATATAAAGAATATAAATGTAAACTCAATACACTTGCTCTACATAAATATATCTCATTGGTACAAGGATTTCATATTATTTGAATCCCTAGTTCTAGTATACCATGCCAATGATCGTATCACATCCACTAGCTACCTATCAAATTGCAGGAATTGATGAACATGCTGGCATCTTTCAGAAGCCTTAAAATTCTATATCTGAAATACTTATTTCTTTTTATAAAAAGGATGGTAAGTGTGATTTGATATAATATCTTAAAGTAAAATGTATTATGGTTTCAAATTTGTGTGTGAATATTTAGGTTAAATACCTTTCTTCAGTATGACATTTTTGTGTAGCAATTTGCTTTAGCAGGAGATTTTATGCACACTAGTCATTAGATCAATTTGAATGTTTCTTTTTCAGTTCTGGTCATTTGAATAAACATATTGGTGCAAACCCATCACACCAGAGATTTTACTCTTATAAGCTTAAGCGTTTGGTAAGCCTGCTGATACTTTCTCTGTCCATGTTAGGCCTTTTTTCTTCTTCTCTTAGTTACGTTTATTATCATCTTTCGAAGTACCCTTGTATATTTCTATGTGCTTGGGGGATACCCGTCCTATATTTTAAGTCCGTGTAGAAGATGATCTCTCCCCTCAGGTTGCATGCGGTTTCAAATAAACTAGAATAAGTCACTAACTGATAAACAAGGATATAACTAAATGTAACATTATGTGTAAGGCCCATTCGGTGGCATATATCTATTCATCCATTTTGTAGAAAGCCAATGGATGTGTCGGCCACAAAGGAATTTCCCAACAGCAGTAAAACTCAACAAGCCCAACCGGGCTACAGTAAAGCTCAGCTGGCCCAGCTAACTCACCCATCCCAAACCATCAGCAGGCCGAGCACACCCCATATGGAATCGAGCAGCCGACTCTATATATATATCGTATAAATATAGGGAGAGCCGTGAGTGAAAGAGGAGGACCGTGAGCCGAAACCCCAAACCTGGATCCCACGCCGCCACCCTGACACCTGACGTCGCGCGTACGCACCTATGCATCGTCGGCGGGTGGCCGGAGTGCCGCCAGGCCGACCGTACGTGCGGTCAGGCCGAGAAGCGAAGGCAGCAGCACAGAACCGCAGGACCGACTTCGCAGTAGTATTCCGTCGCGCTCGGTCGACCAATGATAGAACCGTCTTCGCATGTAATTTGACAACCTATACAACTGTAACTTCCATCATTTAGGTTGATTTTAGATAACCTATATTGCTCGAAAAATTGAACCCAAGTTCGATGAAAAACTGTTGAAACAGGACACATGAACCAGTCCAACTACTCTAGTTCGCGGTCAATTTTCTCTCAAATCATGCACGATTTCAAAAATCTATTTGGCATTTATTGACAACATGTAGGGCTTTAAAACCCTTCTGGTAGTTTAATTTATCGTTTGTTATAAGAAAAGAATTTGGATTGTAAAGTCCTTGATAAACCTGTTTTGAAAACCAGAAAAACCTTCGATACGACGTGCGTCCCGCCAATCCGGGCGACGTGGTCGCGAACCGAATGCATCAAAAGGTGCGTATCGACTTCGTGGACTTGTGGGCTTTGACGGAATTCAAATTGGTTGCATGTGCACGACGAATTTGATGCGTATCTGTCGAAATTTACCGTATCGGTCTCTGTGCAAATTTTCCAATTACTTTGTGCACGTTCGTCAGATCGAGACGAAACTTACGCCAACAGGACCGTATCATTTTTCTGGTCCCGTGTGCCAAGTTTGGTCCGATTCTGAGACAGTTGGTTGGATCGTCCTTTTGCGGGCCCCACGATCCAATTCAACGGATGATTTTGTGCACGGTCCACCAGAATCCAAAACTGGACATACTGTTGGGTTCGTATCATCAAAACGAATATGTAGACATATAGTTTGACGACTTAGAGACAATTGACTCTGGCATGTTTTTCGGTACAAAGTGGGTCCAACAACGGATACCATTTTGGCCCAAAATTATCGTTTTGTCCCTGTGTCCAGAATTGGACTTAAGGACAGACAATCTTAGCTAATTTGACCATTCTAAAAATATTGGCATTGTCTGTTTCAGCTTTCGGAGACAGTTGCGATGATTTGGACTTCTTGGCTTAGCAGTTGACTATTTTTTGTTGGATATGTGTGCAACCTCCAGGCAAGATACCTTGCCTCTCTCTACAGTTTACTTACATGTATATTTTTATTGTTATACAGTTTTACTAGTTGATTGTTTATATGAGATTTGTATATTGTGCATGTTAGTATAGATATAGTTCTTGTTCATAGATAATTTTGTAGTTCATATTGGATTGGTTTTCTCGTGTATCGTGATTGGGTCGTGTCGTATCATCACCTGTACTTGGATTGAGTCGCATCGTGTCATAGGATGAATAAGTCATAACAGAACTGCTGTACCTTGAATTCTTGAAGCTAACCTGCGAGTCCACACTAGGGGCGAGGGTTAGTAGTTAAGCTAACCTGCGAGTCCACATTAGGGGCGAGGGTTAGTAGTATATGGTTCACACCTGCGAGTCCACACTAGGGACGAGGGTGATGCTAGCCTGCGAGTCCACACTAGGGACGAGGGTTAGTAGTATATGGTTCACACCTGCGAGTCCATACTAGAGACGAGGGTGATGCTAGCCTGCGAGTCTACACTAGGGACGAGGGTTAGTAGTATATGGTTCACACATGCGAGTCCACACTAGGGGCGAGGGTGATGCTAGCCTGTGAGTCCACACTAGGGACGAGGGTTAGCAGTTGTTCAAACCTGCGAGTCCACACTAGGGGCGAGGGTTTGAGTATTCGATTGGTTATCCATTGACATCGTGATATCGTGTTTCCTTGTTCTTCTCCAGCAGTTCGTTTATGCGTAGTGGTTCTTCCAGTCGTGTATAGTCGTGTTTTCGTGTTGATTGACCTTTTTCTCGTTTATTTTCTATATTTTTCTTATTGCATGATAAACTGCTAGATAGGCATGTTTTTATGTATCTTGCTATGTCCCCTGAGGACCTGATGATCTCTTCAGGTTTAGCGATTGCATGGAGTTAGTTAGCAGAGCATGATGGTAGAGGATTGCGATGCATGATACAGGTATTTGCTTGTGATATTTTGTTATTATCTTCTCGTGCTTTATATTCTATACCATGATATATTCTGCTCATTTTATAGACTCATATCATTCTTGGAGTCTGATCGGACAATATGATAATGGGTTGCAGACCATGACCCATATTTATTCATTCATGTTTCGTACACTTATTATGGATTTGAGATATAGATTTACCTTTGCCATGATTTGGCAGTCAACCATAGCCGTGACAGCGTATACGTATTCGAGTCGGGCTGGAGTCCGTTCGATACGTAGCTGGCTTGCTCACGAGCTCGCGTCCGAAAAGCGGGTGCGGGTCGTGACAAGTTTTTTTGGTAGCCCATGCAAGTCAGAGCATATCGTATCGGTTACGTAACTGTACTGATACGAGCCTGCGACTATGACTAAACCTTATAAATCTCAATCCATACTGCCTTGAAAATTCTTTTAGAAATCTCCCTACCGTTCTTGAAACTCCATATTTTCTCTCGATTATTCTTCCTTGCTTTCCCGTACCATTGATTCTCGTCCCTCTTTATTTCGAGGGAACGAACGATCGTGCTGTCTAGGATCTATCAAAAATTCTTAAATTATAGTATAATATTGCTTGACTATTGAATATTTAGATATGAGGGATTATAGATGCCATATGCCCTAGATACCTGTTGGTAGAATTTTTAACTAGTTAGAAAGATATATATTGTAGTGGCCATGTTTTGAGGAGTAGTGTGACCAAAGGTGGGTAGAAGTCCTCGAGATTTCATAGTTACAAGATGGCTAGAAGAAGGATATAAACTTTTTGAGGAATTAAATTTAAGAAGATTCAGTAAAAGTAGACTTTCTTTTGAATTTTAAGGAAATAGTTATGAATTAGAATTTCGAGGACGAAATTATTTTTTTAGGTGGGTAGATTTGTAGCCTCCCTTCCTGAAAATTCTTAAAATATTTTTTATATTTATTTAATTGATTTAAATGGTGTTTTTTATAAATAATTATTTATTTAATTATTACGGTAGATAACTTTAGCCAGAATTTTCTTCATATATAAAAGGGCATGCCGGTGCCACCGGACTTCTGTTTATGCAGGGTCTGGGAAGAGTCAAGATGTATGCAGCCTAACCTCTCTCTCTCTCTCTCTCTCTCTCTCTCTCTCTATATATATATATATATATATATATATATATATATATATATATATATATAAAATATATATATATATATATATATATATATATATATATATATATATATATATATATATATATATATATATATAAGGCCTATTTCTGTGCCTCGAACCCACATCCTCCACAATTCAAGATACAAGCCTTATTGTTGCACCAAGTGACATCCTCTAAGAAGTTTCTTATATAAAGAATGTAAATATAAACTCAATACACTTGCTCTACATAGATATATCTCATTGGTACAAGGATTTCATATTATTTGAATCCCTAGTTCTAGTATACCATGCCAATGATCGTATCACATCCACTAGCTACCTATCAAATTGCAGGAATTGATGAACATGCTGGCATCTTTCAGAAGCCTTAAAATTCTATATCTGAAATACTTATTTCTTTTTATAAAAAGGATGGTAAGTGTGATTTGATATAATATCTTAAAATAAAATGTATTACGGTTTCAAATTTGTGTGTGCATATTTAGGTTAAATACCTTTCTTCAGTATGACATTTTTGTGTAGCAATTTGCTTTAGCAAGAGATTTTATGCGCACTAGTCATTAGATCAATTTGAATGTTTCTTTTTCAGTTTTGGTCATTTGAATAAACATATTGGTGCAAACCCATCACACCAGAGATTTTACTCTTATAAGCTTAAGCGTTTGGTAAGCCTGCTGGTACTTTCTCTGTCCATGTTGGGCCTTTTTTTCTTCTTCTCTTAGTTACGTTTATTATCATCTTTCGAATTACCCTTGTATATTTCTGCGTGCTTGGGGGATACACGTCCTATATTTTAAGTCCATGTAGAAGATGATCTCTCCCCTCAGGTTGCATGCAGTTTCAAACTAAACTAGAATAAGTCACTAACTGATAAACAAGGATATGACTAAATGTAACATTATGTGTAAGGCCCATTCGGTGGCATATATCTATTTATCTATTTTGTAGAAAGCCAATGGATATGTCGACCACAAAAGAATTTCCTAAGAGCAGTAAAACTCAACCAGTCCAACCGGGCTACAGTAAAGCTCAGCCGGCCCAGCTAACTCACCCATCCCAAACCATCAGCAGGCCGAGTATACCCCATATGGAACCGAGCAGCCGACTCTATATATATATTGTGTAAATATAGGGAGAGCCGCGAGTGAAAGAGGAGGATCGTGAGCCGAAACCCTAAACCTGGATCCCATACCGCCACCCTGACACCTGACGTCGTACGCGCGCTTCTGTGCATCGCCGGCGGGTGGCCGGAGTGCCGCCAGGCTGACGGTGCGTGCGGTCAGGCCGAGAAGCGAAGGCAGCAACACAAAACCGTGGGACCGACTTCGCAGTAGCATTCCATCGCGCTCGGTCGACCAATGATCTAACCGTCTTCGCAGGTAATTCGACAACCTATACAACTGTAACTTCCATCATTTAGGTTGATTTTAGATAACCTATATTGCTCGAAAAATCGAACCAAGTTCGATGAAAAACTGTCGAAACAGGACACATGAACCAGTCCAACTACTCTAGTTCGCGGTCAGTTTTCTCCCAAACCATGCACGATTTCAAAAATCTATTTAAAGGCATTTAATGACAACATGTAGGGCTTTAAAACCCTTCTGGTAGTTTAATTTATCGTTTGTTATAAGAAAAGAATTTGGATTGTAAAGTCCCTGATAAATCTGTTTTGAAAACCAGAAAAACCCTCGATACGACGTGCGTCCTGCCAATCCGGGCGACGTAGTCGCGAACCGAAAGCATTGAAAGGTGCGTATCGGCTTCGTGGACGTGTGTGATTTGACAGAATTCAAATTGGTTGCGTGTGCGCGACGAATTTGATGCGTATCCGTCGAAATTCACCGTATCGGCCTCTGTGCAAATTTTCTAATTACTTTGTGCACGTTCGTCAAATCGAGACGAAACTTGCGCCAACAGGACCGTATCATTTTTCTGGTCCTGTATGCCAAGTTTGGTTCGATTCTGAGACAGTTGGTTGGATCGTCGTTTTGCGGGTCCCACGATCCAATTTAACGGGCAATTTTGTGCACGGTCCACCGGAATCCAAAACTGGATATACCGTTGGGTTCGTATCATCAAAATGAATCTGTAGACATGTAGTTTGATGACTTTAGAGACCATTGACTCTGGCACGTTTTTTTCGGTGCAAAGCGGGTCCAACGGCGGATACCGTTTTAGCCCGAAATTATCGTTTTGCCCCTGTGTCCAGAATTGGACTTAAGGACATGCAATCCTAGCTAATTTGACCATTCTGAGAATGTTGGCATTGTCTGTTTCAGCTTTCGGAGACAGTTGCGATGATTTGGACTTCTTGGCTTAGCAGTTGACTATTTTTTGTTGGATCTGCGTAAAACCTCCAGGCAAGATACCTTGCCTCTCTCTACAGTTTACTTACATGCATATTTCTATTGTTTATATAGTTTTACTAGTTGATTGTTTACTTGAGATTTGTATATTGTGCATGCTAGTATAGATATAGTTCTTGTTCATAGATAATTTTGTAGTTCATATTAGATTGGTTTTCTCGTGTATCGTGATTGGGTCGTGTCGTGTCATCACCTGTACTTGGATTGAGTCGCATCGTGTCATAGGATGAATAAGTCATAACAGAACTGTTGTACCTTGAATTCTTGAAGCTAACCTGCGAGTCCACACTAGGGGCGAGGGTTAGTAGTTATATGTGTCTTAAGCTAACCTGCGAGTCCACATTAGGGGCGAGGGTTAGTAGTATATGGTTCACACCTGCGAGTCCACACTAGGGACGAGGGTGATGCTAGCCTGCGAGTCCACACTAGGGACGAGGGTGATGCTAGCCTGCGAGTCTACACTAGGGACGAGGGTTAGTAGTATATGGTTCACACCTGCGAGTCCACACTAGGGGCAAGGGTGATGCTAGCCTGCGAGTCCACACTAGGGACGAGGGTTTGTAGTTGTTCAAACTTGCGAGTCCACACTAGGGGCGAGGGTTTGAGTATTCGATTGGTTATCCATTGATATCGTGTTCCCTTGTTCTTCTCCAGCAGTTCGTTTATGCGTAGTGGTTCTTCCAGTCGTGTATAGTCGTATTTTCGTGTTGATTGACCTTTTTCCATTTATTTCCTGTATTTTCCTTATTGCATGATAAACTGCTAGATAGGCATATTTTTATGTATCTTGCTATGTCCCCTGAGGACCTGATGATCTCTTCAGGTTTAGCGATTGCATGGAGTTAGTTAGCAGAGCGGGATGGTAGAGGATTGCGATGCATGATACAGGTATTTGCTTGTGATATTTCGTTATTATCTTCTCATGCTTTATATTCCGTACCATGATATATTCTGCTCATTTTATAGACTCATATCATTCTTGGAGTCTAATTGGACAATATGATAATGGGCTGCAGACCATGACCCATATTTGTTCATTCATGTTTTGTACACTTATTGTGGATTTGAGATATAGATTTACCTTTGCTATGAATTGGCAGTCAATCATAGCCGTAACAGCGTTTACGTATTCGAGTCGGGCTGGAGTCCGTTCGATACGTAACTGGCTTGCTCACGAGCTCGCATTAGAAAAGCGGGTGCGGGTCGTGACACATGTAGTGGTTACTTGCGTGTTGGCTGATCACCCGTGAGCATGCGTAGGAGTATCTGTCAATAGATGTATGTTAGAAGACTTGACAGTTATTGAATATAAACCGTGTTGTGGAAACCACACGTGTTGGTGTGTCATGGTTACGATGCATATATAGTATCATTGGGGGGAGGGGACATCTACTAGCGTAGGGGCTAAATTTACTTTTTACACATTTTTGGGTGATAGTGACTCGGATGAGCGCTACTTGCTGCCCGGCCGATAGTGTCTCGGATGAGCGCTACTTGACGGCCACTCTTTATTACTTGCGTGAATCCTTACAGCCCCTGCGTAGAACGTTATCCTCAAAGTGCATATCACATAGACGGTTAGGGACCCAGTTGTGTTGTAGTTTTATAGTGTTTACATTGCAGTTATAATGGCATGTTCTTCCTGTATCTTGTTACGTCCCTCTGAGGACCTGGTGATTTCTCCAGGCGTGTTTCGTGATTTCTTACAGGTGCTCTAGCTAAGGCCATGTCTTCCTTCCTGTCACGACTCGCACCCTGATTAGGAGCACGAGTACGTGGTTACGTCCAGCCTACGCCGCATCATCGACGGTAGAACGTTGTCTAGGTTGTCTACAAAACTACACTAAACAGTATAAAGGTACCTGTACAGTATATACACTCCGAATGGAGGTGACATAGCAATACAGTCTCAATCACAAAAACAACTAGGATAGATAGCACGAAAGGAAATATGATAGATAAAAACAGAAAATAAGTTCAAGATCCACACAAGTCCAGAGCTATACACAACTACACAGAGTCATAGGAATATAATATAAAATGCTACAAACTGAAAGTACTAGCTGGCTCGCAGGCTAGGCAAACCTAACTAAACTACACTACTCAGGGTGAGCAAAGTCTAGTGGCTCTACTAACAAGCCACGGTCTAGGTCTACTCCGTCAGACTCGACCCCATAATAGGTCGGGCAATCTGCCTCAGAATTATCTATAATATATCAACGGTATCCTGTCAGAAAAATGAGCAAGTATAAACACCAACAGCAGTTCCATGTGAATTGACAAATACTATAAGAGACAGTATAATGAAATACAAGACAAAGATATGTGAAATACAGGGTATAATCAACAGAAAATGCATAATAGATGTGAATACTAAATAGGACGACAATATATATATATATATAGGATGACTTATGAACTCTTTGGAAACCGAGTTACAACCCTTAAACCAAACAAGGATTGGGGTTGTAACTCTTCTCCCGAACAGAACTTAGTCTCCTAGGATAAATAAATATAAAAATGTGACTTGAATTATTAGAGCGCTATGTGATCGGCTAGGGAATCATGGTAGGGTTATCCACTTGGCCCGGCAATCCGCGGTGACCTCAACGGAAAGTCATGCCGGCCAACCTGGATAACATGGACATAGAGGTATCTGCTACACCCTACGTGAGGTGAGAGTGGCACAAGCAAAATAGTGACATGGGACTTTGATCACATAACCCCTAATAATTCCCCTATCCCCGAATAGTATCATTGATCCGGACATGGCACGTCATGACATGGGATTCAAAAGCAGGGGGCCAGTCCACTCATCGATGTCTATATAAGTACATGAAACATGGATATCACACACCAATATACCAATGAAATCCGAGAATAACATCTCATGACAGGATACGACGTATACTAGTCCATGGACCGTCGTGTCGGGAATCATGTAAGACACTACAACTGAATCGAATATAGTAGATATCAAGACAATGAAAACTATCAGTGAATGTACTCGCCTGTGGTCCTGAGCTGATAAGGTGAACAGACACTCAGAGTAATCACAGACCTAAAATAAGATACTATGAGTCAAACAGGGTTTTTATAATAAAAATGAAGCTAATTTAAGTCATGAATACAAGTCTAAGTCAAACTAGGTCAATATAGATCAAATTGAGTCATACTAGGTCATACTGGTTCATAATAGGTCATACCAAGTCATTGGGAGTCAATCCAAGTCAAGCTAGGTCAAACGGGGTCAAGGTTGACTTACAGTTGACTTTTGGTCAACTGATCAACCCTGGTCAACTCTGGTCAACTCTAGGTCAACCCTAGGTCAAACTAGTCTAATGTTGACCAACTGTTGACTTTCAGTCAACTGGTCAACTCTGGTTTGGTTTCGGTCAAATCTAGTCACTTATAGGCTAAGGTTGACTCTCGGTTGACTTTTGTTAACTTTTGGTCAAAATGGTCAACCGAAGTCAAAA
This sequence comes from Iris pallida, assembly GCA_029216955.1. Taxonomy (NCBI): domain Eukaryota; kingdom Viridiplantae; phylum Streptophyta; class Magnoliopsida; order Asparagales; family Iridaceae; genus Iris; species Iris pallida. The sequence continues at coordinate 11,343,796 of JANAVB010028197.1, read as the reverse complement.
CTAGTCTAGGAGAACTATATTTGATCATTACCAACCAAGAGAACCAAGTTCTAACCATATCTTAAACTCTAAACTCAATTACCTACATTACCCTTACCAAGGTAATCCCGATACCTTGTCCAATACAAAGGAAACCCCGCTAATTCCCAGGATACTAGCCTAGGCTCCCTAGGGTAGTTAGATACCATCCTATCTAAGGGTTACCTACCAAGAATTATAGGTTTCCTAGATATCTAACTTATCTTAGAACACATGTTCGTTTACCCTTATTACCTTACCATGATATTCTCTAACTTCTAGTTAACATCCACATACCACACTCACTCATTCCCTCGCAACATTGACTCCCATAATACCACACTCATAGGCTCTCACCTATAGGCTTACATATAGGCTAACACCTATAGGCTATTAGCTAACTTCTATAGGCTCACACATACACACACATAGCTCACAAACACACACACACATAGCTTACAAACACACACTACAAGCTAAAATAGTGGACTGATATGTAGGGTGTTTGGGACTTCTATAGACTCACACACAAACACACAATGAGCTGGAAAATGGGGACAACATAAGGGCTGGAATGGGGACTGGTTAATGACAGTTTTGGGACAGCTAACATGGTGTTTTGTGACAGCTATATGGCTGTCTTAAGGGGCTGTTTGGGGCCGAAATTTTGAACAGGTTCTAGGGGTGCTATGGGACAGCATATGGACTGCTTGTATGGCTGAGTTTAGGGCTGTTATGGGGTGGTTTTGGGACAGGTAAGGGGCTATTAGTGGCTGAATGTAGGGACTGTTTTGGGCCGGTGTAAGGGTGGTTAGGAGGGGCTGTTAAGGGTGGGTTTTGAGGCTGCTATGAGGGTGAAATGGGACAGCCATATAGGCTGGATTGGGGCTGCCAATGGGGTGAACCATGGGGCTGATTTGGGGCAGCAATGGACAGGTTTTGGGGGTGGTTTGCTGCTGCCAAAGGGACCTGTTTGGGACTGCTACCAGCAGCTGTTGCTGCCCCCTATCCTCTCATCATTCCATCACTCATTCCCCTCTCTAATCTCTCACTCACACTCTCTATTTCACTCCATCATCTCCCACTAATCTCTCACTCTCTCTAACTATATACAAACACAAAACACACACTATACTAATACCAACACCACTCTCATTCCTCCCCTCCATCCTTGGCCGAATCCACACTCTACCCAAACACAAATGAAAACACACATACACACCATTGTACACATATAAATTAGACACTATATATATATATATATATATATATATATATATATATATAATATGATACAATATGATACATAGAAAAACACATCTCTAAACCAATAGAAATCTGAGATTAATCTCTAATAAATCATTTAAACAATATACATAATAAATACAAGTGTCCAAATAGATTCTTCCCACTAGGACACAAACCTACACATAGGACACACCTAAAAGTCTCCAAATGGACACGAAATGGACACAAATGGAGACACAACCATGGGGGTCATTCCTATGGGTCTAAAACCATCCTATATGCATGAGGAAATGGAAAGGAGAAGGGATTTATACCTCCCGGTAGATCGAATCGAAGAAAAGACTTCCCGATGCGACACCGACACGTAGGAATCCCGAATGGACACGAACGAGCTCCGAATCCTTCCAAACTTGGCTAGCTTCCTCCTTGGCTTGAGTAGAGAAGGAAAGAAGAAGGTTGGGTGGAAGAATGAAAGGATTTGGTGGAGAAATTAATGGAGGTTGCTCTCTAAAATTTGGGGAAGAACAAGAGAGAGAAAGTGGAAGAGATAATGGTGAAAAGTTTTGGGTCTATCCTATCCCAAGTGGCCAGCCATAATGGGGCTATGTGTCCTATTATGGTAAGGTCCAAAATGCCCCCACTAATCTATTCTATTAGTATTAGGAAAGGGCTAATTGGTTGGGGCTAAATTAGTCATTCAAATGTCTCTAATCACACTAACCCTATCCATAATAATTAGCCTAACCACTAACTAAAATAATTAGCATGTGGGCCATGGCTAACTAGTGTGTGGGTCCCACTAGAGTCAATACTATCCCGGGTCCCCGATACAAGTCGGATTGAGTTGAAATTCGAACCCGACTCAAATAACCCCAAAATAATATTATAACTAAATAAATAATTTCAAAAATATTCTAAAATAAAAAATGACAAAAATACCCCTGTTTCTGAAAACTGGGGTGACACTTCCTCCGTGATGATTGCTCTTGGACTCATCACTTGCTCGTTCGACCAACTCTTTCTTTGTATATTTTTCCATATTTAATTTAGTTGGTAGTGGATCTGTCTCCGCCCAACGATTGTGTACATGACAAACTCAAAGTTGCTTTTATATTATTATTTATCTTTGTGGATGAGATTTAGTGTCTTAGCTTTCTATATTTTACAGCTTATGTATACATACGAGTCTTTTATTTACTCGTATGTATACAACTGGTATGATACGTATCTAGTCCCAAGTATTTTGGGACTGGGACGTGACAACGTCCGTGGCGTCGATAGGTCAACTCAGCATGCAATGATATATATTTTACTTAGGCATGAAGGAGTAGGAAAGAGAAGTTAATGTCCCCCACCTTGAGCCGATACGCCTTGTCATTTCGCCGAGTCGATGTGGCTCGATTTCATAACTTCATTGTACGGCCAACTCTCCTGACTTAGCCATTCGAGCACTTCGTACTTCATTAAATTATACATTCGATTTTGCTTACCGTGCCAATGCCTCAGTCCGTCGCAAGGCGACGATTGGTTTCGTGGACCCCTTTCTGAATAAGATAAAATATCGACCTCTAATATTTCAGCGTAAACGTATAGCTTGCACACTAAACCAACTAAAATTAATACTTGTCTGAATCGGTTAAATGCCTTGCTCGATTCGATTTCTTAGATCTTCGAACCAACTCAATGCTTTTCCTCGGACCAACTTAACACTTGCATCGATCTTACTCGATACGTTTCTTTGGGCAATGCAACTCTTCGCATCGACTTAGTTCGATGCATTGCTCGGAACAACATAACTCTCGTATCGATTCACATCGATACATTTCATTCGGCCAACGCGACTCGTCGAGTCAATGACTCAGCATAATGTACCGTACGGAGCAGGGTATTACACTTTATGTATCTTGTTACGTCCCTCTGAGGACCTGGTTATCTCTCCAGGTGTGTGCTCTTGTCTTTCGCAGGTGTTCTAGCCATGGCCGTAATCACTATTTCTTCGAGGATGATTGTACTTTTGTCACGCCCCAGAACCAGAATACTGGAGAGCGGGGGAATGACTCAGCCAGCTACGTATTACGGGTAGATGAATACCGTATAATACGATCAATGCTGTCTAACCAGACGAGGGGGTGCATACTACATGAAAGTCTTACTATGGTCACTTCACATCTATTGTCTCAATCATTCAAACAAGAAGCAAAAATAGAGAACATGTAAGATAAAGCAGTAAGGCGTCCCAAACGCTTAGTCAAAATGTTCTTGAGATCTGGCTTTACAAAACATAGCCATATGGTATAGTAACATATACACAATTGTTATCAGCTGCAGTCTGACTTAATTACAATTATGTAAAAGTAGGTGCAAGATAATCCGACTAACATGTCGGTGCCAAACGGCTAAGTATGAAGTAAATAACAAAACGAGCGATGAAGTAAGGAACCCACTCGAGTCCTCCTGCGATCATTCCCCTAGTATTGACCATCTTGGAGGTGGAAGTAAGCTGAGTCCTCGGGAACCGGCTCTAAATCTGGCCATACAAAACCAGAGAGGTTAGACCTCTAACAGCAAGTACCACAAGGAAGCACGATATGAAGGATTAAACCAGTAAGTAAGAGAATATAATAATAGATCTCTGCTTTCCACTAGGATTCACATAACATCACGATACTTCGAACCAACCTCCCAACCAAACAAGGACAGAAGTTGGCCCGTCATGCCATGACATTCTGATCATCTCAGTTAGGCAACAGAGTAGGTACAGTACACAAACAAATCATCTTGAACGGTCAATCAACTCCTACGGCTTGCTATTATGAGTCCCAAGTTATCCTGGACTTATACAAATAGGGATTCCTCAGTTCTTACTATGTGCGAGCAAGGCTAGTCTATCCAGTCAATCAATTGCGCTAATCATGAATTAGACGAGTCCCAGCGGGACGCCCGTCATCAATATACAATATACAATAATAATATAAGCAGATACCGCTCCCTGCCCGTGTGGCAGGTTTACAGTATCTGTGGGAACCAGCCGGCCTGTCGGGCACTACTAGTCCCAAGAGGGCTGCCATATAAGAACTCGGGGATCCATTCTCTCCATGCAATCATTATTTTATTTAACTTAATAGTCTCTACGTTGAGTGAAATCCCATGCCGTGGATCATGGTCATTCAAATGAGTACTTTCGTACGGGGTACGATATGCGTAACTCTACAACGATACCCGTGTGGCTAGGTTGTAGGTCTTACATAGCGTAATACAACAATCAAATCTAACCACGGAGTAATCATGCCTTGACCATAAAGTACACATGCTGCTTTGTAGAAAAATAAATAAATTGAAGCCTGCACATGCCTGTATGTCAATATTCGGGATCGGCTAATCAATTACAATAGTTCATTACATGAACGTGTCTCATTCATTTAATTCAATAAGACGACTAGCCAGTCTCTTAGTTCCAACTAGGAACGCATGATCAATTTAGTCAAGATAACCATTATTATCAATGGTGACAAGGCATGAAAGTCAATTAGTATTAAATGGGGTCGAGTCTATAACTCCTCATGGTTAAGTTCCAGTCTTACTGGGTATCCATAAACCAATCAAGACACAGGGCACGTTCTACACAACCATATATATTAAAAATATTAACATGCCAAGATTATCGAGTTCATAAAAAGGCGTAAGGATATAATAGAAGAATTATCATGCCACCATTAAATGAATAAATTATAGAACAAATAGAAACACCAAGGTCAGGAAGTCACGCCAACAAGTCTATGCTAAGGCCAACAAGTCACGCCAACAAATCTATGCTAAGGCCAACAAGTCACGCCAAGTCTAGTAGGTAGGAGTGAGCGTATAAACAGCGTGAGCGTGAAAAGTGGTTCACGTTGGCACGCACAGCGTGAGCGTGAAGGGTAATTCACGCACTCATAATGTGAGCGTGAAAAGTAACTCACGCACGCACAGCGTGAGCGTATGAGCGTGAAAAGCGTGATAAGAAATTCACGCACGTACAGCATGAGCGTGAAAAGTAACTCACGCACGCACAGCGTGAGCGTGATAAGAAATCCACACACGCACGGAAAGACGTGAGCGTGACTAAAAATTCACGCACGCACGTAAAGACGTGAGCGTGACTAAAAATTCACGCACGCACGTAAAGACGTGAGCGTGACTAAAAATTTACGCACGTACGTAAAGACGTGAGCGTGACTAAAAATTCACGCACGTACGTAAAGACGTGAGCGTGACTAAAAATTCACGCTAACACGTAAAGACGTGAGCGTGACTAAAAATTCACGCTAACACGTAAGAACGTGAGCGTGACTAAAAATTCACGCTAACACGTAAGAACGTGAGCGTGACTAAATCTCCCGAACTCTAATCTTATGGAGCCTTCGTTCCAAGCCAGAATGAGGTTCCCATGGTTCAGAATGGTGAAGAATGAGAAGCTCTGCCATATGGAACTATCTAATTCGAAAGCACGCCAGGTTGGGAGATCAAAACCCATGGTCAACCGAAAACACAACTTAGATCTGTAAGAAACGAGCCAAGGAAATAAAAAATGCTAAGTAGTAAACTCTCTTAGAATCACAAGAGGAAGACAAATGAACCATAAAAATGGTTCTCCAAGTGGAAGCAAGAAGCAAGATGTACTTGCCTGCTGTTGGTAGGTGGAGAGAGAGATGAGGAAGAAGAAGAAGTAATGGTGAATGAGAGTTATGAGGAGAGAGAAGGGGATGGGGGCTTTAAATGGAAAGGTGGTGGTAGGTGGGGGTTTGTGGGGGTTCGGTTCATGTGAACCGCCATGAACCCAAAAATAACCAACCATGGCCGAACCACAATAAGACTAAAGCAGAGAAGTTAAAAGCAGAAAATAAAATGCAGAAATAAAATGCAGGAATAAAATTGCAGGAAATAAAATGCAGATAATTAATTAACATGAAATTAAAGGAATTTAAATACAGGATAATACATGATAAATATTAAATAAATATATATGAGTTGCACATGTATAAAAATACGCATTCTGGGAACGGGGAGTGACAACTTTGATCGTCTTCACTTCGTTCGCCAAACTCTTTATTTTGTTATGTATTCTCTCTCTATTTTAAAATAGTTGGTAGTAGATTTGTCTCTGCCCAACATCTTGTATAAAGACATTTCATAGTTGATTATATGGTATCTTTTATTCCTTTATTTTGTGGATGAGATTAGTTAGCCTTGGTTTTACTGCATTTACAGCTTATGTATACATACGAGGATTCCATATATTGGAGTATACTTCGTATGTATGCAGCTGGCATGTCTACGTACTTAGTCCTAAGTATTTTGGGACTGGGGCATTACAACCGGCATCCTCAGATGGAGCAGAACCGCCGTCACGTGATAGAAGTCGGCCAATTGGCACGTCGTCGTCGTCATCGGAAGAACGTGGAGGAGTAGGAGCTCGTTGCTTCGACCGAGCTTGGGGTGCCGGTGGCTGCATTCGAGACTGAGCTTGGGGTGCCAGTCCAGAAATTCTAATTGGGCGCTCGAGAGGACGTCCCTCGCGTTCCTTTCGCTTTGACGTAGTAGGCCGTATTCTTTTGTTAGCGGCCGGAGGACTGCAGGACAATATACAGTTATTAAATAATAGAAACGAAAATAGGACTGTTACTTCCCCCCCTCCCGTATGAGCATCATACAGTTACCCCCCCTCCCAATATGAGCATCACGCTGTTACCCCCCCCCCCCCACCCCCACCCACATATGAGCATCATGCAGCTAATTACATTAGGACTGCCACAATCCTGGCAGTCCTAATACTTTCAGCCCCGACTGTAGCAGCTGAACGCCCAAAACGATACGATCGTTTGTCGTTTCTAGGGTTAGGGTTTCAAGAAAAAATATGAAATTTTTCATGTTCGAAAATTCCATCCATGAACCCTAAAGAGATCCTAAACATAATTTATCAAAACTTTTTAGAGAATTAAGAAATATTCTAGGGTTTTGAATATAATGTAGAAAATTATAGAAGAAATTAGGGAAGAATATACCTAGAATCCGATGATTGTTTCGACTTGCGTGTCATCTCTTCGAATCTTGGAATGTTGTAGAAGAAATTTTGGTGGAGGAATTGGAAATGGAGTGGTGGAGAAGAGAGTAGGATTTTGGGAGAGCTTTTCTTTTGGTGGAGAGAGAGAGAGGAAAATGAGAAATGGGGGAGGAAATGAGGATTTGGGGGGTTGGGCTGCCCCCAAGCAACTTGTGGGCAACCCCCAACAAAAATTTTACCTTCTTGGACTGCTCCCAAGTAAGAACTGCCCTCAAGTAAACTTGTTAGTGCCCTTAGAAAAAGCCAATAAATTTGGTTACAAATAGTCGAATCTCTATAGTCAGCTGTTGTCGGGTTCGATCTCGTCTGTAGTTAAATAATACATTAAAATTATTCCTCCCCCCCCCCCCAAAAAAAAAGGAGAGAGAAGAAAATAGGAAAAATCAACGTTCTGGGTCGTCTTCCTCTTCTTCTCCATCGGACCTGAACAAAATCTAGGGTTTTTCTCCACTTCCCACTCCCCCCTTCTTCAATTCTCCGCCAGGGTTTGCTGAGATCCACTTCGAGTGCGATAAAACCCTAGAGTTCCACCTCTCCGGGGCCATCGATTTCCTCAAATGTAAGCAAAATCTCCCACGCTGCGTAGTTGTGGGTTTGTCCGACGTCGGTTTTTACGTGTATTCTGCCGGTTCAGATTCCCGTGGGTATCGCCATTGGAGAGAATGAGGCGGCGGAGCTTCGACCTCCGGCGTCCAGCGAGGAGGCGGTGGTTCGACGGGCAGTGGGGGTGCGTCGCGGTCGGAGGGCTGACGGTCCTGATGCTGTTCCTGTTCCTCGGCCGCGAGAGCAAGCCTAGATCTCCGTCGCTGATTTCTCAGGTTGGATCCGTTTTCATATTGTGTTAATATAACTATGGCCCAAAAAACAATGCTTTAGTGGCTTCCGAACTAAAGTTTGCTGCTAGTGCCTCCTCCTGGTGGCACTGAATTGATAGGGGATCTAACTGAATTCACCATTTAAGTAGTACAAACCTAGAAGTAATTGGAAGATTTGGGGAGAAGAGGATCTTTATTGAATTCTTGAAGTAGCGGGAAAGTTTGTTACAAACAAGAGTTGGGAAATTTTGGATACAGAGCTTTCTGATCCCCTCCTCTTCTATTCGTCCTGTAGCTTAAGCTACACCTGGTCACCCACTGAAAATTCCGTGTGACTTCTGTGAAGGTCTGCAGTCTTATTCATTCTATCTTGAGCTAACGTTTAGGTTATCTTTTAGAATCTGTAAAGAATTACCCCTCAATGCAGTAGCCTCTGCCACTTCCTTATCCGCTACGCTAACTCAGACGCATAGGTTAGGATGTGAGGTGGAGATCTTCCATATAGTGCTTCAAAAGGTGTAGTCTTTGTAGATGAGTGCCGGTTTGTGTGATACCAGTATTCCGCCCACATCAAGTGTTTGGTCCATTCCTTAGGTTTACGGCTGCAAAAGCATCTTAGATACCCTTCAATACATCTGTTTGTAACCTCAGTTTGACCATATCTTTGTGGATGGTATGCAGTACTATGTTGAAGCTGTGTTCCCTGCAATTTGGAAAACTCCTTCCAAAACATGCTAGTGAAAATGGGATCCCTGTCAGTTAAAATGGTTCTTGGCATTCCATGTAACTTGAAAACTCCTTCTAAAAAGACTTGAGCTACTGTTAATGCAGTTCACGGATGAGAGAGGGCAGGGCCGGCCCTGAGCAATTGGTGGCCCAAGGCAAAATTTCCTAAATGGGTCCCATACATAATGTAAAAAAAGTATAAATAAAACAAAATTTTGTTGTAGTCAAGATTTGAACCAAAAATCTCTTAAATACAAGTTTAGCATTGTAACCACTACACCACAATGTTTTTTGTTAAAAAACGGCACATGATATATACTAGTTCTATTATAGACAGTTTCATGTTGGTGCCCCTTTTCGTCAGGGAGCCCTAGGCCGTCGCCCGGCCTGCCCTGGGCCAGGGCCGCCCCTGAGAGAGGGCAAACATGTGTATGTACTTAGTGAGTCTGTCAACTACCACATATGTACTTAGTGAGTCTGTCAACTACCACATACAGTAGAATTGTGATGGCTAGTAGGCAATCCTTCTATGAAATCCATAGATATAGATATACCCTCCCAAACTCTATTAGGAATTTGTAAGGGCTGTAGTAGTCCTGCAAGTGAAATGTTCTTAGCCTTGTGTCTCTGATAGATCTCACATGACCTCACATAATCCTGTACACTCCTTTTCATACCTTTCCAGTAGCATACTTCTTGAGTTTGTGAAGAGTTTTTAAGGACCCAGCTCTGTTCTCACTTGGTTTTTCTTTCTGATAGTAACTTGAATCCTACATTTTTTCTTTAAACTGCTACAACTGATCTGGAGTTACCTAAGTAATAGCCTTCAAGGACATTTCCTCTCTTCTTGATAAGCTGTTTGCTGTTTTGTTTTTCCTTCCTTTCTTGTCCTCAACCCTGTAATTATATCTATGTAACTTCAACACCCATTTGTACTGAGCATCAGTGTATACCCTTTGCTCTAACATGAATTTGAGGGATTTATGATCTATCTTAATGATGAATTGTCTGTCCCATAGGTACTAATTCCATTTCTTTACTGCTACTAATATAGCTACCATTTCTTTTTCATAGGTTGATATCACAGTAGTTCTTCCTTTAAGATTTTGACTTAAGAAAGCTATGGGGTCTTCCTTTCTGTATAAGAACATCCGCGAGTCCTCCCCCAGATGCATCAAACTCTAAAACAAATTCTTCATTGAAGTTTGGCATGTCCAGGGCCGGTGGTTGTGTCAGTGCTAACTTCAAGTTTTCAAAGGATTTTTGAGCTGCATCTCCCCATTGAAAAGAATTTTTCTTGAGCAAATTGGTTAGAGGACCTGCTATAATTCCATATCCTTGAACAAACCTTCTGTAGTAACCCATGTTCCCTAAGAAACCCCTCAATTCTTTGATAGTTTTAGGCACATGCCAGTACATGACAGCCTTGATTTTATCATGATCTACTTCTACACCCTTTCTAGAGATGACATGCCTCAGATACCCCACATGTCTTTGGCCAAAATAGCACTTGCCTTTCTTAATTCTAAACTGACTGTCTTCCAGTTTCTCAAAACTTTCTTTAAATGTTCACAATGGCTCTTAAGGTCTGGACTGTAGACTAGAATATCGCAAAAAAAAACCCAGTATTCATTAGAGCTTGGAAAGTAGAGGGTACATTAGTGAGTCCAAAAGGCATTATTAGGAACTCATAATGAACTCATAATGCCCTTCATGTGTTCTAAATGTTGTCTTATGTACATAAATCTTCTGCCATCCTTAGTTGGTGGTAACCATACCTCAAATCCAATTTGAAGAAATATTGGGCACCATTAAGTTCATCAAAGAGTTCCTCAATGAATGGAATGAGAAATTTATCCTTAACTGTGTTTTGGTTTAAGGATCTATAATATGACCAGTGATGAATAGGAGCTATGAGTGGGCCTGATAATTCCTGTATCCAGCATTTCCTGTACCCGCATTTCTATATCATTTTTATGAACATAAGGATGTCTGTATGATGTGAAGTACGTGTAGGCAACTCTAGAAGGGGGGGGGGGGGAGGGTGAATAGAGTATGTGTTGATAATACCCAATTAAAAATAACTCTATTCAAGTTCACCCAACAAAAATAATAATCAGAGTATAAGTGCGGAATATAAATAGAGATCAGAGAAGCATACGCAGACACAACAGTTTTTAACCTGGTTTCTCTCGTGGAGGACTAGTCCAGGCCTGAGAACCCTAGCTCAGGATTGAAATCCACTATTTGTGAAATAGCGTACAACCACGTGCCTTTACTCAGAAGAGCACGCCAACTTCTTACAGATTCGCAGATGGCGAGATTTGGAATTGTCCAAGTGACTTTTTTTGGAACTCTTGCACACAAACTTCTAGTTGACTCGCACTGAGCACCTTGGGGGCTTGGAAAGTTTTGTGGCTAGTTAGATGAGAAGAATAAGCTCTTGAATGTATAGGCTATAGAAGAAGAGAAGATGAGAAGATTGGATGATTGAAAATGAGAGAAATCAAGGCCTATATATACTAGTCCAGAGAGGCAGAGTTCGGCCAGAACTCTGTCCCAAATATTCAAAAATTTAGCTGTTGGACAACTAGCAACCAACAAACCCTAAAAATCAGGTCATAAAATTAAGGGGACAGAGTTCGGCTCTGTCTCCTTGGGGATAGAATGTTCAATGGGCTGTTTTGGGTTTGGTAGGTTTTTGGACTTTTGTTTGTGGAGCTTTGGGTGTAAAGTCTAAGGTTGAGATACTCAGTGCGACTCAACTTACAATAGCCTAGACTCAATAAAAAGTAAAATACAGACTCAGAGAACAAGTAAACAACAGCATGTCATAGCAATTGTCGATGATGTTCGTCTTGAGCTAATGTGTGGTGATTGTCTGTTTTGGAGCTTGATGGCGCTTGATGTGTCAAGTTGGATCATAACATATATCGTCTTGTTAATTATCAAGATTAGGTTGACTGCGATCCAGTTTGGGTCAACAATCTTCTCCATTTTGATATTTGACAAAAATACGATATTTGCATGTCACAACATTCATACCTGGACACATAAAATAATGATAATAGCTCCTCCGTATATGAACATGTCGGCTCCCCCTTAAATGGGTATATCCTGAGACAAGTTCTAATCCAAGCAAGCACAACAATATATATATTGAAGCTCAAAACACATGTCCATAAGTATTATCAAGTGTTTCCAAAGCACAAGCAAATATCACAAGTATTCTCCCCCTTTGTCATTTAGCAAAGTGATAAAGTGGCTCCCCCATAAAAAGTAGACAAAGTGAATACATGCAATCACACGTGGAACCACAATCATAGAGAGAAACTACTAGCAGTTTTATCTCATAAAAACCAAAGTGCATAAGTTTGAAGGAAATACAATGCATGAAAATAGAAATACTATAACTCAAGGTTTTTAAAAACTACTACATAAATCATAAGGAAACTATAGCCTAGCATTATTAGCAGGTACTAAACCATGACCATCATGGAGCACGGGATGGACCAGCAGAGTCTGAAGGGTCGCTGGCAGAGCGACGAGGGTCAACAAAAGCCGCTTCCGGGTCCTGATACCGCCTGACCCATGTGTCGTCAATACGGTAACCTTCGCGAGAAGGGTCCCGTACGATAGGGAACGACATAGTAGGATGGGTGGCCAGGGTATACTGGAGGTCGTGCAGCGAGTTGCTGATAGCACTCATCTGAAGGGTGGTGCGGTAATCCAACTGAGTCCAGCGGTCGTCTTCCAAACGGAAGCGATCGCGCAACATCGTCTGGATGGAGTCCAGAGTAGCAGGAGGCTCGGGCTCAGGAGCATCAGGAGCAGCAGGAGCATCAGAGTCAGAAGACTCAGCAGGAGGGGCAATAGCAGCAAGAGTCCTCCGTGCCTTGGACAGATAGGCAGGAGCAGGAAGAAACTGACACTCATCGAGGGGAATGTGAAAAGCACGAAAGATTATCGGCAGATACATAGCATAGACCAATGATCGTGGCTTGGTTCTCGCACTAATCATCCAGTCCATCATCGTGCGAGGGAAGTTGAATAGAACATGGAAGTGCAAGTGATAGAGAGCAGATATCTCAAGATATGAAACTTCATCGGTTGATCCCGCTTTGGGCAAGATCGAAGCGAATATAATCCGATGGAGTTCATAGAAGTAGGGGTTGAGGAATTTTGCTCTAAGCTTGCGAGGACGTGTGTTAGGGGTACACAAGTCGTCCTTAAGCTTTCAAGAGAAGATCCATCGAAAAATTGAAACCGTCGGACATCGACGAGTTTCTCCCACGAATTGGGTTCCAGGATTTCTAGATAGTCGCAAGCTCGAAGTCATCAAACGATATATCAATATCGGCGACACGAGAATAAATCCGCGTGTTGTAATGAGTCAAATTGCAATAGAACATTTGTATGGCATTTAAATAGACAATAGATGAAGTTGAAACAAGTTCATCTAGATTTAAGTCATGAAATAGTGAATCATAATCCGAAAATATTGTAAAGTTGATCGGATGTCCCGGAAACACGCTACGTGAGCGAAAGTCGGAAAACCACTCATTGGAAGCATCCAATGAGACAAAAAGTTGCTCATTGTAGGTGTTAGGGTTTGGTGGAGGTGGTGGATTGAATAATGGATGGATAGGAGGAGGAGGAGGAAGAGGAAGAGGAGGAGGAGGGTTAGAAGATGATGCTCCTTCACTTCTTCTCTTTCCTCTACCAAAAAGTTTTGGTGCCATGGATAATGAAAAGAGAGAATTAAAAAAAGAAGAAGGATTTATACCTCACACAAATAGTTGAAGATGGAAGAGATCCTTCAAAAAACCTTAGATCTTGAGTTTGGAAGGAAAACGCCCTAAAATATGGGTTTTCTAGGGTTAGGGTTTGAGAGAAAACAAAGAAAATTGAAGCGCTCTTCGGCTAGTGGTTTAGTAAAGAAATCAGCTAGCTGATGTTCGGTGTCAATAAACTCTAAGTTAATAGTGCCGTGCTGTTGATGATCACGCAAGAAATGATGTCTAATCTCTATATACTTTGTGCGTGAGTGACATACTGGGTTCTTGGTCAAATTAATTGCACTAGTGTTATCACAGAAAATAGGTATGTGCTTAAATAATAAGTTATAGTCTTCAAGAGTTTGCTTCATCTACAGAATCTGTGCACAACAACGACCAGCTGCAATGTACTCAGCTTCTGTTGTGGATAGTGCGACATAATTCTGCTTCTTGCTAAACCATGAGACTAAAGCCTTTCCTAACAAATGACACGTGCCGTTGGTACTCTTACGGTCGACTTTGCATCCCGCAAAATCAACATCGGAATATTCGATTAATTCAAAGGAAGTGGTTTTAGGATACCAAAGCCTACCGTAATCGTTCCTTTAAGATATCTAAATATACGCTTAATAGCGGTCATGTGTGATTCTTTAGGATTTGCTTGATATCTAGCACATAAGCAAACGCTAAACATAATATCGGGACGACTAGCAGTTAAATACAATAGACTACCGATCATACCTCGATACTTACGTTGATCGACCGGTTTGCCGCTTTCATCATGTTCCAGCTTTGTTGTAGTAGCCATAGGGGTGCTGATAGGTTTGAGGTGTCAAGCTCGAACTTTTTCAACATGTCCTTTGTATACTTCGACTGGCTGATGAAGACGCCTTGCGAGTATTGTTTGATTTGCAGTCCAAGGAAGTAGTTGAGCTCCTCCATCATGCTCATCTCAAACTCGTTCTGCATACACTTGACAAAATCTTTGCATAGACCCTCATTAGTAGACCCAAATATGATATCATCTACATAAATTTGTACTAACAAAACAGTGTCATCAAGGAATTTTATGAAAAATGTAGTGTCAATTTTCCCTTTTGAAAAACCTTTATCAAGTAAGAAAGTACTAAGGCGTTCATACCAAGCTCGAGGTGCTTGTTTGAGGCCATAAAGAGCTTTCTTCAGTTTAAAAACATGGTCGAAAAATTTGTAATTTTCAAAACCAGGTGGTTGCTTGACAAAAACCTCTTCTTTAATAAAATCATTTAGAAAAGCACTTTTCACATCCATTTGAAAAAGTTTAAAGTTTTGAAAATTTGCGAAGGCGCAAAGCATCCGAATAGATTCAAGTCATGCAACAGGAGCATACGTCTCATCGTAGTCGATACCCTCCACTTGGTTGTATCCTTGAGCTACGAGACGAGCCTTGTTGCGAGTGACCGAGCCATCCTCGTTAACTTTGTTGCGAAAAACCCATTAAGTACCAATAATTGAATGATCATCAGGTCTAGGAACCAGTTCCCAGACCTGATTTCATTCAAATTGGTTGAGTTCTTCTTGCATTGCAGATATCCAAAATTCATCGTTAAAAGCTTCTAAAACATTTTTAGGTTCAATTTGAGAAATAAAAGCAGTACTAGAAATAGAGTCTCTCAAAGAAGATCGAGTAGTTACCCCTTTCGATACCTCACCTATTACCAAGTTTTCTGGATACGAATGTTTGAATTGGAACTTCTTTGGTAAGCCCTCCAGAGAGTTAGTTTCGGATGGTGTATCCACAGGAGTGAAGGTTGCTGGTTCATCATCATCGAGAATAATAGTTGTACTATTGTCCTCATCAAAAGTTACGTTAGTAGACTCTTCAACAATCATGGAGCGTTTGTTGAACACTCTATATCCTTTACTCTTGGCAGCATAGCCAAGAAGAATACCTTCGTCAGCTTTGGCATCAAACTTGTCCAAGTTGTCTTTGGTATTCAGTATAAAGCAGCGACAACCAAACATTCGAAAGTAAGAAACATTTGGAGTTCTACCAAACCAAAGCTCATAGGGTATTTTTTTTTCGAAATAGGTCGAATCAAAACCCTATTCAAAACATGGAACGCTGTGCTGACAGGTTCTGCCCAAAAATATTTCGGAAGAGAAAATTGATTTAACATGACTCTAGCCATATCGCCAAGAGTCCTATTCTTCCGCTCCACAACACTATTTTGTTGAGGAGTTCTAGGACAAGAAAACTCATGATTAAAGCCATTTAAATCATAAAATTTTTCAAAATCAGAATTTTCGAATTCACCACCATGATCACTTCGGATACGAGTAATCATGTAGCCTTTTTCGTTTTGGACATTTTTAGCCAAAACTTTGAAAACTGAAATGGTATAGTTTTTATTTGCAAGAAAGAAAACCCAAGTATATCTTGAAAAGTCATCAACGATAACAAAAGTATAGAGTTTACCGCCAAGACTGGCTACTTACAGTGTTTATGGATTTAAAGGAAGATTTGGTAGCCTTATTCTTTTCACATTCGGCACATACCGTGTCCTTCTTGAATGTGATGTTTGGCAGGCCTCTTACTAGCTTCTTGGTTGATAATCTGGATATGGTATCCATGTTGGCATGGCCAAGACGCTGGTGCCATAGTAGCCTTTCGTCTTTGTGGACGTAGAGGCATCTTCTTGCATTGTTAGTATCTCTAGATAGAAAATATATATGTTATCTTCTCTTATCCCTTCAAAAGCGATGTCTCCAGTTGATCTATCATAGATAAAGCATTTAGTTTTTCCAAAGTTAATATCATATCCATGATCAGCAAGATGACTAATGCTGAGCAAGTTATGCTTTAACTCAGTCACTAAACAGACATTCTTAATGACGAGAGAAGGAGGATAACCAATTGTACTGTTACCTATGATATATCATTTCAGATTGTTGTCGAAGGATACATATCCTTCCCTTTTCATCGATAGTGTTGCAAATAGATTAGCATCTCCAGTCATATGTCGCGAGCACCCACTATCGAGAATCCATTTGCTTCTAGTTTGAGAAGGAAGGTCCACCTACACCATGAGTATATGTGACCTTTGGTACCCATATTCTTTTGGGTCCTGAAAAATTAGTCTTCGGTACCCATGCATACAGATTGATATCAACTAGTTGTCCAAATCTACACTTCAGTAATATGTGTCCGTATAAACCACAGTAAGTGCAGGTAACATGTATATTGGTATTGTGTGCAGGATGATAGTTGTGTCTATATGTAGGTGCAGGATGATGATAGTTATGTGTAGCAGTATGATGATAATGGTGATTGTGTGCAGCAGGATGATGATAGAATTTACGTGTGTGTGTTTTTCGTGCTGCATGGGAGTAGGTGTACATAAAGGCATGATTTTGAGTAGTATGTGGATGAGTGTTCTTGTGGTGGCGTACTCTCTTGTGTTGAGCCGTCTCGTGTTTGTAAGCGTTGTGACTGTGAGACTGAGTTTGAGGTTGAATAACCTGCTTGTCCAGTCTAATCTCTAATTTCTTAGAGGCAACATGCAACTCATCATATTTAGTAGTAAGGCCATGTATTCTAGCAGTAGCAATCTTGTATTTGTTTTTCTCTTCAGCAAGTTCTTTATTTAAAGCAGTGATATCATGTGTTTGCTTCTCAATAAGAGATTTGGCATCGTGTAAGCTTAATTTAAGCTTAGATACCTTCTCACTTTCCGTGGGTGTAGTGTTTCTAACATTCTCAAGTAAGCAAGAAAGTCTATGGATTTCGACTTCATGGGTCTTGATCTTTTCCTTAGCATGCTTATACTTGTTAATAACCTTTTTGTGGTCTTCAAGAAGATCACTAAAGGCGTCACCCGGTTCATCAAAGGAAAAATATTCAAAAGAGTCGTTTACCTTGTCCGAAGTTGCCATTAGGCAGACGTTTGCGGTGTCTTGCGGAGAGTTCTCTTCTTCGTCTGAATCGCTGGTCTCGTTTTCGTGCTAGATGCTAGTGTTGGCATACTTCTTTGAGGTTGCCTCTTGTACGGTTTTTCGTATCTGCTTCATTTCTTTGCTATAGGACAATCTTTTCTGACGTGTCCCGTCTTCTTGCATCCGAAGCAGGTGGGTTCTTCCTCATCGTCTTTTTGTTCCTTCTTCCTTCGGTTGAAGCATAGGAACTTCTTGAAATTTCGAACCATGAGTGCTTGATCGTCACCTTCGGAATCGGCGTCATCTGTTTCCTCTGTGATGGTTCTTCGGCGATGAGCTCTTAAGACAATTTCTTTTTCTTTTGGAGCCGTTTCTTCAAAATCTTTGAGGTCGAGCTCATGCGTCATCAGCTTGCCCATCAGAGTTTATAGTGACATAGCCGTAAGATCATTTCCTTCGATAATCGTCGTGACCTTGGGGTTCCAGATCTTCGGCAATCCTCTTAGCACTTTGCGTATCTTCTCATGGTTGGAATATGCTTTGCCAAGGGAAGATAGAGGGTTGACGATGTCGAGGAATCTGGTAGAGGGTTGACGATGTCGAGGAATCTGGTGAACATCTGAGTAATTGTCTCATTTGGCTTCATTTTGAATGCCTCATATTCTTGTGTCAGACGACTGATCTTTGATTCTTTAACCTACGTGGTTTCTTCATGAGTTACCTCCAGAAGCCTCCATACTTCGTGTGAGGTGGAGCATGTAGAGACACTGTTGAATTCAGTCCCGTCTATTGCACAAAAGAGAGCATTAATAGCCCTAGCATCTAGACTTGCATGTTTCTTTTCATGGTCAGAATATTTGTCGTGGGGTTTTTCAACAAGAGTCCCCTCGACAGCTATTCTGGCAGACTTTTTGTAACCATCCGTGACGATGGTCCACAGATAAAGTCTAGAGACTTAAGATAAAAACTCATCCTAGTTTTCCAATAGGTGTAGTTAGTTCCGTCAAATGGGGGTGGCCTATTTATGGACTGTCCCTCACCATAATTGGAAAAGGTAGGTTGTGTGGTTGCCATGGATCAACTCTTAGGATGTTAATCCGATATAAGAGACCAGAGCTCTGATACCAATTGAATTACATGTAGACAACTCTAGAGAGAGAGGGGGGGGGGGGTGAATAGAGTATGTGTCGATAATACCCAATTAAAAATAACTCTATTCAAGTTCACCAAATAGAAATAATAATCAGAGTATAAGTGCGGAATATAAATAGAGATCAGAAAAGCATACGCAGACACAACAGTTTTTAACCTGGTTTTTCTCGTGGAGGACTAGTTCAAGCCTGAGAACTCTAGCTCAGGATTGAAATTCACTATTTGTGAAATAGCGTACAACCACGTGCCTTTACTCAGAAGAGCACGCCAACTTACAGATTCGCAGATGACGAGACTTGGAATTGTCCAAGTGACTTCTTTTGGAACTCTTGCACACAAACTTCTAGTTGACTCGTACTGAGCACCTTGGGGGCTTGGAAAGTTTTGTGGCTAGTTAGATGAGAAGAATAAGCTCTTGAATGTATAGGCTATAGAAGAGAGAAGATGAGAAGATTGGATAATTGAAAATGAGAGAAATCAAGGCCTATATATACTAGTCCAGAAAGACAGAGTTCGGCCAGAACTCTGTCCCAAATATTCAAAAATTTAGTCGTTGGACAACTAGCAACCAACAAATCCTAAAAATCAGGTCTTGAAATTAAGGGGGCAGAGTTCGGCCCGAACTCTGTGTGGGGCAGAGTTCAGCCCGAACTCTGTCTCCTTGGGGACAGAATGTTCAATGGGCTGTTTTGAGTTTGGCAGATTTTTTGGACTTTTGTTTGTGGAGCTTTGGGTGTAAAGTCTAGGGTTGAGATACTCAGTGCGACTCAACTTACAATAGCCTAGACTCAATAAAAAGTAAAATACAGACTCAGAGAACAAGTAAACAGCAGCATGTCATAGCAATTGTCGATGTTGTTCGTCTTGAGCTGATATGTGGTGATTGTCTGTTTTGGAGCTTGATGTGTCAAGTTGGATCATAACAAATATCGTCTTGTTTACTATCAAGATTAGGTTGCTGCGATCTAGTTTGGGTCAACGTGATATGTTAAACACAGGAGTTGATCCAGGTAATGGGGAAATTTTGTGATCAAAGGCTCTTTTAGGAGGTAATCCTGTAGGCTTTTCAAACAATTGTTCATATTTTTGTAGTAGCTGAGTTACTTCATTTGCTTTTTGTGTCCCCAACTTCCAATTTACTTTGCACACTTACTGAACACAACTGAATGAGAAAGATTTGAGCTCTCTCTCATATTCCTAATACCAGGTTCTTTAAACTGTTGGCTAATGTCCCTGACTCCTTTGAACTGATTCATTACACCCTGATTCTCATATTTCATAGTTAAGGCCTGAAAATTCCATACAATGTCACCCAGAGTACTAAGTCAATTGGCCCCTAGTACTATTTGACAATCTGTAATTGGTAATGGCAACAAGTCTACGATAATTCTTTCCTTCTGGCACTCTATTATGACTCCTTTACAAAGGCCTTTACTGAGTATTTTCTCACCATTAGCTACCTGAACTTCAGATGGCTTATTTTCAGATAAGGGAAGTCCTAATCTTTTACTGAAGCCCTTCATCAATAAAGCTATGGGTAGACCCACAGTCTACTAAAACCATGACGGGTTTATGTTGTACTGTACCCCTCAATTTCATAGTGGAGTGGTGTAAACTACCTGATAGGGCTTGGAGTGATATCTCAAATAGACTCTGGTTACTTTCTAGTGTTGTGTCCACTGTTTCTGATATTGTATTCATAGTTTCAGTCTTTGTGCCTTCTTCATTCGCTACTAACATGAATAATTTTTTTTCTTTACACCTATGCCCCTGAACCATTTCAGCATTTCTCATCACATAGGTAACATAATCCTAGATTTTTTCCCCACATAATCTCTGTTGAAGATATGGTATTAGGTGTAGGCATTGCACTAGTCTGTGGCCCTGTTCCTTGACCTTGATTCACAGTCTTCCTTGAAGTATCATTTCCTGTATAGGAGCTTGAGTTTGAAACATTCTGACTCCTGGTAGGGTAAGTGTTGGTCCTGTTACTTCTCCTAACTGCCAACAATTTGGTTTCATGAAGCCTAGCAACTTGCATTGCTGCAGGCAAACTAACAGGCCTGGCTACTTGAACTTCATCTCTGACCTCATCTTTGAGTCCCCCTATGTACTGACTCACTAAGCATGTCTCAACCTTCTTAGATAATTTCTGAAACTGTATAGTCCTACACAGCTCCTTCCTGCTTAATTAGCTTGAGGTCTATAATGTGATCAGTGAATTGGGTGGACCAAACTCCATCCTTATTGTTTGACAAAACTCCTCTCAGTTCAACACCCTTCCTCAAATTTTCATTAGCCAAACAAACCAGTATGATGCAGGGCCGGCCTGGAACATTTTGATGTCCAGGACAAAATATAAAATGATGCCCCTTCTTCAAAAAATATATTGGAAATAAAGTATCAAATTTTTTTTTTGAATGATACAATAAACCAAAGTGAACTCTTTTAGACTGGGGCCTGATACATGCCAGCTAACCTTAAATTTTGCATCAGGAATATATCTTGGCAAATGGCAATTCTACTTCCGTAGTTAAAAACAAATTCGATGCAATATGTTATTTAACATTTCTTGTTTATGTTTTTTCAGTACTAGGATTGAGATATATGGACTTGTTTGCCTAATTTATCAACAACAGAGAAACTCAAGAAACATAAAAAAACCAAAATTATGAGGAACAAAAGTTACAAGAGGAACAAAAGTTTCAAAACATTTTAGTTTAAAAACGAAATCATTGTGAAATCTTAAGTGCAAAGATTTACGAAAAGATATTCAACACTAGGAACAAAGTATAATTTTAAGTGTGAAATCTTAAGTGCAAAGATAAACGAAAAGACTCATCACCATCGACTATCGGTATTCAACACCAACGTGGGATCAACTATAACTCACAACATGTAGTGAGCTACATATACTACATAAGCTGATTGAAACTTAGTTACTATGAAAATGTGCATAAATAGAGATATTACGAAGGAAGGCCGAAGATCTACTACAAATAATATGTATCATAGTTTTTAAAGATGCAAAATTCCAAGTTTGTGCTTGTGTCTGTGCAAAGTAGATTATATGTAAATATAACTTGGAACTTTCGAAAAACAAACTACATCAATAGAACCCCTCTTTGAAAAGATGGGGGCAAAGAGGATTGTCCTCAATCATCAACGATAAAGGGAACTCAAAAAACATAATAAAGCCAAAAGGAACAAAAGTTACAAAATATTTCAATTCTCAAAATGAAAGTCTTGCTAAAATATCAGGTTCACATTGATACCTCTATCTCACCTTTTTGTCTCCTCTTCGTGTCAAGGCTCAAGCAGAGAGAGAGAGAGAGAGAGAGAGAGAGAGAGAGAGAGTGTTCCGCAAGCTTGTCTGTTGCCGTGGCCTTCTTTGCCTAGTCTTGCATCGTGGAATCTTTGTGAAGGATTCTAGGAGAAGAAATTGAAGAAAATTAGAAATTTTTGTTTCAATTATAAGCAAAAGAGAGAATGAAGAGAGAATTAAAATGAACAATTAAAAAAAAAAACTTATTGTTGGTCAACTGGAATCGAAAGCGACGTGAAGAACTTTTTTCTCTCATAAATGCAAAGAAAATATGAAGCGATGGAAAGACTAGTTTTTTCTTTGAAATTGAAGAGTCGGACGGCTATCAAATTCCCATGCGTCATGCCCTATTTGCTGAATCGCTATAATGATTTTCTTCGGACCTTGGACTTTGAAGAAGAAATCAGAGTAACAATGTTTCATTATTTATTATTATTACTAACTTTAAAAAAAAAATTGGGGCCCCTTGGGATTTGGGGCCCAGGGCGCAAGCCCTGTCTGCCCCTCCTCCGGGCCGCCTCTGGTATGATGCAATGCCCTTCAACTTTTTTTTTTTGATTTTATCCCATTCTGGAACACAATAATAGTTGTAGTAGTGAGTGACTCTTAAAATCCATTCCTCTACCTTCTTTTCCCCATCAAAGTCAGTGATTTTGAGCCTTAAGGATGGCTGTCCCCAAGTTTGTCCCCCACTGTGCAGGCCCTGTGGTGGTCCTAATTGCATTGGTGTATACCTGAGAGGACGACGAAAACCATGTCCCTGTGCTGCTGCAAAACCTGAGTTTGACCTAGGATTTGTTTGTGATCCTTGAGATCCAGCTGAGGTAGTGTTAAGTGGTGACAGTGGTAAACTCATACTGTTTACTCCAAACTGGGGAAAATTAAGGATAGGTGTTGTAGGAGTATATAAGGGAATGGGGGTGGAACTTGTGTAGCAGGAATTTGTGAAGGAGGTGGTGTTATGGTATGAGGACATGAATGAGCTTTACTTCCTTGTCTCGTCCTCATTGATTCTTCCAACAGCCAATCAAATTTACTGTTGAGATTAAGCACCATACCTTATAAAGAGAGGAAACGTTCCTCCTCAATTGGAAAGTGCCATTCGTCCGGTGATCCTCGTCGAGAGCCATGGCTGCTCGAGCTCCTCTCTCGACTGGCTTCAGGAACCGGCTCGAGAGGCTCTGATACCAAATTGATAGTGCCTCTTCCTGGTGGCACTGAATTGATAGGGGATCTAACTGAATTCACTATTAGAGTAGTAGAAATTTGTACAAACCTAGAAGAAATTGGAAGATGTGGGGAAAAAGAGGATATTTATTGAATTCTTAAAAGAAATTGGAAGATTTGGGGAAAAAGAGGATCTTTATTGATTTCTTAAAAGTAGCGGGAAAGTTTGTTACAAAACAAGAATTAGGATTCTAGGAAATTTTGGATACAAAGCTTTCTCATACCTTCCTCTTCTATTCTTGTCCTATTTATACACAATAGGAACTACATTGCTAGTTACAATTCTGCCCTTGACTACTACCCAGATGACTTGGCCATCAAGCAATGTCTTCTTCCCTCGATCAATTGGAACTAGCAGTTGAGGACTTTACTGATTCACTTAACTCAGCTGGAGCTGGCAGCTTACACTGGCCTTGGTACTGGATAAACTGGATTGCATATACTGCTACCGACTGCTACTGTTACTACTAGCTACTGCTTGAAACTACTAAGCTAGTGCTACTGCCTTCTGTTTGAATTGCTACTTCTTGACCATTCACTACACATCCATTAGCTCTGATACTAGGCTAGGTTCCGATACTGGAATATACTGTTAGCTCTAATACTAAGTTCTAATTTGGGAACTTATCATTTGCAAAATTAGAGACTTAAATATGTACACTAGCACGATTAAATTTCTATTTACGGCTAAGTATATCATGATGGTGATCCTCGTGTGCTCATGCCAGGGCATCACAAAATTGTAGATGTATCTTTGGGAATTGCCGTACACAAGTTATGCAGATTTCCACAACTTTGTGTCTTGGATGAAGCCGCGATATTTTACTAAAACATCCGGATAGAGGCCGATACTTCCCAAGTTTCGTATGCTATATAAGAAAAAAGATTGTCAGGAGAATTAGGAGCAATGATTTGAAGAATCCGTCGATTGGTTGATGTTTTTGTTGGGAAATTGAAGAAGAATTCTTTTAGTTATAGGGGGAAGTGGCGAAAGGAAAACTATCACATGGTTACGTCTACATTTCTCACTTAATCATGAATCGGTGATCAGAAGTGGACATATCCAGTTGTATGCTTACTATAGTGTAGTTTGCTCTCGCTGCATTGATGGTACATGGAACCGGGGTGGGAATTGCTAGAAGTAGTGGGGTTCATGGCCACTCATTGGTTAAGGTAGAGAGGAGTGTGGTTTGGAGTTTTTGGATCTTATCTCCTTTGGCTACTTAGTAATTAGGATTTCTCCTCTGTTAGAAGTAGAATCCAGTTTTTAGAGCTAGAAAGTGTTAGGATGTAGTGCGAATGTGAAAGTCCACTTCTTAATTAGATGGGGCATTCACCCCAAGAAGTATATCTCGCTATGTTGTTTCGGGCGACGCCTAGGCGCGTCCGATTTGAACAGGTCGCCTCGACCTGCATATTTTACTGCAGTGTAAGGCGAGGGCCGCCTAGGCGTGCCTAGGCGGGCGCCCAGGTTCGTCCAGGGGAGACAACTGCAGGCGCCTAGACGGTGGATCTCAGGATGGGCTATGGGCTTTTTACTAATATTTTTTTTTTGACTTTAGGGTTATTATTGTTGCTAAAACAGGTGCTATTGTAAAAAATGTTGTTGTTTGCTGCCTTCTGCTACTGCTATTGTTGCCTTTTGCTACTGCTACTATTGTCTTCTCCCTCTTATTGCAATCTGCTACTGCTGCTGCAGCCTTCTGCTACTACTGTTGCGGCCTTATGCTACTGTTGCTGCTGACTTTTGCTACTGCTGCTGCCTACAATGTTTACACAGGTTTAGAGACCCAAAAATCTGGACGGGCGCCTAGGTGCCGCCTAGGCGCGCCTAGGCGAGGCGGGCATGGTCTCGCCTCGCCTCGCTAACGCCCAATACAACATAGATCTCTCGTCTAGAAAGCTGTTTCTAGTTACCAAACCGCTACTCACGTATTGATTTGAATTCGTCTCTCAGGGTGAAAACATTGATTATGGGTGATCCTTTTAGAGAACCGTAAATACGGGGGATTGTATAAACTAGATTATTTATGTGTTGCTC
The DNA here is from genome assembly GCA_029216955.1 of Iris pallida. Lineage (NCBI taxonomy): Eukaryota > Viridiplantae > Streptophyta > Magnoliopsida > Asparagales > Iridaceae > Iris > Iris pallida. Next base: position 11,318,451 of record JANAVB010028197.1, on the reverse strand, counting down.
CTATTGATGATCCAGTGACACACTCAGGAGTGATTCACTATTTAGGTTTTTTTGCTATTTAGGATTAATTATTTCACCATGATGAAGAATTGAGAAGGATGTTCATAGAATTCAATCAATGATGGTTGAAGTGGAGGATCACTTCTGGTGCTTTGTGATTGGAGGATACCCTTCAAATTTGAAGAAAATTTTCATAACACGGGAAGCCTAAGAGGAAGTCTCATGATTCATCACGTTTAAAGTCTATCCACACTTTACCCATTGTTAATTTAGTTAGTGGAACTATGCTATTAGTATTGTATCATTCAACATCTTCCCTGATGTGGCCTTTCTTTTAATCTCAGACCCTTTTGGTTGAAACTTCTCGAAGGATTTTATCATTCTCTCTATTCAGAATATCTCAGTTCAGAAACTTCTTATGGAGGTTTCCTGATTGCTTGTTTCTCCCTCATACTCTATATTCCTACTGATCTGTCTTTTTTTAGCTTGTCTTTCTTCTGGCTAGGGCTTCAACAACTATTTTTAACGTATGCTTTCATCATCATAGATTTTGGCATCATCATAGGTTTTGGTCTCCGTGCTGAAATGTGTTCATTGTTGATAATCAACATCGTTAGTGCACGCATAATTATTATTCATCAACCTCATGTCAGTTTTATTCTTTTCCGGTTCAGTAACTTTTGCATATGTTATGGATCAACTTCATTGGTAAGTTTATGAGGATTGAACCTATAAGGCCCTTTAAACACTAGGTATTTTGCAAGTAAAACCATGTTTTTTTGGAGTTTTTTTTTTTCTCATTACAAGCTTTAACAAGTATTGGCTTCAATTATCTGCAACTTATTTAATTTGGAGTAAGCAAGATTGAAACTGAACTCAGAAATCCGTTGACGGGGACTAAAATGAGAGGCATGCTATTACTTTGTGGAAGTCAAATTCCGATTTCGTTAGCTGTGCAAGATGATGCTAACAGACATGTTGAACCACATGATCCTAGCATTTTAATTTCTCAAAATGAACACATGTATTAGTATTTTCTAAGAAGTCCTGTACACGTGTTGTAGGGACACAAATACACACTATACAACATGAAACACGGACATGACACATATTTTGGCATGTCCTCGTGTATTTTACCCAATATGTGCTGACATGATGTGATACGGAAATGACACCTATTTATGGAGTGTCTGCACTTCCTAGTCTTGAACACATTATTATTCACTGAACTAATCAGACAAACAATTTAATGAAAAGTTTTTTAAGTATTTTTTTTAGTGAAGATAAGGAACCCCCATCCACTGAATATATATATATATATATATATATATATATATATATATATATATTGGCTGGGTGTCAAAGACACGGCCGTTGGTTTTTAATATATATATATATATATATATATATATATAAAGCGAAAATCCCAAGGCAGTTGACATTACAACTAAGAAGCAAGGTTGTGAAAAGCGCTAGGCGCTAGTCGGGCGGGCCCTTCCTCCTAGCCCGTCTAGGCGGGTGCCTAGGTGGCCGCCTAGATTTAGGCGGTTCAAAAAAATCCAAACAAATATACTAAATATTGCAGAAAAATTCCATAAAACCCCAAAACATGCATAGTCGGGCATCGGGGGGACTAGGCAGGCACCTAAGTGGGCATCGGGCGGACACCCGACGCCTAGTGCCTAGGCGCAGCCTAAGCGGCCACCTTTTAGAACATAGCTAAGAAGAGAGTTTATGGTTTATGCAAGGTTGTGAAAAGCGCTAGGCGCTAGTCGGGCGGACACCTTCCGCCTAGCGCCTAGCCCCACCTAGACGGGTGCCTAGGCGGACGCCTAGATCTAGGCGGTTCCAAAAAAATAAAAAAAATCCAAAAAAATCTACTAAAAATTGCAAAAAAAATCCATAAAACCCCAAAACATGCATAGTTGGATGTCAGGGGGATTAGGCGGGCGCCTAAGCGGACATCGGGCGGGCACCCAGCGCCCAGCGCCTAGGCGCCGCCTAGGCGGTCTAGGCGGACGCCTTTTAGAACAGAGGGTTTATGATTGTTACGGTGTGTATTTTGCCCAATATGTTCTGACATGATGTGATACGGAAATGACACCTATTTATGGAGTTTCTGCACTTCCTAGTCTTGAACACATTATTATTCAATATTCATTGAACTAATCAGACAAACAATTTAATGAAAAGTTCTTTTAAGAATTTTTTTTAGTGAAGATAAGGAACCCCTATCCGCTATATATATATATATATATATATATATATATTATATATATATATATATATATATATATATATAAAGCGAAAATCCCAAGGCAGTTAACATTGCAACTAAGAAGAGAGTCTATGGTTTATGATTGTCTCATTGCAACTCTTTTTTTCCCCCTTTGAAACATAAACATCGACTTGAATAGAATAAATTAAATTTTGCTCAAAGTAACTGCAAGTATGAACATTATCTTTATAAGGGAAAAAAGAATTCTAATAGTGGAGTTTGTTAGAGTAGTACTAATTTAGTTTATTCTTCATTTGAAGATTATGATGCAGGAACCTTACAGATCCAGCTTAGTTGAAGCACTAAACATTACTGACGAGATACTGAGTCCTCTGTCAACCACAAGGCAATTGGTAGACCAAATCTCCCTTGCCAAAGCCTTCGTTATCATTGCAAAAGATAACAACAACCTCCAGCTTGCCGCTGATCTTAGCTTCCAAATTCATCATTCTCAATCTCTTCTCTCCTCTTCAGCAACTCTCAAAACCTCACCAAGCCCGGAAGAAAGCCAGTTAGCTATACGTAATATGGCTTCCCTTCTTTACCAAGCTCAACAAGTCAACAATTATGACACTGCCACCACCATTGCCAAACTTAAATCCAAAATCCAATCCCTTGAAGAGAAATCCAAATCCGAGACTGAGAAAAGCACGAAGTTTGGCCAGATTGCTGCTGAGGAGCTACCGAAAAGTCTCTACTGCCTCGCAGTCCGGCTAACGACTGAATGGTTCCGGAGTCCTAATCTCCGCAGGAAGCTCTCTGACAGCCGACGGATGGCCATCACAGAAAAATTCACAGACAATCAGCTGTATCACTTCTGTGTGTTCTCTGACAACATACTCGCAGTGTCTGCAGTTATCAACTCAACTACCATCAATTCCCGACAGCCAGACCTCATTGTCTTCCATCTTGTGACGGACGAAGTGAATTTCTTGCCAATGAGGGCTTGGTTTCTGATGAACGACTTCCGAGGTGCAGCTGTTGAGGTACAAAAGGTTGAGGACTTCACCTGGCTCAACTCATCTTATGTTCCTGTTCTAAAACAACTCCAAGACTCTCAAACGCAGAACTTCTACTTCTCTGGCACTGGTGATTCCCGGACTCCAGTCAAGTTTAGGAACCCGAAGTACCTTTCTTTACTCAACCACTTGAGATTCTACATCCCAGAAGTCTTCCCTGAGTTGCAGAAAATGGTTTTCCTGGACGATGATGTGGTTGTCCAGAAGGACTTGGCGGAATTATTCACTATCAACCTAAATGGGAATGTTATGGGCGCAGTGGAGACTTGTATGGAAACTTTCCATAGATTTCACAAGTATCTAAACTACTCTCACCCATTAATTCGAGCCCATTTCGATCCAGATGCTTGTGGTTGGGCTTTCGGGATGAATTTGATTGATTTGAGGGAGTGGAGGAGGAAGAATGTGACTGGAATATACCATTACTGGCAAGAGAGGAACTCAGACCATACTCTATGGAAACTTGGCTCACTGCCACCGGGTTTGCTAGCCTTCTACGGTTTGGTTGAGACATTGGACCCAAGCTGGCATGTACTCGGGCTCGGCTACACGAATGTGGACCCGAAAGCGATCCGTGAGGGTGCGGTTCTGCATTATAATGGAAATATGAAGCCTTGGTTAAAGATTGGGATGGAGAAGTACAAGGGACTGTGGGAGCGATACGTTGACTATTCCCACAGTTTGTTGCAACAGTGCTACATCCATTGAGTAGTCTAATTCTGCATTTTTATGGAAATACGCAGCATTTGTTGAAGTTTTGGGATGGAAAAGTTCAAAGAGATTGTCGGAACGATGTGGTCTATTCCAAGGCCAGCAGTTGTGGAGGATTCTTTTGGGGATTGGTTGTATAATTGAGTGAAACTAATTGGGAGAGTAATTATTTTTGTATCAGTAAATTATATCAACTTGGGTTCATTGGCAGCTTCTTTTTGTTTGTTGCTCAATGAGGTTGATTACAATCTTCGCATTTAGAAAGCTAAGTGAAGGTCTGCAATATTTTTAAGGTTATTACTTGGTCTTTCTATGTATAACTTGTTTACCAATTATTACTTTCCTATATAAGTTGATTTAGTTCCATTTGTCTCCAAAAGTTATAGCAGTATGGATTAAGAAATATTTTTGGGGGTAAGATTTTCAATCTTCCTTGCCAAGTTGCAGATTTTTTTTTGAGAGAATGCCAGCATCCGTTGACTTACACATCTTTAGCAGTTGCCTGGAAAAAAAAAAGCAAAAGAGAGACCAGAAGGGAGAAGAAAATACATTTTTCTTCAACCAAGTTGAAAACCAGTAACATACTCCTTAAACTTAATATAACATACTCCTTAAACTTGATATAGATTTAGCATTTGAGTTTACTTTCAACTTGTATTACCGTACTCCTTAGTCGGGGCATATGTGTTGCGTGTACAATAAAAGAGGAGGGGGTCGGGGCACATGTGTTGCGTGTGCAATAAAAGAGGAGAGGTCGAGGCACATGTGTTGCGTGTGCAATAAAAGAGCGTGCGACTCTTTTAGATTAGTATGGAAGTTTAAGTTAGTGATTATATCCATAAATGAAGAAATTTTTAGGATAGAAATTGTTTTACCAAAAAAGTAGTGGTACCTCTAGTATTTGGTTATATATCAGTATAGATAACCTAAATACCAGGGTATCACTATTTTTATTTTTTTGATGTAACAATTTTTTTTCCCTAAAAATGTCATTATTTATGGATAAATAAATTATCGATTAAAAAAATATTTAGTCATCTACTAATTCAAATTTTTGTACTAATCTAGAACTGTCATACCTCCCTCTCTCTGGGTCCATGTTCTTCTTTCACAGAAACTACCTACATAATGTTGTGAGCTCGAAAGTCTACAAGGGTCAGCAGGTCATCGTCCCCAGCGCCCTCCCCCGGGGCCACCACGACGCCTCTTTCTGGTCCCCCAACCTCTTTGGCACATTCGTGCCGCTCGCCCAGCCCCTCGTCGACTCCCTAGCCCAGGACCTCAGTGCTGGGATGCTGCTCATCGACTTCAGGCTCGGCGGCCGCCTGCACTGGAAGGTCGGCACCTAGGTCTCCAGGAAGTACCACCTCTACGTCAACTGTCCTGCCTTCCTTACCAACACCTCCGACGATGGCTACACGCTGCAGCAAGGGACGGTCGGCTGCTCCGTAGATGTTTAAATTAACAAACACTAGTTTCGATTATATATAGTTATTATTTTTTGTTGTTGAGATTCTAGGTATAATTAATTATTTGAGTCGATTTATTGTTCATGGATCGATTATACATGTTCTAGTTTATTTATATATGTGATTCGTGTCTATTTTAATTAGTATAGATCGATGAGAGAAAAAAAAACAGTAAAAGTGTTTATGAAATTAATTTTTTCTCTTTCTCTTCAAGTACTGTTTTAGTAACTCTCCACACATCCTTATGTTTCAAGTTTGTAAATCATTGGTGCTTCCAAGGGGATCGAAAGTCTTGATCCTTGAGCAAAAGCCTACTTGTTGTTGGTTTCTCTTCTCTACAATATTGTGAGCTTGAGACTTAGGAAAGTTCTTCTCTAAAATGTTGTGAGCTCGAGACTTTGGCAAGTTTTCTTCCCTTCGTCATGCCGGGTAGTCGACGGAGGAAAGCGATCACCCACCGATCGAATCTCCACAGCTACTAACTCTCAAAATCTTTCTGTACCTATAATTTTTTTTGTAATTCCAAGATTCTTGGGGTTAAGAATTCTTTATACCTTGAAGTTTTTGTCCAAAATAAATATACCCACCTTTCTTTGTGAAAATAGAAGGCAGTAGTGCCAGAACAAACTAGCGCATTGACATCATGGATAATGTTATCTAGGAGCTTTGGATAGTGATGCAGCAAATGATAGCTTTACAACAAACTACAATAAAGGGATGGATGTAACGTCCCAGTCCCAAAAATACGTAGAACCAGGAATACAATACATGCTAGCAACATTTCACTAATGGACCAAACCTCATAACAAGCCCATTAGCGAATGCTTAAGCTGTAAATCATGATAATAAACCCATAATAACAACACAAGTCACAGATCACAGGGTGCAGTGCTAAATCTCATCCACGTAGAATAATCAAGACACAAGATATCCAAGTCCAAAATAATAATAAAATCAACTGTCCAGCAGTAATAAATTTACGGGAAAAATAATCCGTCACCATAGCAAAGAGAAGTAAAATAAGTGATCAACTACAAGTCTGCTGAACAGAAAAAAAAATTAAGTAGCAATGTTTAAAATAGAGAATGACATGTCTTAAGAGAAATCCTTTGGCACTATCTCATCCTCCTGCGAAGGTACGTCTTCAGTCTCGACTCCAGAACCATAAACCTCCGGGTAGCCCTCCTCTCTAACTAAGCCTGGAGAGATCACCAGGTCCTCAGGGGACTAGCAAGACACATAATATACAAGCTTACTTTGACAGTAATAACATGCAAGAAAAAACAAAAAATAGTACAAGAAAGTAAAGACTGAAAGAAGTATAGTACAATAACGAAAATATAAAAGAAATGACATGTCGTCGAGAATCGTGCTAATAAACGCGACTAAAAGTAAATCGAGGTAAACCGCAACCTGTTGGTTGCTAACGGCCCTATAGATTGCATCTCGGTGGTTGCTAACGACCTATAGTAAGTCACTATCGTAGCCCGGTGGTTGCTAACGATTGAGAGTGGTTAAGTATAGTCAACGTCTATAACAAGGTCCTCGCCTAAAACTACGAGTCAATCAAGTCAAGTCAAACATGTCAACTCCAAGTCAAGTCCAGGTTATTCATGTCAAGGGAACATGGCATAGGCTAAGCAATTCCATCACTATATACATACATGAACAAGATAAAATAATAAGACAAGTAATAGAAAAAATAGGAGCAATCTACGTAAACGTAAAACTAGAAAATAACAATGACATGAACCAGTAAAAATATGTAATCAAGTAAGACATAAAAGAAACAACAATATAGAAGTGTATGTAGATACTGTAAAGTTTGGCAATTTCTACTTGCCTGGTGTATAATCGGTCACGTCCAAATAAACAACCTGTCAGATCAAAGGTCCATGAAAACTGAACTCCTGCAAATGTCCCCAAATGCTGAAACAGACATCACCAATATTTTTGGCATAAGAAAAATGTCTCAATTTGACTACCCATAAGTCCAATTCTGAACACATGAGCAAAAGCTGTAATTTTGGGTCAAAATGGTGCATGCCGTTGGACCCGCTTTGTACCAAAAGTGTCCAGTTTTGGTACCTAAAGTTGTCAAATTATATACTTAAGAGTCTAGTTTTTTGATACGAACTCAATGGTATGTCCAGTTTTGGATTCCGATGAGCTGTGCACAAAATCGTCCGTTGAGTCGGATCGTGGGCCCGCTAAAACGGCGATCCGGTCAACCGTCTCAGAATCGAACCAAACTTGGCTCACAGGACCAAAAAATGATATGAGTCCAATGACGTAAGTTTTGTCGTGATGTGACGCACGTGCACGAAGTAATTAAGATTTTTGCAAAGTGGCCGATACGATGTTCTTCGACCGACAAGCAAATAATTCGAGTTCCGTCAAAGTCCACCTGTCCGCAACATCCATACGCACCTTTCGATGCCTTCGGATTGCGACGAAGTCACCTTGTTTGTCGGGACGTACCCCGTATCAGTGAATTTCCTAATTTTAAAACTATTTTTCTTTATTTTTTTGATTTTTAAACTTATTTCTCTTGCTATCTAACTAACTAAAATAAAACTAATAATGGGGTTTCTATAGTGTTAGGTTGTCTAAATTACTGTTTAAATAGATTTCCTAAATTCTGTTTGGATTGGCAGGAATTCGCCTTCCAAAATAGGTTCGTGGAATCAAAATTCTGTCTTATATAGAATAGTTTTTCGCCAATATTGGCGTCGATTTTCTGGTCGATCTATGGAAGTAAAATAAAACTAATTAAATGGTCTTATAGATATGTTGTGTTCGTACCAGAAGAGACCGATTGAGAAACGATCGATCAAGGATACGGAGATCATGCCGCGAAGTTGGCCCTGCAACTGCTATTGCTGCTGCGCTGCTGCGGCTGCTATCGCGCGTTGGACGATCTCCGACGGTGCACAGGTGTCACGCGGTGGCGCGGGGTATCGGGTGGTCGCATAGGGGTGTCGGGCTAGCTTAGGGTTAGGGTTTCCTAGGATTTTCTCTAATGTCTACTATATATAGACACAGTCAGGTATACATGGGTTGTGGATCTCGCGAGATTTTCAATTGAAAATCCTCGCGAGATTTTTACTGGGTTTTTTTCCTTTTGATATATATATATATATATATATATATATATATATATATATATATATATATATATATATATGTATAAATACTCAATAAAACCTAATAAAAAAAATCTTAATGATACTTTTTCCAGTGTAGGGTTTATATATAAAATATGTACATACATATTAATATTTATTTCCTATGAACACAAAATAACCAGTAATAAAGATATTTTTAATAATAATAATAATAATAATAATAATAATAATAATAATAATAACAAAAATAAAATAAACCAATAATAGGTGTATAATAGTTTTGGGTGAACACATTATACTCCCACCTTATTTGGTCCCCAGAAAATCTAACAGTATTGTAAAATACCATATATAAATATAATAACAAGCATATTATACATATAACAAATATTTTCTTAATCCCTTAAAAATAAAATATGAAATATATACATATACATAAAAAATATATATATCTACCAGGACGTCGCTGTATGCACTATCTGCCTACATAGGTTTATGTTGGATTTGGGTCAAGTTTAGGCTAAAATGATACAATCGGGTCTCCTATGTAGTGCCCTGTCCCTATATCGTGCTCCGTTCCCCGTCCACGGGGTGCACGAGAAAGGAACACTGTCGCCATCGATTCGGTCGGAACCGATAGGTCGGGATCGATCGAATCGGTCGAATGGTTGAATTAAGATCCATTCTCCGTTATGGAATGGCTCTTTGGAACCAAGTCCCATATTCAGCGGGTTGTGCCTCGAGGATTGACTCTGCGGCTGAGTCGGAAGAGACCTCCCGTTGCTCTATTTTTTACGCCGCTTGCGTTGGTTTTGGCCTTGGTTTTCTGAATGCATTTTCGTGAATGTTTTCGATGGTTTTCATGGCTTGCATTTTGAACTTGCATTTTCTATCGAACTTCTTGAATAATACAGTGTTCTAATCGGTTGCTTGTACGATTTCAGGTAATCGTATAGGCGACGTCTAGCACGACCAACAAGTTCTCTCGTCTCAAGCAAACACAAGGTGAGTGGCTGATCCTTCTCTTCTCGATCCCTTCTTAGATAAATCGATAATGTTGTTGCGAATGAAAGAATAAATGTAAGGGCATGGACACGATAAAATGATCAAGTTTTCAAAGAGAATGTAGGCTATACCTTAATAACTAAAAATTGTCTTTGTACGGTCATGGACAACTTGTCGACAAGGTAGAAGTTTTTCCGTACGGCAACCCGGGGCCACGGGACCGTTGTGGCTAAGAAAGGAAACATTTATATAGCTGTGCTGGGCACAGGTTAGGCGGGGACTTTCAGCGGGGCTCACTACTCGCGCTGAAAGGGCCCCGACTAATAAAAGCTAAAAGGGAGTCCACGATGGCTCTGGAAACCAGTGACCAATCACACGTAATATCAGTCACACGTAATATTGCACTTGGTATGAAAATGATAACAATTGACAGGGAAGAACATGGTAAGTCTCATAAGGCGCGGTGCGGTCCGCCGTGGGTAAGTTCCAATGTAATTTACATTATACTTGTCATATGCTTGTTTAAAATTCATTAGGATGGTTAGAAACATTCATAAACTAAGTCATATAAACTCTTCAACCAAATGAGAGCTTAGAACTTAAATAACCACGCACCCGTACAAAGTGTAATGTACTGATCCTTGCTCTCCATACAGGTACCCCGAACCATGAAGGGCATGCCACTTAAAGCTCAAGGCGGCGTGAATACTTTTGAAGCCTCGTTCGTGAGTTGAAGGCTTGTTTCTGGAAATTCTTTTGAAGACCTTGCACTCAGTCCAAAAGAAAGAAAAGATGACGACTCGACTTCCCTCAATAGCAGGTGGAAAGTGTTATGTTTTGCTTGTAAAAAGGAATGTAATGTATGGAACGACTATCTCATCAGCGTTCGTTTTGTAAGTTGAGTCATGTTGTAAGCCCGTACGGCACTGATTGTAAAAGAGTCATGTAAATGAAGTTTTATTATTAATAAAAAGTTTACTTCTATTTCAAATGTGTCAATCAATTTTCTCTGCGTACTCTAACTTGATGTTGTATTTCAGATAACCTTATGACTATGCGTTGAGCGATCGCAACTTAGGTTCGTACGACATCACGCTCGGGGGACGACTATCGATTCTACGGAATCGGAGCGTGACATAATGGTATCAGAGCACGGCTTTACATCCTTTGGTCTCATGTCTAGAGGTTTAAACCTTTGATCTCGCATCGATGAGATAAGTTGTTCCACACAATGAGTCCGTAATAATTTGAGACTGTTGTGTTTGTCTTCATATTACAGAAGTGCCGGAACCCGCGACCGAGCAAGAACAGAGTGCTTCTAGCGGCTCAAGCAGTTCACGGACCGGAGCTTCTAACAATGCCATCGAAAGGATGTTGCGTATGATGGAGGTGCAACAAAAATAGTCCGAGAACCGACATCAACAGACGAAAGTACGACAGGCCCAGTTCGAAGCTCGCTTCGACGTACAAACTAAGCTGCAACAAAAATAGTTAGATACTCTGCAGCAGATCGTCCAGACAATTATGGCCAATGAAAACTTCGCGACTGTGCCTACTGTCACCGCACCGACGGCCCAACCCGTCGACATCGATCAAGAGGAGGCCGAGCATCAACCTGCGGCACCAAAAAGATACAACTTTGAAGTGCCAGAATTCAAGAAAGCATACCGCACTTCCTTCAGCGGCACCGAAGGCCCTTCTATTGCCATCGACTGGTTGGAAGAGCTAGAAGATCACTTCGAGCTCCTTGACATTGAAGAATCAAAGCAAGTCGCCTACGCACAACTTCAACTACGGTTGAACGCGCACGACTGGTGGGCCATGTACAAACGAACGATCCGACGCGACAACAACACAGCGCCGATCTCTTGGGCCACGTTCCGCAAAGCTTTTGAAGTCGAGTACCTTTTGTCAGCCTTTCGTCAAGCGAAGGAAAATGAGTTCATCCAGTTGAAGCAAGGGAACCGGGCAGTACAACAGTACACAACGAATTTTAACAGATTGTCCAAATGTGCTGGTGCTTTTCTCCACACAGAGGAGTGTCGTGTGCGATGTTTCGAAGTAGGTCTGCGGCCCTCTATCGCTGCTCATGTGACGGTTCCGGAATACAAAACCATGGACGAGGCTCTGAATTATGCTCTCCGCCTTGAGAGCTAATACCCTTCCGTTGCTGCCGACGTTATACACCACTCCAATCACAAACGTCTTAGCTATACGGGAGGCAACAACTACGTGTCAAAGAGTCCAAATATCGGCAGCTATAAGGGTCGAAACCCGTTACCGCGATACATAAATTGCGGCCAGCATGGGCACACTGACGACCACTGCTTTGCCAAGACAGAGTGCTTCACTTGCGGACAGAGGGGTCACTTTGCTCAAAACTGCCTAAATACTCGACTGAATCGCAATATTCCGCCATAACAAAACCGTCAAGAGAATCGAGTACAGGCGCCCTGACCTCCTCAGTCCACTCAACCCAACAACCCAGACCGACGTCCTAATGCTCAAGGGTGCATCTTCGCCCTGACTCGGGATGAAGCATTTGCCTCCGACACTGTTGTGACAGGTATATTGAATTTCAATAATGTACCTGCTCGTGTGTTATTTGATTCAGGCACTTCGCATAGTTTTATATCGACAGAATTCGTCGTCAAGCACAAATTTCCTATAATGTCGTTAGACCTCGATCTTAGCGTAAGTTTGCCTTCGGGCGTGCCACTACTCACAAATTTAGCCTGCAGGGGAGGAATCATTTGTATTGAGGGTCAAGAGATCGGTCTTGATGCGATAGTTCTAGATATGAAGGACTTTGACATCATATTGGGTATGGATTAGCTCGGTCCTTGCAACGCTACCAACGACTGCACAGGAAAGAAGGTCACTTTTTGCATACCTGGAGTGCCCGAATTCTGCTATTCGTGTGGTGACGTATCATCGACCTGCATGGTGATCTCGGCAATTTCGGAAGCTGCTTCATTCCGGATGCAAAGGCTACTTGGTGTCCGTTCGTGACATGAGACAGAATGGTACAAACGTGGGTCAGACCGACGTTATAGCAGAATTCTCAGACGTGTTCCCGGACGAGCTACCCGACATGCCGCCCGATCGAGAAATTGAGTTCACTATCGACACATTCCCTGACACCCGACCGATCTCGAAAGCTCCGTACAGAATATCCCCTGTAAAATTGAAAGAACTGAAGGCACAACTATATGAATTATTTGACAAAGGGTTTGTCCGTCCAAGTATCTCGTCGTGGAGTGCGCCCATGCTATTTGTGAAAAAAAAGGATGGATCGATGTGGCTCTGCATCGACTATCGGGAATTGAATAAGGCCACCGTCCGGAACAAATACCCCTTGCCCCGCATTGATGACTTGTTTGACCAGCTTCAAGGTGCAACAATATTTTTGAAGATTGATCTGCGATCAGGTTATCACCAACTCAAAGTCAAGCCAGATGACGTACCGAAGTCTGCCTTCCGCACTCGCTATGGCCACTACGAGTTCTTGGTAATACCATTCGGTCTGACAAATGCCCCTATCGTCTTCATGGATCTAATGAATCGGGTGTCCCGTTCGTTCGTTGACAAATTCATAGTAGTCTTCATCGACGATATCCTCGTCTACTCGAAGGATCGAGCATAACATGCATAACACCTGCGGACGGTACTCCAAACCCTTCGAGAGAATCAGTTGTATGCGAAGAGGTGCAAGTGCAAATTCTGGCTGAACAGCATCTCATTTCTTGGGCACATCATCTCCGTCACTGGCATCTCAGTCGATCCGAAGAAAGTTGAGGCAGTTGCTGATTGGAAACGGCCCACATCAGTTAGCAAAATTTGAAGCTTCCTAGGCTTGGCGGGATACTACCGACGCTTCGTGAAGGACTTCGCGAAGATTGCATCGTCGTTGACTCGTCTCACCCAAAAAAGAGTCGCATTCGAGTGGTCAGACGACTGTGAAGCTTCCTTCTAGGAGCTCAAACAACGGCTCCTCTCGGTCCCGATACTTGCTCTTTCTGAAGGGTCTGAGGGATTTCAAATCTTCATCGATGCTTATGGCCAGGGCTTGGGGTATGTGCTCATGCAGCAGGATAAGGTGATATCTTTTATTTCCCGACAGTTGAAGCCGTACGAGAAGAAATATCCCATGTACGACCTAGAACTAGCGACGATTGTGTTCACATTGAAGCTGTGGCATCACTATCTTTATGACGTGGCATGTAGGATTTATACGGACCACAAAAGCTTCAAGTATCTCTTTACCCAGGAAGAACTGAATTTACGGCAGAGGCGATGGCTTGAACTGATCAAAGACTACGACTTATCAATCGACTATACGCCGGGCAAAGAAAATGTTGTAGCGGATACGCTGAGCCGGAAGTACTTAGCTTTATTATACATCAACAGTCGACTGCTGCGTGACTTGGAAGGAATGGACATTGAACTCCGAGTTCATTTTAGAGACGTAAAACTGGCACAACTGCGGCTGGAACCGAGCCTATTGGAGAGAATCAAGTATACCCAGAAGGACGACCCATATCTGGAGAAGATGCGAAAGCTGATATCGACAGGAAAAGCATCCGACTTTGCGGAGGATGAGTCAGGAGTGTTGTGAGTGAAGGGTTGGCTATGCGTTTCGGATGACGCAGAACTTAGAAAGGAGATAATATCGGAGGCGCATTATGTAAAATATTCCTTGCATCCTGGTAGCACCATGATGTATAAGGACCTCCGCATTGTCTTTTGGTGGCACGTCATGAAGAGGGACGTAGCGCTCTTTGTGTCGATGTGTATGGCCTGTCGACAAGTTAAAGCCGAGCACCAGCGACCGGGCGGGGAGATGCAGAACCTTGCTATTCCAGAGTGGAAGTGGGATCATGTCACTATGGACTTTGTTGTTGGCTTGCCGAGGATGTCGCAGGAAAATAATGCCATCTTGGTCATCGTCGATCGACTAACCAAGTCAGTGCACTTCATAGCCATTAAAGTTACTTGGAGCATCGACCGCCTTGCTCAGATCTACCTTGATGAAATAGTTTGGCTGCACGGGATTCCAGTATCTATCGTCTCGGATCGGGATGGACGCTTCGTGATACGCTTCTGGGGTAGTCTTCATTCAGCGTTGGGGACCAAGTTGAAGTTTAGCTCAGCTTATCATCCTCAGACCGACGGCCAAACAGAGTGGGTGAACCAGATTCTCGAGGACATGTTACGACTCTGTGCGATCGACTTGAAGTCAAGCTGGGATGTCTATCTACTGTTGTTCGAGTTTGCATACAATAACAGCTATCAATTCAGCATCCAAATGGTACCATATGAAACTTTGTACGGCCGAAAGTGCAAATTGCCTATTTGTTGGGATGAAGTCGGGAAACGGCAGATACTTGGCCCGAAACTGGTGGAGCAGACTGTGCAGAAGGTCAAGTTGATATAAGAGAGATTGAAAATAGTACAGAGTCGGCAAAAGAGCTATGCCGACACGCATCGACGCCCCCTCGAGTTCTCGGAAGGCGACCATGTATTCCTGAAAGTGACGCCCATGCGTGGAGTTACCAGATTCGGTGCGAAAGGGAAGTTGAGCCCAAGATTTGTTGGTCCGTTCAAAATATTGAAGTAAGTCGCCCCAGTAGCTTACCAAATCGCTTTGTCGCCTGCATTTTTGAAGGTACACGTCTTCCATGTTTTACAGTTGCGGAAGTACGTGTACGATCCGAGCTATGTAGTAGATTTGGGTCAGTTGGATCTGAGGGCGGACTTGTCATATGTCGAAGATCCTGTGCAAATCTTAGAGCGCAAAGATAAACTTCTCCGCAACCGTGCTAATCCTTTCGTCCGCGTCCTCTGGAGAAACCATTCGGTCGAAGAGTCGACATGGGAACTTGAGTCAGAAATGAAGAAAAAATTTCCTTTATTGTTCTCGTAGAGGTAGGTTCTATTCTTAAGTTTCGATGACAAAACTTTTTCTTAGTTGGTTATGGTGTAGTGCCCCGTCTCTACATCATGCCCCGTTCTTCGTCCACGGGGTGCGCGAGAAAGGAACACTGTCGCCATCGATTCGGTCGAAACCGATAGGTCGGGATCGATCGAATCGGTCGAACGGAAACGGTTGAATTAAGATCCATTCCCTGTTATGGAATGGCTTCTATGGAACCAAGTCCCATATTCAGCGGGTTGCGCCTCCAGGATTGACTCTGCGACAGAGTCGGGAGAGACCTCCCGTTGCTCTATTTTTTACGCCGCTTGCGTTGCTTTTGGCCTTGGTTTTCTGAATGCGTTTTCATGAATATTTTCGATGGTTTTCATGACTTGCATTTTGAACTCGCATTTTCTATCGAACTTCTTAAATAATACAGTATTCTAATCGGTTGCTTGTGCGATTTCAGGTAATCGCGTAGGCGACGTCTAGCACGACCAACAAGTTCTCTCGCTGTCACGACCCGTACCCTAGAGTAAAGGCACGAGACGTGGGTACGTCCAGCCTACGCCGCAGTGTCGACGGTAGAACGCTGTCCTAGGTCAATCATCTAACAATATATAAGGTACCTGTACAGTATATACACTCCGAATGGACGTGACATAGCAATACAGTCTCAATCACATCTAAGGTAGAGCATGATAAAAGATAGATAGATAGATAGATAAGAACAGAATGAATCCACATATAAAATAATCCAGATAAAGTCTAAGTGTCTAAGATAGATACATATCCAGAAACATCAGATAAAACAAACTTCCAGTATATACAATAATGTAACAATGAGAAGACAAGGTAAGAGTCTAAGCTAGCAGTCTAAACCACTGGTGGTAGATCCTCTACTGCAAGTGGGTCCAAGTCACAAGTGTTGTCTAAAGCTGCACCATAATGGGTAGACACCAGAGCCTCATCATTTACTATAAAATTTTCAACAGGTCCAGTCAGGACAGGAGCAAGCACAGTACATCTCAACAAATCATAGCAGGTTAGAAAATATAACCATACAGTAAAGTAAGATACATGAAACTGAAAGAAAGTACAGGATGTAAAGGAGATAGCTGTAATGGAAATATCTACTATAAATAGAGAACTAACAGTGGCTAGTAAGTCAGAGTACAATATAGACATGTGAATGGCATAGGATGATTCTGATGCTACACTACGGAATGATTCTGATGCTACACTACTTGGATATTATTCACATGTCCACTTCTACTCTCCCGTACCCCCAATCAGTACACAAGGATCCAGCCAGGTTATGTTATGATTCATATAATGGCCCCCGAAGGGTGATACATGATAGTCCCATATATAGGGATTCTAGGAATGTGATTCATGGAAGACTCTGTGATCATGAGAGTACATGTCACAAGTGATTCAATGAACCATGAAGCATAGTGATACACAATGTAAGTGAAACACACAGAACATGTAGTATCCGATGCTCCCTGAGGGGATAATATCTCAAAAAAGGATCCATATAGTACTAATCCGTATGACCAACGTGACAGCATCAAGTAAAGTAATTTAAAGCAGGAGAATAATTCTAACATGATATGAAATGATCAGAGAATGTACTCGCCTATATCCTGAGTATCTGAAGAATATCTACTGTCCGAGGAGTGGTATCTGTCTCCTATAGAACAGTACAAGTCACTATAAGTCTAAAATGATAATAAGATGCAATTCAATGCATTCTATATGAATCTAGGTCAATCTAGACCAAAGTCAACTCTTGGTCAACTCTGGTCAATCCTAGAAGTCAAACTAGGTCAACTAAGTCAAACCTAAGTCAAACAAGTCTATACTAGTCTAACTAGTCTATTCTATCAAGCCCACATGAATTCTAGACTATACAAGTCTAACTAGACTCTATACTGGCATTCAAGTCACACCCATAGGCTAAGAGCCCTAGGCTATAGGCTATATCATGCCTAAGCCAACCCACATATCATATATACACATATTAATATAATTAGTATAGTTCACACACATTTCTCACATATACATAGATATCTAATTTAGCATAGATAATCTCATACACATATATAGGCTTCATGATAATATATCACATAAGTAGATATATATGTATATTCATATATATATATAAGTATACCTAGAGTGATACAAGGTGTGTGATATGGTGTTAAGTGTGCATGTGATACATCATGTGTGTAGGTCCTAAAAATCAAGTTGCACCCACCAACAAAGTCATGAAAATCAAATTATGCATCCTTTAAGTGAACTGCGCAGAAGACAGATTGTGCAACAATTCGATTGTGCAGGCTGAACTGCGCACTCATCCAAGTGCGTAAGCTGACGTGGCCTCGTCATCATTACCTGACAGAGAATCAGATCTTCTGACAACTGACAGCACGGAGAACGAGGAAACTGTTCGTTTATCGTGCAGCACAGCGCTCGAGGACAGCTGTACATGCAGCGCAATCGGCCAGACTCTCTGCAGCGCAATCCATCCCAGTACGGTCTATCCCAGCACAATCCGAAGCCAGCACAATTCAGTTGGCGCACTCCATCAATACAACTGACAAAGTACACGTGGCCTTCATGCCATCGATTACTTACCATGTGGCAACCGTCTGTACACGATCAAGCGCATTTCAATCAAACAATGCCACGCGTCACATACAGATGGTCCACAATCGAGTAACTGCCTGCGCAATTTATTGCCTGTGCAATCTAAAGTGTGCGCAATCCAACCTGCGCAAATCAGAATAACTAAAAGTTAGTTATTTCCAGAACTCTATAAATAGAGTTTCAAGTCCTTCCTAGAGGGGAACACACACATATATCAGAAGTCATCACCAGAGATCAGGAGTTCTTGCCAAAGTGCTGCTGCAATCTTCAGAGGCTATCGTCTTCAAAGTTCACATCGTCCAAAGGATAAAGCGATCGTCATTCAGATCGGATTCCTATTGTTGTACTTTCCTAGAATTCTTGTAATCTTCTTTACAAAGTTTGTTGAAATAAAGATCAACTTTTGTTTTTGCAAACAAAATGGCGACTCTGCTGGGGACGACTTTCTCCTCCGACGAGGAAGTGACAACTCAATGTGACGTTGCGTCTATCGAAAAGACGCAGAAGATGCTGGTTGTAAAGGTCAACCAGATAGCCTACGAGGCGATGATCAATTCAAGGACCACCCCTCGCACTGCAACAGCTTCTGCCACGAGCAAAGTTTACCCAGTGTGGGTCCCCAAGACTGTTGTGCAGTCTGTTTCTGCTGCTCAGCCTGCTGCGTAGTCCACTGCCTCTGTTCCTAAGACTGCTGTTTCTGCTACGCAGTCTGCTACTACTGCCCATGCGCAGTATGCTGCTCCCCTGGCCAGTGCACAACCCACTTCCTATGCTGCTCTGTCAAAGTACAAGTCTCCTATTCCTCTGGCACAGTTGGCTGCAACTCTGCCTGCACAATCCACTACTCCAGCAACCAGAGTGCAACACAAACACTCTGGCAACAAGACTCCTGCTGCACAAGTTACTGAGACTGAGGCCAGAAGACTTTCTGCCAGAGTTACTCATGCGCAACCTGCCAGTGCGCCATCAACCCATGCGTAAACTGTGCCAGCACAGTCTAAAAGAGATGGCCCTTTGGCTAATCTCTCCTCTTCTCACAATAAGGGGAAAAGCACTGCTCCTCTTCTTAAGCACCCTGTTGCTCCTGCGCAATCTACTGGAGGTAGTCTTTTGGCTATTCCTCCTCCCCAGAATAAAGGAAAAGGCCCGTTGGTCTTTTCTCAAACTTCTTCGTCCCACGACTTGGAAGACAACAGAGGAAAAGGCCCTTTGGTCTTTTCTCAGTCTTCCTCGATTTTTATCGTAGAAGATCAATCTGAACGTGCTCCGGCACTAGTCAGTACAAGAACTCTCTCTAATAAGGGTTCTTCTTCCCTCATTGCCAAAGGGAAGTGTACTGATCAGAGGGGTATTCTGCCTACTCCGGTAGCAGAATTCCAAGATCTCCCAACTCTCAAGATATCCCGTTCAAGACAGGGAAAATTGCTGGTGTCTCAGACAGAAACCCCTGGGGGTGAGTTTGCCGATCTAAGAACTTATCTCAATCGACCAACTTCGGTGAAACGCAAACAGCCAATGCCGAAGACCAACCAGCATCAGAAGCAAACTTCCTGGACCAAAAATCCGGACACCTATGCCAATGAAATGAGTACTTCCCTGTACACTCAAGGGACAAAACATTTGAAGAACCGTAACCATGTTCCGAATATTGTCAAAGAACATATCCCTCGAACTTTTTCTCGTCCCGTTATTGTTTCCGATCTCCGAGAACACCTCAAGCAAAAACGGGACAACATCTCAACATCCCTAGTGCAACCACTTGGACATCATTGTAATCACAAAGTGGTCATCAAGTGTTGTTGTCAGACAACAAGACGATCTGTCTTCGATCGTCTGAACTTTACAAACTCTGAACCTATGTCAGAAGATGAAGACGAAGTTTTGTACGCTTCTGTTAACATGACTTCCAGAGATACTGGGGGTAGGAAGTGCTCCAAGCACGGCAAGCCTCGCAGGCCAAACCAGCGGTATTTGGATCTACTCCAAGAATCTTCTGATGGAGTATTCCAACATACCCGATCCCGAAGCCAAGACATAATCGGTCAAAGGAATCTTCAAGATCCTTCCGGTCATCTTCCTCTTTCTCACACAGGAGATGATTCTTTCTCCGACTACGATGCATACAGCAAAAGTTCGGAACAGACATTGTCTTCCACTATACCTAGAGAAGTGACAGCTTATGTTGTCACTGAAGATCCCGATGCTTCCAGTTCAGCTAGCCAAGAACAACGGATAGCTGTACTAGAAGACAAGCTGAAAACTATGGCCGAAATGGTTGCCAGTATGTATTCTATCATTGTAGCCCAGCGTACAGTACCACCGATCGTACCTGCTGTAAATCCTGAAATTATAGCATCGTCGGTGCCTGTCAATGCAGGGCTGGGGGTAGCATCTCCTCAAGTACCTCCTGTACAGATTCAACCTACACCCAGTCAGCTAGGTGCTGGGGGTAGTGCTTATCACGCTGTTTCTCCCCCTAACACTGTGACTCAGCCTGCTCCTTCAACATCACTGGAGGATGCCAATGAAGCTGTCAAACTCCTGCGCACTCAGTTTGAGGCCTTCAAAGAGAAGGACAACTTGCAGAGGTTGGGGATCAAGCAACCCTACCCAGTTGAATGGAAGGAAGTCCCATTTCCTCCTAAGTATAAGATCCCAACAATCTCGCTGTTTGATGGCAGCACTTCTCCCAGTCAGTTCATTAACCACTTTGAGGTTATGACTGTCCAACTTCAGCCAAATGATGCTCTTCTTACCAGAGTATTCGTCGGCTGTTTAGCCGGTGTCATATACGATTGGTACAGAAGCTTGCCCGATGGTTGTATCACCTCCTTCTCTAGCCTAAAATAAATCTTCTTGGAACGATTCTATGAGGGGATCAACGACATGACCATGTCAGCCCTCAATAAAATCAAACAAAGACACAATAAAACTGCTGAGAGCTTCATTGAAAGGTTCCGCCGGGAAGCTTTGAAAATGCCTCCTGGAACTCCGGCCGCTGTCACCATAGACACCTGTAAGGCAAATCTTTTGCCTATCATCAGCATGTGGACGGGATCTACTCAGTTCCAAGATTGGCCATCCTTCATTGTCAACGCTAAAGCAGCTGAAGTTAGCGCCGACAAATTCAAGCAGCTAGGGGTACAAATATCTAACCCCGACCGGGATGAACACCAGACATCGGGTGGTGGTAATCGCCAGAACAACCGCAAGAGAAAAGAGACTTTGAACATCAACTTGAAGAACAAAGAATCTCTGGCGGTCAATGTGGCTCCACCTACGTCTGCTTCTACTCCTTCAGCACCTCCACCAAGAGAATCTCGTCCGAAAGTAGAATACTCGTTTGACGAGAATGACACTGTGAGCATCTTTGATTGCTTGATCAAAAGCAATAAGCTCCAACTCCCAGACCCAAAGAAGCCTGATGAAGTCGGTAAGACTGATCATCCTAAGTACTGTATTTATCACAGGTTCATTGGACATCCCACTCGAGCATGTTATATGCTCAAGGGCAAAATTCAGGAGCTGGTCAATGCTGGTGTTGTCACTCTGCAGCAAGACGAGAAGACTGTTACCGCAAACATGGTATCAGTTCAATTCGACGACTTCCCACCGCAGATGGTACAGCACGGTGTCGTTCCTATACCCAAAGCTACTCTTGAGATCGAAAGTCTCCCTCCTCCACGAGGTGAAGGTCTCGTCCCCTTGTCTCTTGACAATGGCAAGATTATGTGGATTCATCCGGATCTTGCTTCAGAGTTCGAACTTCCCTTTTCCTCCAAGAAGAAAGACCGTTCCAAGGGTAAGACAAAGACTTGCAATATGGTGTCTTTTGACCCCATAATTGACGAAGAAATTTTGCTGGGCACCAGATCAGGGAAAGCCTATCTAAAGGATTATCCCGAAGCTTAAGAGAATCCTGCTTCTTCTTCTGAGCCTGTTCCAGTGCAGCCTGCTTCTACCGAGGGCAACCCTCCTGCCTTCTCACCAGTGGTTGTAGAACTCATTCCTCCCAAGCCGACAGGCGCTGACAAAGGCAAACAACAAGTCCGCTTCGACAAACCTTTGAAGAAGTCATCTCCTTCCGGACTTGAAAAACCTTACAACTTTGATATCTTGGCTCAGTTAGCCAATACACCGGCCCGGCTATCCATCTTCGAGCTCTTGCGCCTCTCCAAAGAGACTCGGGAAACTCTGAGTGAGGCTCTCATGCAGGCAGAAACCTGTCTAGCCCTTCTGAAGAAGCCGAAAGCAGAACCAGTCTCTTGTCTTCATTGTCATAGTGTGTTGGAGTTAATTCCAAACATAACTTTCACACAGGATGACATGCTAATGGAAGACAATAGGCACGACCGTCCTCTATACTATACATGATATGTCGACTCGATGAAAGTCGATCGTATTCTGATAGATCCAGGGTCTGCTCTCAGTATCATGCCGAAGACAATGTTAGATACACTGAAGATCCCAGTGCATAGTCTCTCCAGTACAATCACTACCATCCTTGGGTTCAATCAGGAAAGGAGTGAGCCTCTAGGCAAGATTCGCCTAAAACTCCAAATAGGCAATCTTCGCACAAAGGTGACCTTCTACATCATTGACAATCATGGTTGTTCTTACAATGCTCTGTTGGGAAGACCATTCCTGCATGAACATAACATTGTTCCTTCGACTCTCTATCAATGTTTCAAATATGTCGATGACAATGGAGAGGTTCAAAAGGAGGTTGCTGAACTCTATCCTTTCAAAGGCGTCGAAGCATACTGCAACGATGCTCGTATGTATAAGGATGAATTTATGAAGGTTGTTCTGTCTCTGGACACTGAAGAAGAGCAAGAAACAGTGCCTAATGACACCCTTATCATACCTGTCAAAGGGTGTATTTCTCGTCCTCAGTCCTCCAAGCCACTGGCTATTCACTTGCCAGTCCAGAAGCAACCAACTGATGATGATCAGGATCAAAGGGAGCTCACCTCTTCTGAGCCACTTGTTATTGACTTACATCGTAATAGGAAAAAAAGGCAACTCACCTCTTCTGAGCCACTTGTTATTGATTTATCTCATAACAAGGATAAAAGGGAGCTCACCTCCTCTGAGCCGCTTGTTATCGACCTCCGTCGTAACAAGGCCAATCCTCCTCCACGTTCTTCTTCTCTCCCTCTTGTAATCAATCTGACCAAGCCTGCTAAGGCTAAAGGTCCTGCTGTAAATACAAATGTACAAATCAATGAAAAAGCATCTACTTTCCAGTATACTGATGTCATTTATCATGCTAAATGCTATTTGGATATGTTAGATAGCTTTCAATCATTTACAATGGGAGTTGTGCAATCTCTTCAGACAGAGGTCTTACTCGAACATTCCAAGGATTCATATCGTATTGTTCCCGTTCGAAAGAAAGACGAGTGTCCAATACTTTTTAGTAAAGAACCGGAACAACAATTCAGCTATACGGATGATAGCAAAAGTAACGATACGGGACATCTTCAATTCCGTCATTACAGTCAACAATCAAAAGACATCATCCGAAAGATGGGTTATGACTTCAAGAGTGGCCTCAACTACGGTAAGGATAGAAGAATTCCTCTCCGTACGGCTGTTCCGAAAGGAAAGTCAGAGATGTACTACAGCAGGACCAAAAGAGGTCTCGGATATGCTTCACCTCCGGTATTATCCCCAGCGGCCTCTGAATCCGATAGCGAATAGCGTTCTAACTCTTCTGATTCCAGATCATGGGATTCTGACACCAGCATCGATCAAGTTCATCGATTGACTGTATCTTCTAACATGGTCTCCGTCGAACTTCCAGAAGGCTATGACGAGGATGTTGAAGAAAATCCTGAAACTGATCCTTGGGCTCAACGAATAGATACCCAATGGGAACTCCAATTCGAACAAAGAGAACTTCCTACTGAAGATCAATTAGTTCAAGTTGATGTAGGAGAGAGCGGGTCACCTCGTCCAATATTCATCAGCAAGAACCTTCCAGAGACAGATAAGCAGGAATTAATTCTTCTTATTCAAGAATACATAGACGTCTTTGCCTGGAGCTATGAGGACATGTCAGGTCTAGATCCCAAAGTTGCTACTCACAAATTGAATATCTTGCCGAATGCAAAACCGGTCAAACAGCAACAACGGCGCTTCAAGCCAAAAATAATGGATACAATCGACGATGAAGTCAAGAAGCTCATCGCTTGTGATTTTATTCGAAAAGAGCAGCATCCTGATTGGGTAGCCAATGTCGTCCCAGTTCTAAAGAAAATCGGCAAGGTTCGAGTCTGCATCGACTTCCGGGATCTTAATGAAGCATGTCCAAAAGATGAATTTCCTCTCCCTATCACGAACGTTATGATCGACAACACCTGTGGGTATGAGCGAATATCTTTCATGGATGGATTCTCTGGATACAATCAGATTCGGATGAATCCTGAAGATAAAAAATATACTTCTTTCCGCACTCCTCGCGGAGTCTACTGCTATATTGTAATACCGTTTGGTCTCAAGAATGCTGGTGCAACGTACCAACGAGCCATGAGTACCATTTTTCGAGATCATCTGCGCAAGACTGTCGAATGCTACGTCGACGATATTGCTGTCAAAAGTCATCTATAGGAAGATCACATCCAAGACTTGAGAACTATCTTCAACCTCATGTGCCAACATTAACTCAAAATAAATCCCACCAAGTCATTCTTGAGGGTCTCCAGTGGCAAATTTCTCGGCTTCGTCATTACCTCTAAGGGTATACACGTGGATCCCGAGAAGATCAAAGCCATTCAAGAGATGCGTCCTCCACGCAACCTAAAAGAGCTACGAGGATTCCAAGGTCAACTTGTGTACATCAGGAGATTCATTTCGAAGCTGTCTGGACGCTGCAGACCATTTACTCAACTAATGAAGAAGGGTATATCTTTTATTTGGACCGAAGAATGTCAACGAGCATTTGACGACATAAAGCGGTATCTCATGAACCCACCAGTCTTGGTGCCACCAATCTCTGGCATACCATTCTTAATGTATGTCCGTGCTATGGACCATTCATTGGGTGCTTTACTTGCCCAAAAGAACAAAGAAGGCCATGAACAAGCCATCTATTATCTCAGTCGTACTATGATTGGTGCTGAACACCGTTATAGTCCGGTCGAAAAAGAATGCCTAGCTCTTATGTTTGCTGTTCAAAAGACTCGGCATTACATCATTGGCCAAACTATTCATGTCATATCCCGAGTTAATCCTCTTCGGGTACTGATGAAGAAACCTAGCACACTTAATTCTCGGCTGGCTACATGGGCTATTCTGCTAGCCCAATATGACATGGTATATGTTCCTCAAAAGTCTGTCAAAGGTCAAGCACTGGCAAATTTTTTAGCAGCTTATCCTGTTCCAGAGACATCCAAACTCTATGATGAAATTTCGGACGAGATATTGGAATCTAATACAATCTCCGAAGAATTTCCTACTTGGCATTTATTCTTTGATGGTGCATCCAGGATTGGACCCAATGGTGCCATTGTCGCAGGAGTTGGAGTTGTCCTTGTTTCTCCAGACGGGTCAGCTATCCAAAGAGCATACTCCTTAGATGAACCTTGCTCCAACAATGTGGCAGAGTACAATGCTCTACTCATTGGCCTTCAGCTAGCCAAACAACTAGACGTCGAGTATCTTGAAGTCTATGGTGACTCTAAGTTGGTTGTTAACCAGGTTAGAGGGACTTATAAAGTTTGCCATCAAGATCTAGTACCTTACTATGAAGCGGCAATCAACATGGCTACATCATTCAAAGCCTTTTTCATTGAATATGTACGCCGATCTTGCAATACTGAGGCAGATGCTTTGGCTAATCTTGCAGCAGTCTTAGCCATCCCTATCAAAAGACAGCAGGTGGTGGTTATCTCTAATCGGAAATTATTCTGCGTCGAAAACAATCGTAATATTGAGTTCAGTAATCTTACTGAAGTCAATGTTATCAATGAAGATTGGAGAATTCCTTTCATCGATTTCGTGGTCCACGACATACTCCCTGAAGATCCCAAGGAGGCTACGAGTATTCGTCGACGGTCTTTACGATTCTACTACAACCAGACCACCAAAACTCTCTACCGGCGAACTTATGACGGCCTACTCTTGCGCTGTCTTGCTGGTGATAAAGCAAAACAAGTACTGCGTGAAGCTCACGACGGTATCTGCGAAACACATCAATCCGGTCCTAAACTGTAGGATCGCATCCGACGTATGGGTTACTATTGGCCTTCTATGGTATCTGATGCCATCGATTATGCGAAGAAATGTCGAGCTTGTCAAATCCACGCAGATTTCATTCATCAACCGTCGGAATTCCTTCATCCGACTGCTGCTTCCTGGCCTTTCGAAGCTTGGGGCATGGACATCATCGGTCCCATCAATCCTCCTTCTTCTAGAGGAAATCGGTTCATACTGGCAATAACCGACTACTTCTCCAATTGGGCTGAAGCTATACCATTGGCTGAAGTCAAAACCAGCAACATTATCAACTTCATCAAACACCATGTCATTTATAGATTTGTTGTACCTCGAAGGATCATCTATGATAATGGACCTCAATTCATCAGCCAAAAGTTCACAAGGTTCTGTGACGATCATCGGATTGACAATGTCGCTTCGACAGCCTACAATCTTGCTGCTAATGGCTTAGCTGAAGCTTTTAACAAGACTATCATCAAGCTTCTCAAGAAGTTTGTATCCACTAACAAACAAAACTGGAGTGAAAAGCTTGGAGAATGTCTTTTGGCCTATCGCACTACGATTCGCAACCCTACAGGTTATACACCCTTATCTTTGGTGTACAGCTGTGAAACAGTTCTACCTCTGGAACTTCAAATTCCGTCTTTGAGGATTTCCATCGCCAATGAACTCACGACAGAGAACAATGACCTTCTTCGACTTCAAGAGTTAGAAGCACTCGATAAGAAGCGGCTATTAGCTCAAAAGCATATTGAGTTATACCAAGCCCGCATCTTAAAGACTTTCAATCGCAAAGTTAAGGTGTCACTCCCCGTTCCCAGAATAAGTATTTTATACGTGTACTTCTTGAATGTATTTATTCAATATTTATCATGCATTTGTTCTGTATTTAAATTCTTTAATTTTGTGCTTATTAATTTTTCTGTATTTTATTTTTCTGCTTTATTTTGGCTCTTGGTTCATTTCGGTTCATGGTAAACCAACTTGGTGTGGTTTGGTTCAACATGGAAGGGAATGGATGGCTTGTATTTGGTGAAGAGAATGAATGGTGGAGATCCACTTGACCTTGATATAAAACTTCTTCTTTCATTCTCTTTCTTCATTCATTCACATTTACTCCTCCACCAAACCCTAACCCACTTGTGAGAGGCAAGTACATCTTGTACACCATGAGGGATTTCATGCATCCCAATTTATTTTTAGTCTATGTTGTTCATCTTCTCTTCCTCTACAAGTTTAGGTCTTGAAGTTCTTGATTTTCATGGATGGTTGGGTGTAGATCTAAGTTTTAAGTTTTGGGTTTTCATATGAATTTTAGGGTTTTGATCTATAAAACATTGTTGTTTTTGAAAATAAGTGGTTCCATGTTGTAGAGAATTTAATTCTACTAAAGTTTGGCTTTTGAAAAGTTAGATTTCGATTTATTTTGTGGAAGTTATGGCCAAAGTATTTTTGTTCATTTCTATATTCATCTGCAGCATGAGGAGCATATCGCAGTAGGCGCATGTGGTGTCGCGAATGAGCCGCAGGAGGCGCATGTCGCAGTAGCCGTATGTGGTGTCGCGAATGAGCCGCAGGAGGCGCATGTCACAGTAGGCGCATATGGTGTCGCGAATGAGCCGCAGGAGGCGCATGTCACAGTACCCGCATATGGTGTCGCGAATGAGCCGCATGAGGCGTATGTCGCAATAGGCGCATGTTGCATGAGGCGCATGTCGCAGTAGGCGCATATGGTGTCGCGAATGAGCCCGCATGAGGCGCATGTCGCAGTAGCCGCATATGGTATCGCCAATGAGCCGCATGAGGCGCATGTCGCAGTAGCCGCATATGGTGTCGCGAATGAGACGCATGAGACGCATGTTGCATGAGGCGCATGTCGCAGTAGCCGCATATGGTGTCGCGAATGAGCCGCATGAGGCGCATGTCGCAGTAGGCGCATATGGTGTCGCGAATGAGCCGCAGGAGGCGCATGTCGCAGTAGCCGCATATGGTGTCGCGAATGAGCCGCATGAGGTGCATGTCGCAGTAGGCGCATATGGTGTCGCAGTTGAGCCGCATGAGGCGCATGTCGCAGTAGCCGCATTTGGTGTCGCAGTTGGGCCACATGAGCTGCATGTCGCAGTAGGCACATATGGTATTGCAGTTGGGCCGCATATGCCGCACGAGCCGCATGTCGCAGTAGGTCCGCATGCATGTCGCAGAATAGGCCGCATATGCCTATTTTGGTTGTTTCTGACTGTTATATGTCCTATTTTGACTGAATTGTGGCTAGAATTTCTTCCAACTCCCAACATAAAATTTGTAGATCTTTTTCTTGGCTTCAAGAATATGTTACCAACTATTTTATACTAGTTATGGACTCGACCATGCTAATACTAATTTGACTTTTATGCTTTGTCACGAATTGACCCCGACTGTTACTTGACTAATAATTGATCATGCGTTCCTAGTTGGAACTAAGAGACTGGCTAGTCGTCTTATTAAATTGAATGAATGAGACACGTTCATATTAACTATGAACTATTATAATCGATTGGCCGATCCTGAATATTGACATACATGCACACATGCAGGCTTCAATTTATTTATTTATTTTCTACAAAAATAGCATGTGTACTTGATGGTCAAGGCATGATTATTCCGTGGTTAGTTTTGATTGTTGTATTACGCTATGTAAGACCTACAACCTAACCGTACGGGTATCATTGTAGAGTTGGGCATATCGTACTTGTACGGAAGTACTCATTTGAATGACCATGACCCACGGCATGGGATTTCGCTTAACATAGAGGCTATTAAGATAAATAAAATAATGATCGCATGGAGAGAATGGATTCCAGAGTTCTTACATGGCAGCCCTCTTGGGACTATTAAGTACCCGACAGGCCGGCTGGTTCCCACAGGTACTGCAAATCTGCCACACGGGCAGGGAGCGGTATCTGCTTATATTTTTTAATTATACATGGAATACTAACGACGAGCGTCCCGCTGGGACTCGTCTAAATACATGA
Organism: Iris pallida; assembly: GCA_029216955.1. Classification (NCBI taxonomy): domain Eukaryota; kingdom Viridiplantae; phylum Streptophyta; class Magnoliopsida; order Asparagales; family Iridaceae; genus Iris; species Iris pallida. The sequence continues at coordinate 11,289,035 of JANAVB010028197.1, read as the reverse complement.
TTGGCGCAATTGATTGATTGGATAGACTAGCCTTGCTTGCACATAGTAAGAACTGAGGAATTCTTTATTGCATAATTCCAGGATAACTTGGAACTCACAGTAGCAAGCCGTAGTAGTTGCATGGCCGTTTAAATTAATTTGTTTGTGTGCTGTACCTACTCTGTTACCTAACTGAGATGATCAGAATGTCAGGGCATGACGGACCAACTTCTGTCCTTGTTTGGTTGGGAGGTTGGTTCGAAGTGTCGTGATGTTATGTGAATCCCAGTGGCAAGCAGAGATCTACTTATCATATTCTCTTATTACTGGTTTTAATTCCTCATATCGTACTTCCTTGCGGTACTTGCTATTAGAGGTCTAACCTCTCTGGTTTTGCATGGCCAGATTTAGAGCCGGTCCCCGAGGACTCAGCTTACTTCCACCTCCAAGATGGTCAATACTAGAGGGATGATCGCAAGAGGACTCGAGTGGGTTCCTTACTTCCCCACTCGTTTTGTTATTTACTTAATACCTTGCCGGTTGGCACCGACATGTTAGTCGGATTATCTTGTACTTACTTTTACATAATTATAATTAAGTCAGACTGCAGCTGATAATAATTGTGTATACTTTGCTACATCATCTGGCTATGTTGTAAAGCCAGATATCAAGAACATTTTGACTGAGCGTTTGGGATGCCTTACTGCTTTATCTTACATGTTCTCTATTTCTGTTTCTTATTTGAATGATTGAGACAATAGATGTGAAATGACCATAGTGAGACTTTCATGTAGTATACACCCCCTCGTCCTTTAGACAGCATTGATCGTATTATACGGTATTCATCTACCCGTAATACGTAGCTGGCTGAGTCATTCCCCCGCTCTCCAGTATTCTGGTTCTGGGGCGTGACATAAGGTCAGAGCTTTTCAAAAAGGAGAGCTCGTTCTAACCGTCAGACGTCCTATGACTATGACTCACTCGAGCAAAGACAAGTTCGATGCGAAGTGGAAAGGGCCTTACATTGTAAGCAAAGTCTTTTCAAATAGAGCCTATCAACTCACAGAGCTAGACGGTCGAGTTGCAATGATGCCTATCAATGGCAAGTTCCTCAAAAAGTATTATGTATAAATGTAACAGACATTGCTTGTAATCATCAGACAAGTTAATAAATAAAATTCAGTTTTATTTCATCTTGAATGATAGTACATAGTATCAAGGAAGGTCTCTATCATCCTTCTCAAAATTGGGACGCGGGCCACTACCGTCCTTATCAAAAACATGATCAGCAAAAGAGTCGAGAACATTCTTGCTGGAACCCACCAGGAACTTGCAAGCAGCCATCCTCATGGCTTCTTCTTCTTCAGTCTTCCCTGGTTCAAGAAGAAAGTCCAAGATGTCCTTTGGCGGTTTGGGGGCAGACGAACCTACGCCCGCTGCTATCTGCTTTGGTTGAGCCGGATCGACTGGACGTTCCTCAGTACCCGCTTCCACCTTCGGGACGATCTCAGCCTTCTTGGATGCATCTCCAGACGACATCTTTATGTTGAAAAGTGAAAGTGATCATCCCATCTGATTTTCTGTTCTATTTATAGACAGAGAGTCGTAAGACAACAAAGCGACACAATCATCCGACGGTTCGTCCGTTCATCACATTCATCCGACGGTTCACCCGTTTATTCCATTCATCCGACGGTTCGCCCGTTCATCATCCGACGGTTCACCCGTTCATTTAATTCATTCGACGGTTTACCCGTTCATCACATTCATCTGACGGTTCGTCCGTTCATCACATTCATCTGACGGTTCGTCCGTTCATCACATTCATCCGACGGTTCGCCCGTTCATCATCCGACGGTTCGCCCGTTCATTATCCGACGGTTTACCCGTTCATCACATTCATCCGACGGTTCTCCCGTTCATCATCCGACGGTTCGCCCGTTCATCATCCGACGGTTTATCCGTTCATAACATTCATCCGACGGTTCACCCGTTCATTCCATCCATCCGATGGTTCACCCGTTCATTCCATTCATCTGACGTCTCGCCCGTTCATTACATTCATTTGACGGTTCATCCGTTCATTTTATTCATTTGACGGTTCACCCGTTCGTCACATTCATCCCGACGATTCATTTCGTTCATTTATTTTGTTCCCATCATCTATTTTGTTCATATCAGCAACTTGTCATCTTTGATTAAGTTGTCTATTGAAATAATGATATTCGATAAATTATATTTGCCACGTCCATATTACCTCTGAGCAGATATTATTGAATATAATTATTTTCTAGAATCAAGAAATATATCATGTCTTGCACCTCTAAATATATTTTCTATCGCTATTATTTATATCTTAATAAGATATGAGACAAATAATAGAGCCACAAAAATGTCTTTTTATTGATCAAAGATGAAAGAAATTACAAAGATACATATTACAAAACAAGAAGATACAGAAAATCTTTCTATTCGGTCGGTGGTGTCATCAAGTTAACCATCTGTTGCTTTAAAGATTTCAATCGCTCCTCACGGGAGTCCATCACGCGCCTCCTAGATTCCTCTATTCCAGAATTTTCATTAAAAGTCGGTAAGGTCACTAAGCGGCGAGAGATTTCAGCCTGATGAGTCGTGATATATTCATTTCGTTCCTGAGTCAGAATGGCCAGTTGCTGAGTGGCAGCTTGATGCTGTGTGACTTCATCTTCTAGAGAATGCTGAACCAGTTTCAACTCTTCCTGGAGACGGGCAATCTCCTCCTGAAGACGAACATATTTCGCTTTCAACTCAGTAACTTTCTCCTCCCTCTCTCCAGCAGCAGAGGTGGCTATCTCCATTTGAGAATCATATTTTGAAGCCTTGGCAATATAAGTGTCTATGAAACTCTGGAAATTAGCCTTCTCAATGGCAACTTCTTGAGACATCCTTTCAAATTCAGCTTGTACTAAGGATTCTATTTCCCCTCGATTAAGATCCTTGTAGATCTTAACCGATGCTTCTAGCTCATCTAGTATGTGCTCAAGAAAAACAGCTTGAGCTTCATCTCCTTGACCTCGAATGGCATTTATCAAATGAGAAGTTGGGATTCTAACAATAGTGAAATCAACAACTTCTTTCTCTAGTACCCTATCTACTTGGGGTCCCAATGCATTAAAGAACAGGTTGCTGAAAGAACTAATGATAAATTGGTTAGTTGCCAAAGCACCAGGGGTAGCAGCTACTCCCGTTGATGATGAAGCAGCATGTGCCTATACAGATGGACGTTCTTGCACTTGAATAGAAGGTTCTTTAAACAAGGGAGCTAAAGTAGAACTGGTTGCTCCTCTCGGTTGTTCTTCTACAAGGATAAATGAACCTATCATTGATTGTTGTTGTCATTAACAATTAATTAAAAAGGATCAAAAGATCAAAGGCAATCTTACCATGACTTGCCCCAACAACAAGCCTTTCGTCTGTGGGTACAGATTCCAGTCTAGAAGAGGTAGCCTCAGACATTACTGCCTGGCTACTTTCGGCCTCAGAATCGCCCGACAGATGTCAGCTGCCACTGGCTGTTACTGTTATCGGTACTATATCAGTGCAAGGAGGAACCGAAGATGATTCGATTTCTACATGGATAAAAAATAGAGATGTCAGCCATTAATCTATGAAAAGAAGATTAATAATTTCATTTAATACCTTTGGGATCAGTGGTAGTAGCTTCCTTCGGCGCTACTTCCTTACCCATATTCTTTTCAGGAGACATATCCACCTCAACATCCTTTTCAGGAGCTAGTGTGTCTTCAACAGCTTCAGGAGATTTATGGACATTAATATCCTCTTCTTGATTCAAAGGATCATCAATAACCTCTATTGATGTATCTTCAGTGCTCATGCTATCCTCAGGTACTTCCTTGCTGGTAGTTGCAGCGGTATGATCAATATCATCTTGTAGACCGAAGTCACAATCATTTAATGCTTAAATCATTAAACAATCCTCCTCTTCGCGAATTATTCCTGGTGTAACAGGAAACTGAGTAGTTTCTACCGCCGGTGAAGCAGATCGCAGAGCTTCATGCTCCTCCTCTATAATATCCTCCCTAGGCTCTGCAGCCTCCTCTCTCTGATCAGTCTCATCCCTCTGTTCTGGACTAAGAGTTTCATGCCTATGCTCAGAGACAGGAGTAGGAGATGACATAGTAATTCCAGCAGCAGCACTGGCCACCACCGAGGACAGGATCACCTTCTTTCTTTTCTTAAAAGCCAGTTTCTTTCGATGAAGAGGTCTTTCGGGACTCTCCACATCTACCACATCAACCCGCTGTGGAAGAGAGGTCGGTGTGGTCGCTTCTTCTTGGGTCGACTCGGCCAGTTGTCGAGACTGCGACCTGGTAGTGACTTTCTCTGATGGGTCTAAGAGGAGTTTCTTTTTTGCAACCGGGGAGGAAGGCTCATTAATCCTTCTTTTCCTCTTCCTGGCCGGAGACTTAACAACTTTCAAAGAGATTCTCAGTGGTTCATTAACCTCCTCACGGAAGTTAGCTTCCCTTGAGGCTTCCAAGGGATCATCCACTAGTTCATGTTGCTCATCATTTGCTGTAGCTAGCATAGCAGTCGCTCCTTTCTTCAAACGCGTCGCCGTCGCGAAGCTATCTACCAGATTAAAGTTCTCGGCGAAAGTATTTGCAGTTGTGTAAAACAGTGAATATGTATATAACATTCTAGGGCCATGATCATTCTTGGTTGGCATCGAGAACACTGTCCTTGTGTCTCGAGCGTTGTAGTAGGCCCATGCTCTGGCACCATCAATTAGATACCCCTTTTCTTGTAGGCAAGTTATAGCGTTGCCTACATGGAACTGGTTGTAACCAAATTGACGAGCGAAGCGACTTGGCATATATGGTTCCAGATAACACTCCTCTTCAAATCTATATACCAAGTGGGACGGTCTGATCGTCCTTAGCCAGTCAAAAGCTGCCCGACCCAACGGTTGCCTCCCAAGGTCAACTAAATTTGCCGACATATGTTCATAACTGGCTGGAGGGGCAACACAGTAAAAATTCTATCCCTTCCCAAGGTTCAATGTACGTCTGCAGTCCTTCAGACTAGTGTACACCCACTTGCTCCGGGAGAATCTTCGCAGAAAGCTACCACCGACTGCTCCCATGTCAGGGTTCATCAAGGACGGATGGTGCAGAAGCAACCACCCGAATAAATAGGTGTAAGGCAACTCCAGTCGAGGAAAGTTCCCCTTCTCACCCTTCCATTTGATCATGGAGTCAACATAAAAATGAAGACCTGCATTCACTCTGCAGGTCATCGCTGTCAGCAAATCCATCCGATAGCCGAAGACTAACCGGACAGCAGCAAAAAGTACACCGTGGTGGAAGCGGTCCACGACACTTGCTCCGGGTACGATGAATCGACGGAGCCAGTATGTCAGAAAACCCGCCAGCTGGGCTTCTCTTGACATGGGCCTGTAGCCCATTCTTATAAAACTCTCGACAAAATCTCCAGTCTTGAGTGGAGGATATTGATGTTCATCATTAACTTTGATATCCATTTTCTTATTCTCTTCCATCAGTCTTATTACTTCGCTGTGGCTGAGGGATTGGAAGAAAGTCGGGTTGCATGTGTCATGATCCTTAGTCTTTTTCTCAATAATATGATTAAGAAAAAGATAAGGCAACCACTTTGAGGAATAACAGGTGCCGGAAGAACCGCTCTTATAGTACATGGAGCATATGTTGTAATAGCACAGTAGTTCATCGAAAACTGCCACCATTTCTGTATTTTCTCGACGTAGTCTCTCTAACTCGTCGTTTGTTGGAACATACTCCTCATAAGGGAAGTCTCCCATTGGTAGGCACGAGATGTACTTCATCTCATGGAGGGCTAATCCAATCTCCCCGCAGGGTGTCATGAATGTCCCTGTTCTATAATTATACCTCTCTGCCAAGGCCAGAACCAGATAAGGGTTTGGGAGGAATCCATACACGGTAGCATATACCGCATGATACAGCTCGATCTCTTTAAGTTTGTCTTCAAACTGAGCCAATATCTAGTTGGCTATGCAGTTCCACCTTCTGTTGTCTGGGTTTACCAGACCTGTCAGCCGGATATCCTGATCCGGGTATCTGCCCTCAACCTTTGCGTATTCATTAGCAAAGATTGGTGTCCTCATCGGCAGCAGCAAAGAAGAGTTCTCTGGAGGGATACAGCCTGGCTTTAACCCTCTGAGCAAAGTGCTATGACGCTCAGAGGAGCTATAGAACATATCTCTGTTGTTTGGTCCTTTCTTGACACAAATCTTTCCTGTCCGTGCCTGTTGGAGGGGAGTAATATCCCAGTCTATCCTCCTGGGATGGCTTGCATGGGCATAACGGGCTAGAGGGAGGCATCTAGCAATGTCCGGTAACAGGACTAGTTTCTCCTTTCTTTGGAAGAGTCTCTGCTCAACACGGGATCTCGACTGAGAACTCTTGTCAATGGCTTTGCCAAATAAGAACATAGGTTTCTCGTGGGTAATGGCGTCAGCAGACTACAGGGGCTGCCCATTCATCAAACTTAACAAAGTCTCATTGTCCTGAGCTACAAAGATAGCTTGGCGGGAGGATGGCAGAGCATATTGTGGAAAGAGCACATGGGACAAATCTTCTTTAAATTCTGGCTCAGCAAGGGACCCTACAAATATTTCATACTCAGGGTCCTCTCTGATGTTAACTGCATCAAACAGAAAAAATAGAATTCAGTACAAGTAAAATCAAAGATTCTGTCAGCAAATTGCGCAAGCATCAAATTACACAAGCATCAGATTGCACAAGCATCAGATTGCACAAGCATCAGATTGCACAACAATAGCTTCTATGCACAAACTGTCCAGTTGTGCCAACTCATCCTCTTGCGCATGTCATCAGATTGTGCTGAATAACTTGCACAAAGCATCAGTTTGCGCTGGACAGCCTTGCGCAAATCAGCAGACTGCGCTGACTTTTGCCAGCGCGTTTTAACCGATTGTGCAAGAAAATAGTCTTCATAAAAATGAAAACTATTGGGTTTTTGCAACCGAAACCCTAAACAGGGCGGCGCAGTATGATCAAATCTCTAAAAAGAGACAGGTTCGAAGGATCAACAGTGTTAAAGAACCCTAAAAAGGGTCTTTCGATCGGGTTTACTACCTTGTAGTGCTGGATGAGAAACTTCATGTCGAGAAGGGCGCGGCACAGCCCAAGCCGAAGACTCGGCAGGGGCCTTGCCTTTCTCGGCGGTAGAGCGCTTTGGAGCCATTGAGATCGACGGAAAGAAGAAGTGTCAGGAAAGCTCGGGAAGTTTTCTCTTTCGAAAGTTTGAAAGCAAGTAAAGAATAGAAGAGAGAGAACTGAGAACTATTTATAGTTTTCCAAAATAAACAAACTCCTCAGATTGTACCGAATAAACAGAGGCTAATTCCTCCGATTGCACAGACAGGTCATCATATGCGCAACTTGATTTAAAAATCAAAATTCAAAGTATTTCGAAGCTTTGACTATTTTTAAGCTTCGAAAACTTTGAAGGGGGTCTTGTAGGTCCTAAAAATCAAGTTGCACCCATCAACAAAGTCATGAAAATCAAATTATGCATCCTTCAAATGAACTGCACAGAAGACAGATTGCGCAACAATTCGATTGTGTAGGCTGAACTGCGCACTCATCCAAGTGCACAAGCTGACGTGGCCTCGTCATCATTACCTGACAGAGAATCAGATCTTCTGACAACTGATAGCACGAAGAACGAGGAAACTATTCGTTTATCGTGCAGCACAGCGCTCGAGGACAGCTGTACATGCAGCGCAATCGGCCAGACTCTCTGCAGCGCAATCCATCCCAGCGCGGTCTATCCCAGCGCAATCCGAAGCCAGCACAATTCAGTTGGCGCACTCCATCAATACAACTGACAAAGTACATGTGGCCTTCATGCCATCGATTACTCACCACGTGGCAACCGTCTGTACACGATCAAGCGTATTTCAATCAAACAATGCCACGCGTCACATACAGATGGTCCACGATCGAGTAACTGCTTGCGCAGTTTATTGCCTGCGCAATCCAAAGTGTGCGTAATCCAACCTGCGTAAGTCAGAATAACTAAAAGTTAGTTATTTCCAGAACTCTATAAATAGAGTTTCAAGTCCTTCCTAGAGGGGATCACACACATATATCAGAAATCATCACCAGAGATCAGGAGTTCTTGCCAAAGTGCTGCTGCAATCTTCAGAGGCTATCGTCTTCAAAGTTCACATCGTCCAAGGGATAAAGCGATCGTCATTCAGATCGGATTCCTATAGTTGTACTTTCCCAGAATTCTTGTAATCTTCTTTACAAAGTTTGTTGAAATAAAGATCAACTTTTGTTTTTGCAAACAATGTGAAACTAAATCAGCATTAAGACCAATGTGTAAGTGCTAATACAAGTGTTTGCATTATCTAGATTCACATATTCAAGAAGGGGTTATAGTGTACAAGTGTGTTCAGACTTTAGGGTGTAATGTGGCATGTATGATGTGCATTACAGGGGTTATACAAGGGTATCTCAGATTTTAGGGTGTAGTGTAATGTGTGTGTGTGATACATATATGTGTGTATGTCATGTGTGTGTAGGCAATGTGTGTTTGTGTGAGATTGTGATTAGTGTGACAGGGAACATCAAGTATGTGTGATATCTATAGCAGTTTGTAGGGTGTGTGTGTGTTAATGTATAAACCATGTGTGTGTGTGTGAATTACCACAGGAAAACAGAGAGCAAAAACTAACTAAGAGGGCATTCATGCATCTATGAAATCTGAACACATAGTAATAACTGGAAACAAAGAACTATAGCTAAAAGAGCACACGAGCTCAACTAAGTGTGCATCAAGCATCTATGCATGTACTGTTCTGAACCACAACCACCTCCTGTTCTAATTCCCAACAGGCTCGAAAGCAATGACTAAATAAAACCAATCACACATTAGCATATATCATGTAGGAATCTATCTAACATCGTAATAAACAGGTAAACAACAAATCAACTCAGGAAAATTCAATTCAGACATCGTATCAGTGAGTATCAGTGTTCATGGGAATTCGAGAAATTCGAACCCAAATTCTCATCTAAATTATGAACAACAGGTTGGTAATAGGTGTTACACATGTGAGGATACTAGGTAGGGTCCTCGTATCCAAGAACTGGACACGAATCGTGTCCAAAATTATAAAACCCTAATTTTCTACTATATATTTTTGGTACTATTTTAATTTTTATACGCCGCGTAGTCGTATTATACATTGCGCACAAATTACGTTTATTCGTGAATGCTCGACAAGTACGAATATGTGCGAGCGTACATATTTTTGAAAAATATTTATTTTATTTTTAATATATAATAATTATTCGTATTTATATTTTCTTAAAATTGTGAAAAGTATCGTATCGGGATGGCCAAAACTTATTATTTTATTTAATTACAAAAGGCTATCTTATTTAATAGTGGCAATTTAGAAAACTATTTTTTTATGCAAATATTCTTAACATGAGGTACATGAATTTTAATTCATATATATAATTTCACTTTTAAAATTATTATATTAATATTTTATTATTCAAAAAGATATTTAAAAAATATTATTATTTTCAAAATTATTATTATTGGTATTTTGGAAAATATATTTGAAATTTATTGTGGCCATTTTAAAACTCGATTTGATTTTATGGATTTAATTTAAATAGTTAAAAGATAGAATTTATACTTAAATTGAGTTTAGATTATCTAGTTTTAAATTGGAATTTAATTTGAATTTGGATTTGATTATTGTTTTAAATTGGGCTTAAATTAATCCTAATGCTTATCCAACTGGGAATTTCCACCTCCTATATAAGGAGAGGTACTCATCCATATTTTTCACCATCCACAGATGTGCATTGTGTCTGTGTCATCTTTTTCTCCACTATGTATTATATTTTACAAATACATTTTTTCATCCATGTCCGACAGCTCCGGACACCGACTCGTCCCGTGTCTCGTAGGACATGTTTTCAGACTCCATCCTCTCCCAACATCAGCACTCCCACCATCTCCCGTCTCTACACCCGACCACCGGTCATCGTCCCCGGCAACTTCTTCCCCGCCTCCTCGATAAAACCCTACCACCACGTCATCATCACCACCATCCTCGGCTCTCAATGCCGGCAGTCCCCAAAACAACCACCATCGCCACACCCAGGTCGTCAGATTCGACCACTAGCCTCCCCCGGCCATTGTCACCTACTCCGACCCTTGCTCCACACCATCACCAACATCATGATCGAATCCACCAAAACCCACAAACCGACGACCACCGTGATCGACGCCACCGACAGCCGCAACCCCATAACCCATTGTCACCACCTCCAAATTCTGTTACCACCACCGATATCCCCCAAAAAAAAGGCAAAGAAATCAACAAGAAGAGGAACTTTAACCCCTTACCTTGCCTCCGCCGTGCTAGAAGCCGCCGACGAAACTTCTCCGACGCAGTCTCCTCCGTGCCACATCCCGACAATAGAACCGTACGGCCGTCTCCCTCAGCCCCTCACCTCGCCTTGTCGCCACCCAGTGATGTGGCTGACGGAGCCCGCCGTACCAGCGATTCCAGACCTGGTCTCCCCTGCGTCGTCCGGCAAGCAAGCGCCGGAAGCCGCTGGTGAGAACCCCAGCCCGACTCCGCCGTGCCGCCTCCTTTCACGCGTGGCTACGCCACCCGCCGCGTTCCCGCCGAGCGCCCAGCTCCGACCGCACAGCGCCGATGGCGCCCATCCGCGCCGACCGCCGGCCGGAGCCGCCTTTGGTGAGTCTCGATCTCCCAAAACCCTTTTTCTTCACTCCTCCTCTCTCTTTCTCTCTCATGAATGAATTGTGGAGGGGGGATGGCTGGGTTATAAGTTTTATTAGTATTATTATTATTATTTATTATTATTATTATTATTACCATTATTAGTATTATTATTAAAATTATTATTTTTATTATCTATTAATTATCATTGTTAATATCATTATTATCATTATTATTATTACTATTTTTACTATTATTATTATTATTATTATTATTATTATTATTATTATTATTTCTAAAACTGGCTTAGAGTAATTAGTATTTTCACAAGTAATACCATTTGTATTAGTAAATTATTTTCATGAAAATATGACTCTTAACAAAAGTTAGGTTTTTGCCTTACCAAAATTTCTAGGATTGTTTTGTTTTTGCCTAAAAGTATTTATTTTTATGAAATATAGATTTCCAACCTAAAATGTTATTTTACATAAACTTAGTCTTTAGCCTAAAACGAATTTTGTTATGTACAAGTATTTATACGAAACTATTTTCAAAGACTATAAATATTTTCAAAATAGTATCTGTCTCCACAAAATTCTACTCAAACAATCACCCATGATCGTGACTAATCATGACTAGTTCCTATTCCTAATTCCTCGCAACTTCAGGCCTCTACCTATCGACCATGGTTATCGGACAACTTGGAACTTGTCGCAACATCGCACCACACCAGGCCCGCTACCAGGCAAGATACCTTGTCATTAAACTGTTTATATTCAGTTTGCATTTATTTTATATATCACTGTTCTTTATTTTCGGTTCTTACAGTTCCTGATTTACTACCTGTTTAGTGATTATTAATTTACTTTGTTATTATCCTTTGATTGCATATGAACCTAGAGTTAAGGGACTACCATCTGTAGTGTGTCGCATATACCTTGACACAGTTGTACCACGAGGATGTGTGAGATAAGTAGCATGTAGAGGTTCTTGTGTGTGGACTGATCCCCCATGCGCATGCGTTAGGGCTAACTGCTAATAGAGGCATGTTAGGAGACTTAGCGGTTAGTAGGGGTATATGAGACATGGATGTGACTCTGTTAGACATTGGGTGGGAAGGACAGTTCCTTAACGTATGGGCCAAGTATGCACTTCCCTATTGTCGGTTATCTCCGCGGGAGATACGGTCCTGGATCCTGATACTGATTTACTGCTGGCCTCTGACATTCGAGAAATGTTATGCTTTGAGGTCCCTGGTATCCTGATGGGCCATACCTGAGATTACTGCTATTGAGCCAGAGTGCCCATGCGTTGGAGGTTTTGTTCTTAACTGCATGAACACCGTAGTACGGTTAGATTACCTTATTGTCGTCTAGTCACTTAATTCGGTTTGTGACAAATTATATATTCAGTTTATTATGGCATGTTCTTTATGTATCTTGTTTCGTCCCTCTGAGGACCTGGTTATCTCGCCAGGTGTGTGCTCTTGTCTTTCGCAGGTGTTCTAGCCGTGGCCATGATCATCGCTATTCTTCGAGGATGATTGCACTTTGATCGTCTTCGCTTCGCTCGCCAAACCCTTTCTTTTGTGATGTATTTCTTTTCATAGTTGGTAGTGGATTTGTCTCCGCCCAACTACATGTACCAATGACAATTTATCGATTATATGATATCTTTTATTTTGTGTAGATAAGATTAGATTACTCTTGGTTCACTGCATTCAACAGCTTATGTGTACATACGAAGTTTCCATATATTAGAGTATACTTCGTATGAATACAGCTGGCATGGATACGTACCTAGTCCTAAGTATTTTGGGACTGGAGCGTTACATGTTTTTGTGGTGGCCCATGCAGGTCGAGATTGTCACTTCGGTTACGTAATTGTACCGATGTGAACCTGCAATATAGGACTAGTGTCTAGGAATCTCATCCACAAGCTTGACCTCCCTCCTTGTTTCAAGTTTTGAACACTCGTTGTCATTCTTGACTTGCATCCTGCTTGAACTCTTTCTACCGTAGATTCGTATCTTCCGTGCTTAGTAACAGTTAGGAAGAAGACTACACTAATCTATACTCAGAGGTCAAACACATGGCTAGAAAGATTACATTGACAATTAGTGTACATTGAGGTCTTATTTGAGTTATAAAGACATTTTTCTAAAAGTATGATTTTAAGGATTAGTTAATTCCAAGTTGGGTAGTAGAATATTACCGCCTTTAAAGGATAGATGGAATTTTATTTTGCTATTACAAGGTGGTATACACAAGAGGATAGCTAGATCGAGAAAACAAAATTTATGATTACAAAATAGTTTATAATTTATTGGGATATGAAACCGATTTGAGAAACATCTTGAAATAGTGACACACGATTCACGATTAAGTTCAAGTTTGGATATGTTAAAGTTTGTCTCAAATTTATTAAAGTGTTTTTTTATAAGTTATGAACGACTAGAGAATATGGAGGGTTTATGATTTACGATCTATTAGAGAGCTTGAGGTTTTAAATTGGTAAGTCGTGCGATTTATAAATTACAAGTTGTTAAATTTGGAGATTTAAAATTTGAAGTAAAAGTTTGGTTTAATATATTTTGAAGAATATGAAATTGACTCTGAAATTTTTAATTGCCTTATGATTATGAATTATAAATTCACTTTGATCTAGAAGTTCAATTATGGATAATAAAAGTCTTGGTAAAAGGAATAAAATGAGTATGTAGATTTAATTGGGATGCACTAAGAGTTATCCCAAGATCTTGAATTTTTTTTCAAGATTATGATGTTGTTATGTGGTACATTTGATAAGATAAAGGCTATTTAAAATTGATTAAAAGTTTTTGAGTATGTCATAAAATTATTTAGATTTTTACCACTACAAGTTTTGGTTGTGAAGGTTTTTAGAAAATATGTGGACATATTGGAATAGGAATTCAAGTTGATACAATTAGTACGGTTTTAATTGTGACAGGAGATTTTGAGTTGATTAAAATATTGAGCTTAAGTTTCGGATTGCCTTGAGTTATCTCAAGGGTTATTAGAAATAATTTAAAATTTTAATAGTTATGATCATTTTGGTAAATGATTTTGAGGAAAACTTCGAGGAACTCCCATGTCATAGAAATAGACCCTATATAATTTTTCTATGAATTGCCATCTTCTCTATGGCCATGATTGATATGCTTAAGTGTAGTTAATCATCTAACCAACCATATAATTATATCTCAATCTTGACTTATCCGACCTTTCTTCGTGACCCTCTAACCATTGCAACTTTGGAATATGAGTTGAACGTTCCTTGATTGTATTCATCTAGGAGACCATCTTCTCTCTAGAAGCTGCGCCCATAAACTGTTTTACTAGATTCCTTAATTAATTTTACCTTATGCTTCCACTTGATCTTCTTAAAATGTATGCATTATTTATCACTTCATCAACTCCCACTTTTTATTTTAGATCTTTTTGCGTGCCTTACCGTCACTTGGATTATTGGAGCACAACACTAGACTTTTCCTTCCAACAAATTTTACATGTAAGACCTATATGAGACTACCTTCATGTAGGTATATCATGTCCCACTAAAACCCGTCTCCTTGTACTCTATTTTCTTGATACGACTTTTGGTCAAAAAGACTAAACTATAACCATTATCATGGTACCCAAAATATTTATGACTTCAATTAGGAATTCAACCTCGAGTCAATTCGTTCGACCCGATATAATTATGTTCTCCATAAAATGCTTAACCTTGTGGTATTTTGATTGCTTGACTCATTGTTCCATCACACTACTAGATTAACTCTTGTAAGTTGGGTAGAATACCTCACGACCTAACCAACCTTTTTCTTTGTGGACCATATTAATAGCTTCACTTAGACTATAGAATTTAGTGGACCGAGCCGCTTGTATAGGCCCGAACTTCGGGCAAGACTCAATTTTAAAAGGATCTTGGACTATTTAATTTCCTTCACCATCCACTGCTTATATTTTAGTTTGCAAGCTTACTCTTTATCGAGCTTGTTCGTGACATATGTTTATTGTGGGCGCCCACTAATACATTGTCTAATCAGAACCGACGTATTATGGTCTGATCAACCAAAGTGCACTTGGTTCGCTTTTGTATATTGTTCAACATGGATAGAGACATAGTTAAACATGGCCCTAGAGTCTCATCCGCGACTGCCTTGGCAATTCTTTTGAAACTTATTCAGTCGTCTTTGAACCACTCATTTGAATTCGATAATGCCTTCTTCGAACTATTTATGTTTGCCTTTCGCCTGTTTTAGAAAGACAAACACCCGTACTTGATATTCTCTTAGTTATCCACTGTCTATTGCCAAGATAGTTAGTCAGTTACCAACCGATTTGACTGTAACCCCATCTTAGATTAATCATCCTCCTCGTGACACTAGATTCATTATCACGATTTTCTAATCACTCTTAAGACTTAAGAATGATTCAAATCATTTCCTTAATCAAACCTAAACCCAAGACCATATTTTCTCAAGGAACCATACCTCCCAAGTTCCTAAGTTATTCTTCTTGATCCACCTAATGCCTTATTATTTCTCGAATTGTGTTATCATGATTATCTTAGCTAGCGACCCTCGTCTATTACCATATTCGTGAATTATTTTCCTATTTAACGGATTCATGACTTTCTAATAGCACATCTATGTTAAACACCGTTTCCTTGCCTCGCCAAATGAATTGTTCGTACTTTCTTATCGTTAAACTCTTGAACCCTACCTATTCCTAAATTTCGAGGACAAAATTCTTCTAAGTTGGGTAGGATGTAAAACTTCTAATTTTCTACTATATATTTTTGGTACTATTTTAATTTTTGTACGCCGCGTAGTCGTATTATACATTGCACACAAATTACGTTTATTCGTGAATGCTCGACGAGTACGAATATGTGCGAGCGTACATATTTTTAGAAAACATTTATTTTATTTTTAATATATAATAATTATTTGTATTTATATTTTCTTAAAATTGTGAAAAGTATCGTATCGGGATGGCCAAAACTTATTATTTTATTTAATTACAAAAGGCTATCTTATTTAATAGTGGCAATTTAGAAAACTATTTTTTTATGCAAATATTCTTAACATGAGGTACATGAATTTTAATTCATATATATAATTTCACTTTTGAAATTATTATATTAATATTTTATTATTCAAAAAGATATTTCGAATTATTATTATTGGTATTTTGGAAAATATATTTGAAATTTATTGTGGCCATTTTAAAACTCGATTTGATTTTATGGATTTAATTTAAATAGTTAAAAGATAGAATTTATACTTAAATTGAGTTTAGATTATCTAGTTTTAAATTGGAATTTAATTTGAATTTGGATTTGATTATTGTTTTAAATTGGGCTTAAATTAATCCTAATGCTTATCCAACTGGGAATTCCCACCTCCTATATAAGGAGAGGTACTCATCCATATTTTCCACCATCCACAGATGTGCATTGTGTCTGTGTCCTCTTTTCCTCCACTATGTATTATATTTTACAAATACATTTTTTCATCCGTGTCCGACAGCTCCGGACACCGACTCGTCCCGTGTCTCGCAGGACACATTTTCAGACTCCATCCTCTTCCAACATCAGCACTCCCACCATCTCCCGTCTCTACACCCGACCACCGGTCATCGTCCCCGGCAACTTCTTCCCCGCCTCCTCGACAAAACCCTACCACAACATCATCATCACCACCATCCTCGGCTCTCAATACCGGCAGTCCCCAAAACAACCACTGTCGCCACACCCAGGTCGTCAGATTCGACCACTAGCCTCCCCCAGCCATTGCCACCTACTCCGACCCTTGCTCCACACCATCACCAACATCATGATCGAATCCACCAAAACCCAAAAACCGACGACCACCGTGATCGACGCCACCGACAGCCGCAACCCCATAACCCATTGTCACCACCTCCAGATTCTGTCACCACCACCGACATCCCCTAAAAAAAAAGGCAAAGAAATCAACAAGAAGAGGAACTTTAACCCCTTACCTTGCCTCCGCTGTGCTAGAAGCCGCCGGTGAAACTTTCCCGACGCAGTCTCCTCCGTGCCACATCCCGACAATAGAACCGTACGGCCGCCTCCCACAGCCCCTCACCTCGCCTTGCCGCCACCCAGCGATGTGGCTGTCGGAGCCTGCCGTACCAGTGATTCCAGACCTGGTCTCTCCTGCGTCGCCCGGCAAGCAAGCGCCGGAAGCCGCCGGTGAGAACCCCAGCCCGACTCCGCCGTGCCGCCTCCTTTCACGCATAGCTGCGCCACCCGCCGCGTTCCCGCCGAGCGCCCAGCTCCGACCGCACAGCGCCGACGGCGCCCATCCGCGCCGACCACCGGCCGGAGCCGCCTCTGGTGAGTCTCGATCTACCAAAACCCTTTTTCTTCACTCCTCCTCTCTCTTTCTTTCTCGTGAATGAATTGGGGGGGGATGGCTGGGTTATAAGTTTTATTAGTATTATTATTATTTATTATTATTATTATTACCATTATTAGTATTATTATTAAAATTATTATTTTATTATCTATTAATTATTATTGTTAATATCATTATTATCATTATTATTATTACTGTTATTATTATTATTATTATTATTA
This sequence comes from Iris pallida, assembly GCA_029216955.1. NCBI lineage: Eukaryota > Viridiplantae > Streptophyta > Magnoliopsida > Asparagales > Iridaceae > Iris > Iris pallida. Next base: position 11,271,619 of record JANAVB010028197.1, on the reverse strand, counting down.
TTATTATTATTATTATTATTTCTAAAACTGGCTTAGAGTAATTAGTATTTTTACAAGTAATACCATTTGTATTAGTAAATTATTTTCATGAAAATATGACTCTTAACAAAAGTTAGGTTTTTGCCTTACCAAAATTTCTAGGATTGTTTTGTATTTGCCTAAAAGTATTTATTTTTATGAAATATAGATTTCCAACCTAAAATGTTATTTTACATAAACTTAGTCTTTAGCCTAAAACGAATTTTGTTATGTACAAGTATTTATACGAAACTATTTTCAAAGACTATAAATATTTTCAAAATAGTATCTGTCTCCACAAAATTTTACTCAAACAATCACCCATGATCGTGACTAATCATGACTAGTTCCTATTCCTAATTCCTCGCAACTTCAGGCCTCTACCTATCGACCATGGCTATCGGACAACTCAGAACTTGTCGCAACATCGCACCACACCAGGCCCGCTACCAGGCAAGATACCTTGCCATTAAACTGTTTATATTCAGTCTGCATTTATTTTATATATCACTGTTCTTTATTTTTGGTTCTTACAGTTCCTGATTTACTGCCTGTTCAGTGATTATTAATTTACTTTGTTATTATCCTTTGATTGCATATGAACCTAGAGTTAAGGGACTACCGTCTGTAGTGTGTCGCATATACCTTGACACAGTTGTACCACAAGGATGTGTGAGATGAGTAGCATGTAGAGGTTCTTGTGTGTGGGCTGATCCCCCATGCGCATGCGTTAGGGCTAACTGCTAATAGAGGCATGTTAGGAGACTTAGCGGTTAGTAGGGGTATATGAGACATGGATGTGACTCTGTTAGACATTGGGTGGGAAGGACAGTTCCTTAACGTATGGGCCAAGTATGCACTTCCCTATTGCCGGTTACCTCCGCGGGAGATACGGTCCTGGATCCGGGTTCTGATTTACTGCTGGCCTCTGACATTCGAAGAATGTTATGCTTTGAGGTCCCTGGTATCCTGATGGGCCATACCTGAGATTACTGCTACTGAGCCAGAGTGCCCATGCATTGGAGGTTTGTTCTTAACCGCATGAACACCGTAGTACGGTTAGATTACCTTATTGTCGTCTAGTCACTTAATTCGGTTTGTGACAAATTATATATTCAGTTTATTATGGCATGTTCTTTATGTATCTTATTACGTCCCTCTGAGGACCTGGTTATCTCGCCAGGTGTGTGCTCTTTTCTTTCGCAGGTGTTCTAGCCGTGGCCATGATCATCGCTATTCTTCGAGGATGATTGCACTTTGATCGTCTTCGCTTCGCTCGCCAAACCCTTTCTTTTGTGATGTATTTCTTTTCATAGTTGGTAGTGGATTTGTCTCCGCCCAACTACATGTACCAATGACAATTTATCGATTATATGATATCTTTTATTTTGTGTGGACGAGATTAGATTACTCTTGGTTCACTGCATTCTACAGCTTATGTGTACATACGAAGTTTCCATATATTGGAGTATACTTCGTATGAATACAGCTGGCATGGATACGTACCTAGTCCTAAGTATTTTGGGACTGGGGCGTTACAAAAATAATACACGAACCCAGACACTCAACTCGTGCACACAATCATCGTGCACGTGTGCACGCGCGTCTAACACGCGACACACGACACGATACGACACAACTCGTGTTCGTGTCCAGAGGTGCGCCTAGGGTAGGTCTAGGACTGTGTCACACTGAAACGTGTCCACGTTACACACAGATACGACACAAACTCCGTGTCAGTCGTGCCTGTGCACGCGCGCAGCCGCCCGTGCGCGACAGCGCACGGCCAGTGCAAGTGGGATTTCTCTACGTGTACACCACGAGATGCTCCCAAATTTTGGGAGCATAGTGGCAGACATTGTCCCTTGCTTCCCCCAAAATTTTAGGTCACGACGTGTCCTGTATCCCGAGATACAGCCCCCGAGATGCAGGACACGGCCTAAAGGCTCGTGCTGCGTGTCCAGGTGGAAAAACACGATACAAATGGACACAAAATACCATACCACCTTCACAAATATTAATACACTCACCTAGATCTACAAATCTATGTAATCACTTTTCAAAAATACAAAAATAACTTCCTATGTGGTATTTCTACAAACACCTATATTACCAATACGATACGTGTCCGATACGGACACGAAATGGACACAAATTGTGCCCAAATCTCGTGGACAGTTAGGAAACCCTAAAACCTAGCCTTATATGCAAAGAAATCAGGAAAAACTAAGAGTTTAGATGGTTTACCTATTGAGTATCAAAACTCAAGAAAAGCTTCAAAGAAAGTGATTCCAAATGGCAACTCCAAATCTCCAAATGGCACACAAACTGAGGTGATCCTCCAAAATCAGTAAACAAACATAAATTAGATCCTAATGCAAAAGACTAGGATTAAAAAGGAGTTAAAATGAATAAAATGGGATTTTAGAGCAATGGGAAAAATACCTCTCCTCCAAAATTAGGGCAAACTTAAAAAGAGGCAAGAACACACAAAGAGATTACTTATAGGCATGGGAAAACCCTAATAGTGGTTGCCATGGGTGGGTTTAAATTGGTTTTGGGATTAAGTCATGGGCCTATGGCTTAATTACAAGTCTTGAAATTGGTAAGTCATAAGTCATTGACTTAAGTCACTAGTCATGAACTAATTTCACTTAAACTAATCCTTCCTACCTTAAAACTAATTTCTAATTACTAAAGTAGGTTAACTAGAGTTAGACTAGGGTCACCAATTAGGGTTAGCTTCTACGCTAGTCCACAAGTCTCAACTAGCTCAAGTCAAAAATCAAAAACACCAATTAAATAAATCATCAAATAATTCAAAGAGACCAAATGACCAAAATACCCTCATGCTTAAAAGTGAAAATAAATCATCCTAATGCCATGGTTGGGCTCTAGGTCAGACAGTCTCTCGGGTTACGCTAGCAAGCACATGAAAATCACAAGTCATGATTTTAAAATAGTTTTAAATGATTAAAAATCACCAAGAATCATATAATGATTTAAATATCATTAATAAAAGATTAAAATTACAAAATTTCAAATTACCCTCATTTAGAAAACTGGGTCTTACACTCGCCTCAAGCAAACACAAGGTGAGTGGCTGACCCTTCTCTTCTCGACCCCTTCTTAGGTAAATCGATAATGTTGTTGCGAATGAAAGAATAAATGCAAGGGCATGGACACGATAAAATGATCAAGTTTTCAAAGAGAATGTAGGCTATCCCTTAATAACTAAAAATTGTCTTTGCATGGTCATAGACAACTTGTCGACAAGGTAGAAGTTTTCCCGTACGACAACCCGGGGCCACGGGACCGTAGCGGCTAAGAAAGGAAACATTTATATAGCTGTGCTGGGCACAGGTTAGACGGGGACTTTCAGCGGGGCTCGCTATTCGCGTTGAAAGGGCCCCGACTAACAAAAGCTAAAAAGGAGTCCACGATGGCTCTGGGAACCAGTGACCATTCACACGTAATATCAGTCACACATAATATTGCACTTGGTATAAAAATGATAACAATTAACAGGAAAGAACATGATAAGTCTCATAAGGCACGACACGGTCCGCCGTGGGTAAGTTCCAACGTAATTCACATTATGCTTGTCATATGCTTGTTTGAAATTCATTAGGATGGTTAGAAACATTCATAAACTAATTCATATAAACTCTTCAACCAAATGAGAGCTTGGAACTTAAATAGCCACGCACCAGTACAAAGTGTAATGTACTGATCCTCGCTCTCCATGTAGGTACCTCGAACCACGAAGGGCATGTCACTTAGAGCTCAAGGCAGCATGAATACTTTTGAAGCCTCGTTCGTGAGTTGAAGGCATGTTTCTGGAAATTCTTTTGAAGACCCTGCACTCAGTCCAAAAGAAAAAAAGATGACGACTCGACTTCCCTCAATAGCTGGTGGAAAGTGTTATGTTTTGCTTGTAAAAATGGATGTAATGTATGGAACGACTATCTGATCAGCGTTAGTTTTGTAAGTTGAGTCATGTTGTAAGCCCGCACGGCACTGATTACAAAGGAGACATGTAAATTAAGTTTTATTATCAATAAAAAGTTTACTTCTATTTCAAATGTGTCAATCAATTTTCTCTGTGTACTCTAACTTGAATTTGTGTTTCGGATAACCTTATGACTATGCCTTGAGCGATCGCAACTTAGGTTCATACGACATCACGCCCGGGGGACGACTATCGATTCTACGGAATCAGGACGTGACATCCTAAAAAGTCAAAAGTTCTAATAATTAATTATTTAGACTATTTATAAGGGTTAAGCTATGACTTGACTTGTTTTCATTATTGGGACTCACCTATGGCTAGGCCTTCCTTAGCATGGCTAATACGCTAGTCAAAGCACACAACTGCACTCTCCGTGCCATAATTGCTAGTCGTCTTGCACCCTAAAACTTGGCCATGACAAAGGCCATATATATTAATAACTATTTGATAATTTTTTTATAAATTCCAAAATTCACGATTTGAAATAAAAATATATTTTAAAATTTTTGGAGTGTTACATTCTACCTCCCTTAAAAATAATGGAGACTCCACTAAACAAATTCTGATATCTTTTACTCAGAATTGCTCACCCCCACCTTGCCTCACCGCCGTGGTCAGTCGAGTACCAGACTCCGATGAACCACCAATTTCTCTCAAGCCACCCTTTAGTCTCCACCACCACCCTCTGCCACTCATACCACCAGCCTTCATCGCAACCACCGCCACTATTACCAACACCTCCACCATCACCACCGCCACTGCAACAACCATCTCCTCGGCCTGTCCTCACAGCCACCTCATCGATCACCACCTCTATACACATTCATTGCAACTTCTAGCTGCCATCGCTGCAGTTCCTAGTCTCGCTTCCACCTCTATGTGCGACCACTGCTCTTCCAGCCTGCAGCCTCCTCGCTCAACCACTACTCGATCTAACCGCCAACGCCATATTTCCTTTTCGTTGGACGATCGATCTCGCCGACAACTGCACCTTCCCGACAACCGTATCTCCAGAGCTTGAAGTCCCGCTAATAGACCAGATCCGATGAGCTGCCTAAACGTGCTGCCTTGACCCTCACGTGAGTTGTCGTAACCCGGATCTAACACCACCAGATCTGATCCGTACAACACCGCCAACGATGACTCCTAGAGAAACTTTCCGTGCCGACGACGCCACTGGTAACCACTTCCTCTCGATCCCTCATTCCATCTCTCTCTTTGAGTCCCTCCCCTCTTTATCTCTGTAACTCTCTCTCTCTCCCTCACTCAGTATCTCTCTCCCTTTCTCTGTTGATATTAGAAGTAGCTACTGAGACTCGGCCTGAGCCCAGTGAGTTGGGCTGGGCTCATAGCCCATTAGGCTTTTGTTATTTTTGATAAATTGGTCTGGGTAAGCCCATTGAAATTTTATAGTTAAGGGTTTTTAGAGGGCTGGGCTCAAAGTATAATATATAGATTTTTTCTCAAAGCTATA